>CM021736.1:29143642-29714867 GCA_011075105.1 Heteronetta atricapilla | reverse complement strand
CGGGGGGGACCCGGATGAGGCGGCGGCGGCGCCCGGCGGCGGCGGCGGCGGCAGCGGCAGCGTCGGGCCGCGGGCGCTGAGGGCCGGGATGCTGCCGGTGTACGCCATCGTGCTGTCGGCGCTGGCCGGCGCCTTCCTCACGCTGCTGCTCCAGCTCCTGCTCCTCTACAGCAGGAAGCCCGAGCCTCCCCCCGGGCCGGACGGAGCCGCCGACGGCCTCGTCTACTCCCGCGTGGCGGCCGGCCACGGCCTGAGGGAGTACCTGCAGGGCGCCGAGCCCCTCGCCGGGCAGGCGGCCACGGACGGGGCCCCGGTGCCGGCTGCCGCCGCTGCCGCGCCGCCCGCTGCGGGCCCCGAGCCCGGCGCCAAGCCCCCGCCGCCTCCACAACAGCAGCAGGCGGCGGAGCCCCCGTCGGAGCCGTCGTCCCGCGAGGAGACGTGCCACTTCCTCAATGCCATCTTCCTCTTCCTCTTCAGGGAGCTGCGGGACACGGCCCTGGTCAGGAACTGGGTGACGAAGAAGATCAAGGTGGAGTTCGAGGAGCTGCTGCAGGCCAAGATGACGGGGAAGGTGCTGGAGGGGCTCAGCCTCCGGGACGTCTCGCTCGGCAACGTCCTGCCCGTCTTCAAAGCCGTCAAGCTCATCCGGCCCGTGGTGTGCAATGAGGAGGGCTGCCCCGAGGA
The DNA here is from genome assembly GCA_011075105.1 of Heteronetta atricapilla. Classification (NCBI taxonomy): domain Eukaryota; kingdom Metazoa; phylum Chordata; class Aves; order Anseriformes; family Anatidae; genus Heteronetta; species Heteronetta atricapilla. The sequence goes on along the minus strand of CM021736.1, from coordinate 29,714,183 downwards.
GCTGGGCTTCGAGGTGGACCTGGAGTACAACGGTGGCTTCCACCTGGCCATCGATGCCGACCTGGTCTTTGGCAAGTCGGCCTACCTCTTTGTCAAGATCTCCCGGGTGATGGGGAAGCTGAAGCTGGTCTTCACGCGCCTCCCCTTCACGCACTGGTACTTCTCTTTTATGGATGACCCTGTGATACTCTTCGAGGTAAAGTCCCAGTTTGAAGGGAGGCCCATGCCGCAGCTCACGTCCATCATTGTGAACCAGTTCAAGAAAGTGATCAAGCGCAAGCATACATTGCCCAATTATAAAATCAGGTAAGAAGGGGACTGCATCCGGAATGTTACTCTTGGAGAAGTGCGTTAAAGTTGGTGTCATGTTCTTAATAGGCCAAAACAGGCTTCTTTTGGTGTTTTTACAGTTGTGGCACTTGCTCTTCATTGATAACAAATGCTTTCCATGAAGAAAAGCATGGTTTTCCATTTGCAACAGGTGAAATAACCTTACTTTGCACAGTGAGGTTGTGATATGTCCCAAAACGCATATAACTGAGTGGTGGAAATAGTGGGTTTCAGAAATTCTTGAGTCCTGCCAGGTGTCCAACAACAGGACCAGGATCTTTCTGTTTGGAAGAGGTAAAAGGATGGCCGTGTGGAACAGCATGTGCATGGGGGGTATCCTTCTGTCACAGGTGGGCCACCTAGGCAAGGCTTGTGACTTAATGCTTATCAAGAGAGAGAAGGATTTTGTTCCTTAATGTGAGGCAGGAATAATTTCCCTTTCTGGAATCACGTGATAGGTGGTGACCTCTTCCGGTTTGCTTAATTTCTTCAATAGCTTTGGGAAAATCTTAAAGTTGATAGAGATGTGTTAATACTATTGTGGTAAAGTTCTGGGGGGCTTCTTTCTTCTTTTTTTTCTTTGGAAGCTATCACGTTTTCTAAAGGTACATGTAGCAGCGCAGGTTGTGTAATATGTCACACGTAATGTGATGTTCAGTGATATTTCTGTAACAGAAGTTGCAAGTGGCATCTTCTTTTCTTGATTCCACCTTGATTTTTTGATCTAAAAAGACACTGAATGCCTTACCTCTGCTAAGGTACAATGTTCCCCTTCTCTCGTGTGTGTTAGGTTACCACGTTTCCTTTCCCTCTGGTTTATTCTTTGTAGTTTTTGTCATGTGCTAATTAAGGATTTTTGTTTTGTTTACCACATTCTTTTCCAATAAGCATTTTCTCAGGAATTCCTCAGACATGAGTAACTGAAGATGCCTATTTGAATTTTGAAGTGTAATTAGCAGTGACATAATTTTTGAAGCCTTTTCAGCTGGTTCTTCTGCAAGCTAATTTAGAAGAGCTCTCGTGAAAATGGATGTGTAAAACATCCAGGACCTGGAAAGCCCCAACAGGGCAGTAAGTAGTTTCTGAAAGTGATGTGATGGTCCCTCCAGAGACTGAAGGACTGAATTACTCTCTGGAAGGCTTTGGGCAGCAGTGAAACTGTCAAGAGCAAGTTTGCTTCCATTCTTTTACTGCTTTGGGAAGGGACCGAAGCTGCTAGCTGTGGAAAAGAGCTGGAAGGAGAGGCTGGGATAGCACAGTCACCCTGGCAAGTGAGCATTCTCAGCATACCTAGAAAGAGCAAGTAGAGCAGATGAGCAGTGCACTCTCTAGGCAAGTTTCTAGCCTGTCTGTGGAAGCAGTGATGATGTGCTCATCCCCTTCAGGAGCAGGAGAAAGGCGTCTTCATTTTTTCCATGGGAGATGCACATGGACAGTAGGACTCTCTCTTCGTTTGGGGTTAGAGTTCTGAATTTTCCATGTATTTCTCAGATGTTCACCATCAGGCCACTGGCATGTTACAGAGACTGGAGGGGGCAAAAAGGAAAGAAGCAGAGCTCAGTGTTTGGGCCAGAAATGAGTAGAAGTGTATGAGGACAGAAGGTAACTGACACTGAAAACAATACGGGAAGGATAAATTATTGCAGAGCTAAAAACATGAGTTAAAACATTTTAAAGTAACAGTTAAGCTGTCTGGAGTTAGGGATTTGGGAATGCTTGAGAAGAAAACAGTATCAGTTGTTTTTCACCCTGGATAGCAGGCTTGTACAGGGTGGCAGGTGTTCAGCTAAGCAGTGCCCTTATCTTGTATTTGGTGCTTTTGACCTTTACATTTTACACTGTGCTGTGAACGTGTAATTCTGACCCACTGTGTTGTGAAAGGGGAAGGCAGCAGACTGAGCTTAATGCCTGTTAATTAAATTACCTGAAGTAAGGTAGATTGGGTCATCGGTGCCCAAACTGCTTAGAACTTTGCCTTTGACGTTTTCTAGTTGGACTGCTGACCTCTTTGTGGGGACCTTTAGGCTCCTTCTCCATGAACCCTCTGGCTGTCCACAGGTGCCCAAGGATGTGTGGGGATGTTCTCTGGCAGCACACCTCAGAGGAGTTCATTTAGCTGCATCCCTGGCAGCAGGGGTTAGGAACAGCCCAGCAGTGATAATGCACCCTTACGTACGTGATGGTGTGGTTGAGGAGTTATGGCTTATGTGGTGTGGAGGACTGATTTGGAAAGTTCCCTGGTGATAAGATAGAAAACTTTATTTTTAATAGATTTTTTTTTAAGAATGGATTGATTTGGGGTTATGGTAGTCCATTATGGTAGTCCAAGGCCACGTTAATGTGTTCCTTAGCAGAGAACGTGTAGGAAGAAGGACAGTTTCACAACTGCTTAATAACCTGGTGCCTTACTTAAAACATAACAATTCCTCATGTAGAGGGAATGTGCTTCTCCTCTCTCCATTTCTTTCTTTCCCGTGGCCTATATGGCTCATGTTTAAGTACTTACTAAGTGTTTGGTTCCGTGTGTAGTTCAAAACCTCTTGCTCAAGTAACTCTGTAAATAAATCTTTGAATAGCAGTAATTACAACCTTGTAAACAAAAGCACTTGGAGAGCAGGGAGTTCTCTTTCCAGCCGGTTAAAGGGATTTGTTATCCAGCTAGTTTCCAGACTGAAGCCCATAAAGGAGTTTTAACTTTAGTTGATGCTAAGTAATGTTAACATTTAAAATAAGTGGGTTTTGTCATCTTCTGTATTAGGTAACTTTCAGAGGGCTGTTGGTAATGAATGGTGTAAGAGGAGAATTGTCTGTAGTTGAGTTTTGAACATCCTGTAACGAAGTTGGAGTTGAACAGATCCCTCCTCTTACATTAGTGAATTGTGAAATACCGTATTAGAGAACGCATACGTGTGTTTTGTCTTTGCACATAGACTATCTGCTACAGAGACAAGCTGCTACAGACACATTTTCCCAGATAGGTGCCAAATACTAGGCAGCAAAACACTGATTACTAAGGTTGTCATCATCTGTACCACTGCTGAGAGAACTTTGTGCATCCTCCGTAACTGGTTGGAATGTGGAAGAAGAAATCTGGCATTCCTGATGCTCTCTGAGCCCCCATAAGGGAGGCAATGTAGACAGGTGAGTGCGTTCTGAAATTCACCTAGTGTTCTTTGTACAAGTTTCTCCACAGAAGCAATTGTCTGCTAATTGACAAAGGCGGGATGTGCTTTGTCCAAACAAATAAGTAGTAATTTGTGTTGTATTCTAATGGTGTGTAATCGGTTTTCTTTGGCTCTTGAAGAGACATTTCTGTCTGGTAAATGCTCATTTTGAAGCAATTGCCATTCAGTGGCAGAGGAGCTGTCTCATACAGTAGAAGCTGGTTATATTTCTGGAATCAAGGCTGCTGGTAAAACTCAGTGAATAATAGATATTTTTTATCATTGCTGGTGAAGCGTTGTGCAATTCAGTTGAAGCTGCAGGGATTGCTGCTGTTTTATAGCGAACTTTGATCTCCATGCGTTTGGCACTTCTGTAACAAAGCAGCAACAGCGTGCGTTTCTGAAACCTCTCTGTCAGAGAGGCCTCTCCTTCAGATGTGGGAAAGGTCTAAACTGACATGTTCGTAGTCTTTCTTCCAACATACGTGAGAGCTGGTGTGCTCTTGAGAAATAAGATAACTATAAGTCAAGACTTTCTTTTTGGTAACTACCCCTACCTTCAGTAAGGTAATGAAGACTCATGGATGTCATTTATTAGGCTCTACATACTCTCTAGCTCTATTTTGACTTAGGTTAACTGCATAAGTTGTACCTTTGCTGAGTTCTAAGACAAGTTGGAAAGAGTGTGAAGCATGATGGTGGGTATGGAGAGACTTCCCTTCCCTATTGCTTCTCCAGGATGCTAACAGCGGGTGTTTTGCAGGGTGGCCGCTTACCAACCAGCTGCCTCCTGCTCTCCCAAAATCTCTGCTACTGGCACTCTTGGGATCCAGGTTGAGTCAGCCGTGCCCACCCACGTGGCTTGACCTGATGACCTGATACTGGATTTCTTGTGTAGGTTTCTTTTGCTAGAGCATGATGCTAATTGTCAGCATGCAGCAGTAGTACCGTAGGCATTTTTTGTGTTGGTTTTAACTTTCTATAGCTTTTACATGGGATACAGTGGTAAGTTTTAGACTGCAGTTGCTAGCATTGCCTTAGCATGTTTAATACTTCGAGTTAAGTAGCAAGGGCTGTTTCAGGTGTCCATCTTTTTTCCTCCTTTTGTTGTTGTAGGTGTCACAGGTTCATCTCTTAGTTCCCTAACGAGCTACACCTTGCTCATTAACCTGCTTATTGGTGGCAGCCTTGATATTCCCCCTGCTTATGTCAGGTACGCTAATTACACTATTTTCTAGCCTATTCTGAAGTCAGCTGCAGTTCTGTTGTTTTGAACAGGTTCTGGTATCTTTATAGAGATTTCAGAGAGCTTTGATTTTTTTTCTGTGTGCTCTGTAGATAACCAAAATACACTTTTCCATGATGAAGATACCAAGCCCCTCCTATGCACGCAAAGGGGAAGGAGGAAGTACTTGCAATCTAATCTCCCTCCAAAACTTCATTTCCCAGTATTTTCCCAGCAGTGATAACTCTGACAGCTGCTGTTTTTTTTTCCCCCCACTAAGTTTAAGGTCTAGCAAATTCATTCATTGAGGTTCAAAGTAGCTTAGGTACTGCCAAAACAGTGAGGGAGGGATTCTGTGTATTTTAAGAACACTGGATTTCTCAGTTCATTACAGTAACAACAAAAAAAAAAAAAAAACAAACACTAATATTTCGGTATGGATATTAGCCTGATCTTTTGCTTTATTTTAATGCATATTACCAGACTGCAATCACTTTATTTTCGTTAGGAGTAATCTTTGAAGGATTACTTTAAGGTTTTTATATCAGTTTAAATATAAATTAGTTAATGTCCTGAATTCCCTTCCAGCATGAATTGCCCTTTGAACTGATCATTTGCAGTATAGTGAGCTACATTAAATAGTTCTATGCTTTATTTGGAAGCTGGAGCTGTATTGAATTTCACTGGGAAGAACTATTAGAGAAGCCTATTTTCATTTACTGTTACAGAATGTAATTTGAGGGTTACGCAGCAGTTTCTTATTTTTGGCAAAACTTAAGCTGAGAGGTAACGTAAGTAGCTATTGATTATGAAGTGTTTCTTATAATAGAAATGACTTCATAATTTGGTAACAGAGGTATTGGAAAAAGTATAAAATTAAAAAATCGATGTAATTCATGTGATGAGGTTAATCCAACCAGAAATACTTACGGAGATGAGGACTGTGAGCACTGCTGACTTCAAAACTCAGCTGTCAGTAGAGATACCTACTTTCTCTTCCTCTTCTGCAAAGGAAGAGGGCGTGGAGGCACTATTCCTGAGCAGATAGTGACCGTAGCTGTGATGTGACCCTCTCGAAGCAGTCATATCTGTGAGACACACCTATCTGAAGTTCATTCCTGTTGCTGCTAGAAGGAAAAATGGGAAAAATGAGACTTTTTTACACCCTACGTCTGCCCATTCTGGGTGGGAAAATCCTATCATATAAGAAAGAGGGAAAAAAATGGTTTCAGGTCCTATTTTTCTCTGCAGAGATGGATGGTACAGAGGCGCTGTGGGTTTTCAGGTTGTTCCAGAGGCGATGCTCTGAGTGATGCCAGCACAGATATGCGTTTCGCTGCTGGCAAAGCAGCGGTAATTGCAATCAGTAGTTCTGTCTGTAGACAGCAGCTTCACGCTTGGGAGATTATCTTTGTGGTGCACGGACAAGTAATATTTTTTTATTCATACAGGATTTAGATAAGTGGATTTGTGGGCAACCTGACATATAGTAAACAAAGCCAAGCCCTGGAACGGTAAATATTTTGATTTCTTCAAGGGTGCATGTGACTAAAAGGGAGCTTTTCATAGTGCAGAGCTTTTCTGCCTTAATTTCGGGAGTGGTCCACCTCAGCCATTGTGCCTAGAGGGTCACCAAATTCTTGAGATTAAATCAGTCATCTTTATGTGGATACCAAGCCCTAAAACCACTGGTTCCAGGAGTTTGAAACCTTTTACTCTTCTTCTGCCAACTCCAACAATTTACAGTCTTTAATGCAGAAAAGATCTAATTCTGAAAGAATGCTGATTTGAAATGTTTTCATTGTAAAGACTAATTTAATGAATGACTAGCTAAATATTGGACGTTTCCTAGTATACAGTCAGTGCTCTTTCCTGTTTAAGTGCGAGCCCTTTCCTATGACTAGTCAACAAATGTTACATTTGCATACCTGCAAAGGCTAGGAGTTAATGTGGCACTGATTTGGGATGGGTTGGGGAAGAAACTGGGGACCAAAGTTTCTTGGTTGGGGACAAAACAAAAACAAAACTCATTGGAGGGAAGAAGGGAGAGATGAAGAAATACAAGAATTAATTTCAGTGTTTGCATTTGGTGCTGATTTCTTCTCAGGCTAGCCCCGAGGAAACCTTGCTTTGCCGTGAGGGTGGGCAAACAGCGCAGCGGGCTCCCTCTGGGGCTTGATGCCCTGCGCCTGTCTGCCCAGGAGGTGTTTGGGAACCCCTGAGCTCTTTCTTGGCTATCCCCAGCGTGATCGGGCACTTGGACCAGGTGGTTGCTGCACGTCCCTTCCAACTGAACTGTGCTACGTCCTAAAAACAGCTTATAAAATATTATCTGTGCAATGGTAATAAAAAAAAAGCAGTTTTACTTGTTTTACACGTTTCCATTCTGTATTTTTTAATGCTTGGTTTTAGTTCTGCAGTGAACTTTTCTCAAGTGAGCGTGACTGAAGGCTCTGAAAATTAAATGTATTTGACACTTAGTGGCAGAATGATGCTTCTGTTTCTGTTGTCCGTATTTCTTCCTATTTCTGTTCTGCTGAATGCTGCTCTTGAGCACTGGAGCTGACTTGGCTGTTCAGTGAGAGCAAATACTTTCCTTTGTATTCAGTTGTCAGAGTTACTTTGTCATAATTTTTCATTTTTTCTCAATGAAATACAAAACAGAGTTGTACTTTCTTATCTTTAGAAAGTAACTTATTTCAAAGTATGGGGGCACATGGGAGCTCTTCGCGTTCCCAAACTGTGGGCATCCAACCGAAGCCTGGCTTTGGGTCTGGGCCACCTGCGAGCAGCAGGCAGGCAGTGTGTTCAAGCGTGGGGCTGGGCTGTGACCCTGGGAGCCGGGGGCACATCTGTAACATGGGGAGCACTGAGGTCATGCTTGAACCGAGGGTCGGCTCTGCCTGAAAGGAGGTAAATTCTGTGTCCCCGTGCCTTGAAGGAATCTGTAAAAAAAAATGGGCAGCTAGCAGCTCCCAGCAGCTCATTTGGTGTGGAAATAAAAGGCTCTTATAGTACCAATTCTGTACAAAGAACATAAAATATTGCTAACAAAAAGGTGAAATGCTGTGTCCAAAAGCTTGCAGATCAGGAGGAAGGCTTCAGGAGGCAGCGGGGTACCAGTGCGGTGCTCCAGCCGCTGGTTTCCCCGCTGGAGCCTGTCCTTCATGCCGGGGGTTCTGACAGGGAACTGCTTGCTCTGCATTCCTGCCAGGATTGCCTCAAGTCGCCCAATGTGCCTCTGTGTTTACAGTTCGTGTTCACACTTGTTTAATTTAAAACTATTTCAACATTTGATTATTCTTTATATCATAGGAGACTTTCAATTTGGAAGCGCTGCTAGGATTAATAAGCTTTATTGGCTGAAGTGAGCATGAAGGGGAAAATGTCACGTACTTCTGTGATCTGTTAATTTAACTGATAATTTGTGCCACCCTGGTCTGCTAAAATCCATTAATTGCTGTAATATGAAAACTCAAACTGTGCTTTTGTCCAGAAGAAAGCAACGAGCCGGTATCAATGATAGGTGGGGATGACCAGCTTTTTCAGCAGGTCTCGTTCTGGATGGTGCAGGAATATCAGCGTTTTATTCCTAGCAGTGGATAGGTTCTCATTTTGGAAGCGTGTGGATGCCAGTTTGCAAGGAGATCCGGGAGTTATTATTTTATAAACATCACTCAGGGCAACTGGGACACGCAAAGCTCAGCTTAAAATTTCTAAATTTCTTCAATTGAGTAGTTTCTGCTGAAATCTCCGAGTCTCTGGTTAAAGTAGAGGGTTTGCAGCTGGAACGTTGTTCTTCATTCTTACAGGAGGAAGGTCCACAAACTCCTTGGAAACTTTTCCTGTCGTAATTTACCTTCGCCAGGTAGCAAATTGCAGTCATTTCACAAGCCAAACAGATCTGGGCTAAAACTCAGACCTTACTTCAAGATACTTGATGATCCCAGCCAGGATATCTGGTCACGTAGTAAAAAAAGGAGCAGTAAGGACTGGAACTGACAGATACGTGCGTGTCTTGTTCGGTCTTGTTGGGTTTTCTTTTTTTTTTTTTTATCTTTTTTTTTCTCCTGCAGCTGTTGTAATCTATTTTAGTCTTAAAAGTGCGTGGGAAGAGCTTACCTTTATAACTTCTTAATTCCACTGCTGGACTTGCAGCTCTGCTGGATTTCAGCAGGACGGTCTGCGAGGAGCCCTGCACACAACCTGCTCCGTTAAAGCTGTTCCCTGCAAGGCCAAATACAAGAATCCCATACAGCAGTGTGCTTTTCATGTTTTTGAAGACGTATCAAATGTCAAAAAAAAATCTGTATTGCAGAGATCAGCTGATGATAGAGTTCATCAGACTGCTACGCTCCAAGGCAGTAATTAATTGCCAGACACGACTAGCAGAAAATCAAATTTGGACAGTCATTCAGGAAAACTTTTTTTTAGAAGTTTTGTGTTGCTCAAAATGTAAAAACTTGCAAGGGCAATTTGGGATTAAATTAAAAACAAACCTTAAAAATGATTCTGATGTTGTAAATTACGGGAACGCACTCGGGCTGGGCAGTGAGTGAGCAAGGAAAAAGGGCACAGGGGCTGTGCCCGAAGCTATTCCTTGATCCTAAATCCTACATAGGCTACATCCAGCTGTTCACGTTCCTTCTGTTTTCTGGGTCTTCTAGGTTTTTCTTGTTTGTTGGGTTTTTGTTGTTTAAAAATATTGGACAAAATTGAGAAATAAGCTGTGGATATCTAATAACGAATAAGTCGTAATATGACTTTCTTAACCTAGTCTTAATGCTAAACTTCACTGAATTTTCCAGTGTCAGCTTTAAACAGCAACATAGTTATGAAACATGCCCGCTCAGAAGAGAATACTTACAAATATTATGGCCTGCTTTTATAATGGCCTTACCTACCAGCTGCTTTCTGTAACTAATGCCTCATACATAAAATGCTTTAAACAGTACCGCAGCCCCTGCAAATTGCCGTGTCAAATACACTTTTACATGGGATTTCAAAAGCAAGTCATCGTGTACTAAGAGCATGAGTATCGCTTGTGTAGTAACTGACTTAAAACATTATTCCCGTGTGCCTGCGCTGAAACAGGATGAGAGGGAGCTGAAGATCGCGGTCGTGCAGCGACACGGCAGAAGGCATTGCAGGATTGTCTGAGCCGCTGCTGCTCGGCGAACAATTCCTAAGCAAATAAACCGGGGGAAATGATGCCATCTAGTTCGGAGAACTTCATAACAACTCGGCTTTCTGGTGGTGATTTTTTTTTTTCTGAATAAGCCTGCATCCTTCTGGCCCTGCGGTAGGATAAACAAAACAAAACTTTGGATGTTGCCAAGCAAAGAGCCCAGCGGATTACAAGGGGAGGTGGGGTGGGAACAGCAGTGTTAGTCAGCAGTATTGTTTTAAAGCAATACCGCAAAAATTCGGATTGTTGTGTTCTTCTGCAAGGAGGACAAATTAGAGAAAATAGCCAAATTCATTATGGGGATGGTGGGAGAGGATTAGGGTAATTGGAGCAGCTGCTGCTTTCAAACATCCTCACCAGTCACAGCTCACTTGCTGTCGGTGGTGTGGGTCCGGGGATGCAGGAATCGTGGCCGATAGTTCTGCACCCCTCTATTTGCTTGTCCCCAGGCCCTGTCTGTGTTGAGTGGCCACATCATTCGATTCTGTTTGCTCACAGCACGGGCCACTTAGCACTGTGCCATGCCCATCACTGCAGCGGGGTGGCTGAGCTCTCGGCACCGTGGGTCCTTGGTTGCTGCTGCCCATATGGGACTTTGTGGGAGAACCCTCTGTCAGCTCAGCTTTTTGGGGGGTTACTGCGGGTTCTGAGCCAGGCTGGCTCCAGGGCTTTGCAGGACTTAAAGGGCCTGAGCTGGGCCATCTTCTGAATGGTCAGGAGTGGCTAGGGCACTGTAAATGGAGAAGTTGGTGCTTTGTCAAAGCTAAGTGGAGGAGCAGGAATAAGCATGTGAAAGCTCTGGTGTCTGGAGCCAGAACAGATAAAAATGGTTCTCCATGTCTGGGTTATGCCTGTCAGAGGCTCTCTTTGGGCATTAAAGACTGGAAGGTGATTTTCTGGCCTTTCAGGAAGCTGTCTGGGAAGGTGTCAGTGATCAGCTTGTGGACGGAGACTAGTGCTTGGCATAGAGGATAAAAACTCTGGAGTTCAGAGGGCAAGTTGTGTGCTGAGTTGGGATTTCATGGGAACACCAGCACCGCTTCCCTCAAACCAGGGCTGCACAGACTGGGTGTACGGAGAGACTTGAGGCCTCCTTACAGAGAACGTGCTGCCTAAAAGTAGGGACCTTCTGCTAGCAGTGGTTGCTGCAACCTACCCAACCCTGCTGGCTGAAGGTGTGGAGCTTTGGGTGGCTTTGTTTGTGTCCCTTTGCTTCCTGCCATTGTTAGTGCTATTCTTGAATGCCTACAAGCTGCCTGTTGGGGTGGCTGCTGCACCACACCTGCCTGGCTCCAGCTCTCTGTGAAGAACACACTTGGCATCTTCTGTCCCGTTTGGAGCTGAGCCACGCTTCAGGCCGCCTGGTTAGACAGGGAGGTTGTGTCCTGCCCTGCCTCAGCCTGAGGATTTCCATCTTTCTCATAGTTTGAACCAACAGTCGGCTTCAGTGAGAGCACATGTAACTTAAAACAAAACCAAAAGAAACGTGAACTCAAGGAGATCAAAGAGTTGTTGCTGCGTTGCATAGCTAAGTTACCTTAGTGTATGTAGAATTTGGAACTTGGGAAACTGTTCTTGAAATGCAAAGGATCTGTACATGGTCAAATTGATGTTGTTTGTGCTAAGAAAGTAGTTTTGAGAAACTTAATTTGAGATTTCTTTTTGCCTTTGGCTATTTCAGTACAGACAGCAATGGCAAGACTTGCCTTGCCGTATTTACAATTGCTTCTCTCATAAAAGCAGGACAAGAAATGTACCACTTTTTTTTTTTTTTTTTTTTTTTTTTTCTCCTGAGAGTGCTACTTGAATATTTACTTTTTTATTAGCCATTGTGAAGTAGGTCCCCAAGCTTTGAGTGCTCATTCTGAGCAACTGGTGGGAGATACCTCGGAGGTACCGATAGTGCTGCACGGAGGAGACGGCCCTCTGAATCTGGAAATGTGTGAAACATCTTGGAAGGAAAAAAGAAATTAAATCCCTGCATTTTTGAGGTCTTGATTTAAAAAGTGACTGCTCGTATATTGAGAGCTTATGTGTGTAAGCCTCTTACAAGTCTGTGGCAGAATATCCTGTAGCAGTGGGTGGAGTGCTAGGAGTGCCTTGCAGCGTTGCCTACAGTTTCTGGGAAAATAAACCTACGCGTACTGCGCTTTTTTTCATGGGTCAGATTTTCCTGGGTGTAGCTAAAATTAGTAGATATCCGTATTGAGTAAGAGTGTGTTTTGAGCTCCTGAAGTCTCCTGAATTCTGACGCTCGTGCAGCGTCGTTCCTTGTGAAATCGGTGGAAGCTGCAGAAGTCCTTTTTGCAAAATCTGCAGTGGTGGTACTTAAATAACACAGCAGAACACCCAACACCCTGCTCCTTATTGTTTTCAAAATAAGGATGAGTTCCCCTTTTATATTTTTAATGTGAATAAGGATATAAGCTATTTGCAATATAACATTTAACATTAGCAAGCCTAAACGTAAGCTGATAAGTACTTTGAAAATGTCATTAGTGTGGTCATGCCCTTTTAGGAGTAGGTTGTAAGATTTTAGAGTTCTTGTGGATACACACAGTGTAAGAACAGAGGGATTTTATGAATTAAAATATCATCTGGTGTCAATCACTTTCTGAATGTATATACTTTACGAACTCGTGACTTGTATTTCTGTAAATCAGATAAAAAGGAAGGCTGTCTCTAAAAATAACTTCAGGATTTTTGCATTTTATTTTGTAATTTACAAGCCTTTTGTTTATTCCCAAAAGTAAAACAAAACAAAACATACACCACAAACAACCTGCTGAATAACTTTTTTTATTTTTCCCAAAATAGTTTGGGTATTAAAATTTTCAAATATAGCAGCATTTACAAAAGCAAATTAATGGGTTACTAAGCACAGTTGTACTTCAGATTTTGATTCACTTTATTTACTGTGATAAGTTCTGCAGACTTGCAACGTATACAATATAGTTCCTGCTAACGATAGCCACGTTCTTAACTAGTGGGCTCCTCTGAGATTTCAGGTCTCTTTTTGACTTGTTTATTAAGATTTAAATGTTCAGGTAATGTGTCGGGACATAAATCTGTAAGTCGATTAAAAATTTGTAAACCTGTTGATGTTTAATCTTATTTTATGGCAGCAAAGTAGCGTTGGGATCCATAAAAATACACGTGATTAATGTGGGCTTGAACAGTTACCCTGTGATTTTCTAGACCGCTATATTAGATATCTGGTTTTATTACGAAGTTTGATAATAATTTACATTTTTCCTAGAATTTACTCTAGAAATGGCTTCTCACTGCTCAGCTAAAGCTCCGCTTACAAAATCTAAGCTTTGCATTTAGAAGTGGAGTTGTCAGTCCTGCTGCTCACTGAATTAGGAAGTGGGCTGCTGAGACTTTTTGAAGTTTGTTCCTGCCTGTATTTAGCCTTATTTTTTTGTATGTGTGTGCTGTGATTCTGGACGTTTTTAATAGATGCAATGAACAGAAACACAGAACCCCTTGGTGATCTTTGGCCAAATAACTGGATTTTTTTTTTTTCCTCCCCAGTTTTTAATAGCAACTCATGCAACTAAAAATACTGCAGTTAAGTAGGAGCCGTGGAAGCAATCGATTTATCCAAGAGATTATTAATGGGATTATAAATGAGGCCCTTCTGAAAGCAAAGCAATGAATTACAGCCTCGTCCCGGCTAGGTGAGCGTTCGCACATCCCTGCCTCCCCCACGGAGCTGGCGGCTGCAAGGAAGGAAGGGGCTGCGGCGGCTCTGCAAGCCCCCCAAGCGAGGGGAAGCAAACTGGGTTTGTTTTTCAGATGCAGTTTTGATCTCAGCTTTGTGAGCGATGGGATGGGAGTGAAGGAGCCCCTGAAATGGCTCTGAAACGCGGCATGAGCCCAGCGGAGGGGCTTTGTGCGGAGGAGACGCACTGGCTGCAGGCAGGGTCTGGAAACATTTTGCTGGGCTTTGTGTGTGGAGGAGCTAAGTATTATGCTATTTTAAGTCTATCTTTAATCCTGTACATTAATCGAGTAACTTTATCGTAATTATCTTTCAATATAATTATCTGACCTAATTCCTCATGTGAAATGATTTTTTTTTTCTGTTTGTGCCGTGTGGTATTTGTCAAAACACTTTTGCTACTCAACAGCTTCTTTTAACTATTATTTTTTCCTTTTTTCCTTACTAAAACTTCACAGGACATTGATTGCTGTATATTCCTCTTCATATTAAATTATATGATGCTCTGTAACACTTTCTTAATCGTGCTATTTGAGTTTTAGACTTCTGGACAAATAAGATCGATTTATGGAGGGAGATGGATAATTTAAAACAAATTGAAGAAGCACTGTAAACATCTAACATAAGGCTTTTTTAAAAACTTTTTTTAAAGTAGAATTTCAAGGCAAGGACTTGGTGTTTGCTTTTTAGTATAACTACAAAGTGACTTTTTTTTTTTCTCCTAGGGAAAATGCGAAGAGTTTACAAAAACTTAGCTACAGTTTAAAGACCGTAAACTCTAGTTCCAGTATTGTTTGGTATCATCTCACAGGCTAGGAATCGAAAAGGAGGTTTCCAGATACATGGATCGAGTTGGTGTAATCCTGCCTTGCAGCTCAAGGACATGTGACACGAGCGTGAATTTTTGCCATTTGACCTTGCAGAGTAAGGAGAGGCAGCATCAGACCCTGTGTGAAAAACATCTAAGGTGCTTGCAGCAGAAACGTGCCTTGGCAACCCTGGTACCAAGTCAGCGGGGTTCAGACACGTGCTGTATTTCTTTAAGCAGCTTTTGGTCACGTTTTCTCAATCATTGTGCTGCCAGCAGAGACTGAGATTCCCCCAGCCCATTGTCAAGTCCTAAAACCTTTCCCCAGGCTGCGGCAGCCAGCAGCCCCACTGCAGAGCACTTCTCATGGGCTTGTTCTCCACTGATTGCAGTCCACAGTTCCATGTAGCCAATTTTTTGCTTACGGCTTAAAGTTTAGACAGGGAGAACACTGGATTAGTGTTCAAAGATACAGACAGCCAAATAGAAGCCACATTTTTCCTTGTTCGGATTTTGCCTATGAGAGCCGTGAGTTCAGGAGAGCAGCCTGCTGGGGCTGATCTCACCCGGGGTGCCGATGCAGCTGCAGAGACCAGCCGTGATTCCTCCACACCTGTAGTTCACTCTCTGGCTTTTTGTAGACTTTGAGGTTCCCTGCTAGGCACACAAGCACATTTTCATTTTCAGTTTGTGTGATGGATTTCTCTAAGGCAAATTTATTGGCGGACTCTTGATCTTAGAAATGGACTAAATTTAAGTGTGTATTGCTACCTCTTAAAGCTATTACAGAAATTACATTATTTATGCAAAGTAACTAATAAAATAAATTCTGCCTTTTAATGATGAGTCTGAGATGACAGGAAATAGTCATTTCTTCTCTTCATAGGATTGTGTGGGACACGAAGACACCAGGGCTCTAAAGGCAGCAGATGCTGCAGGGCTTGGGAGCAGAGTTCTTCTCTTGCCTGCCTCACTGAATTGTTACTGCCAGTGTTAGCTACAAGCCTTCTCCCGGTGCATCAACACAAAGAAAGATAGCTTCACGTTCACATTGGCAGTGTGTTCTGTTGTCCCTAGCGTAAATGCTCATTTCATAAAACCTGACAACTCATTTTGTTGGCAACATGGCTGTAGGCAGGAGAGTTCCCTGTTGCAGGTAGAGGTGGTGGGACCACCCGCTTGCTGGTCGGCTGCTGTGACAACCGGGCAGCGCCTGTGGCTGTTGTATATTGCCTTAAGAGGTAAAATGGCTTATAGGGTTTGCCTACCATGGGGTAAAAGAAGGGAGAACCTGGGATACCTGCAGGGTTACATGTGGGGATTGCGGGCTGCCTGCATGTGGCCCCGCAGTACAGCCCAGAGGTAACCGCGCTGCTGGCATCGTGGGCTCCGTGTCCTTGTGCTAAGCTGCCTTGATCAGGCTCGTGCTGCCTTCCAGGAGCAGAAGGATTCAGAGCAGCAGCTGCTTAAATACCCCAATATCCCAGGTAAAATGTAGTTTTAAGGTATGGCGCTAATGCCAGTGGAAATAAGTAAAGTATTAGGACTCGTTGTTAAGGATTTGGCAAATCAGTTTTATTGGTAAGAAAGTGAACATAAACTCTTGCTGTAATTAGAAATTTTGGTGAGATGGTTTTTAACCCTGTATTTTTATGAAATTTAATTAGCTAAGTGCTGTACAACCCAAAGTCTAGCATATACTCTCAAGTATTTTACGTGCTATTGTAGATAACTGCATTGACACTTTAGATTTCCTCTCTTTAATTCATTGGTGAGTTAATTAAAAAAAATAAATCTAAATTTTGATTCCTACTTTCAAAATAACAATTAACATTTTTTTAATCTAGAAAAAATGACTTATTCTGAGGGTTATTTCTTTATTCCATGCTGTAGCAAAAGATGGCAATGTGCAGAGTATTTAACATTTTGTTCTGAAGTTACTTTAGAGACCGCATCTTTGGTTTGACTAAATATTTTAGTTGATTATTTTGCCTTTTTCTTCTTGCTATTATTTCTAATGCTGTAAACAGATTTGTTCAGGCTTTGTTGCTGTTGTTAAATAGCCTGCAGGCTGCTTATGGTAATGGGAATATCTTATCGATACCAAAAACTTAAATCCTTGCATTTGCAGCAATTCAGAAAGGTGGTGGTGATCTACTGGATCCTTTCTTCCTCTCTCCCTCCCTCCCAGAGCTCTTGCCTCAGCAGCTTGCTGAGGGGCCTGCTGGTGATCGCTGGTTGGAGGTTCCCAAGGGAAACTATCCATGGACAATATTTTGGAGGCTGCTGGTACTAACAGGAAAGTTGGGTGGTTTTTTGTTGTTTTGCTTGCTTGTTGTGTTCTTGCCTCTGCTTGTGGAAATTATGTTCTTACTGTGCTGAAAATCAAAAAACCTACAAGTAATTACGGACCCTAAACTTGCATTATTTTGCAGTGCAGTTGTCTAACTGATGCTTTTTTGCTGAACAGAGCCGAATCTTTGTTAGAGGGGAAAAATCAGCCCTAACAGAGGGAGTGCTGTTGCTTGTGCTGCGTGTGAGAGCTCCGTGGCAGGTTTGTGTGTGCCCTGGCTCAGAGCAGGGGTGCCCAGGTCCCAAAGCAGCCGGGCTTCTTCCCAGTTTGTAGAGTGAAATTAGCACTGCTGATATTTCCCCCCTCTTGTAATTGTTGCTATTCCTTTCTTTGCAGTTCTTGAATTATTAAAGATTATAAGTAACATATCAAACTAGATCGTGTATGCACATAAGGGGTACTTGGGGTTGGTGGTTTATGGTACGAGCGTACCCTAACTCTGAACTGTGGCCTATGTGATTTAATTGCTTCATATTTTTAATACACAAACTAATTGTATGTAGTACTTAAAGCAGAGTGTTTTGACTTGTCCAACTTCCTCCAGTCTTTTTGCTGGAGGAGTTAATGAGGGAGAAACTTGGAACAAAATTAAAGTTAGAAATGGAATAGGGTTTTATTAAAATAATCAGAGTGTTAAGATGTACTTATTCACGAGGAGAACAAAAGAAGTGTCTTTCTCATGGCTTTGTCCGAGGCTGATGTAGCACAAAAATGAAGTCCCTCGAAGCAGAGCGCCAGGCTCCCTCCTGAAGCGTGTGTCGACAGTTAAAGGGCGCTCCGTTATTTATTTGGATTTCTGAAACTCCTCAATTCCGATCCATGTGACTGTTTCCTGAACATATTGCGATCTCCGAATGTGACAAGCAGATGCTTCTGATGGTTAAGCAAACAGTTTTTATGAAAGACTTCTTTCTTATGAAATGGCAGAGACGTCCCGCAGGCAGTGGTGCTCATCTTCTGCTGGCTGTTCGTCTTCCGAACAGAAATAGCCGCTGGAAGGCTGGCGGTGACAAGGGAAAACCGGGCACTGGAAAGCGGTAGGAAACAAGCAATGAGTAAAAATGGAAAGCAGAGAGCCCCTACAAGTGCTTTCTCAAACACTTGATGTAAATAGCAGTGCCGTTCCCATAATGTATTTCTGTTTCTAAGGTCGGGGCCCTTGCTGCCGGAATCACAGGGGCAGCGTGTGCATGAGAGGGGCTGGGGCTGCAGCTGTGTGTCCTCTCCCCCTCCTGCTCCCCCTGCATCGCGGCCGTGTCCAGCCCTGAAATGGGGCCATTTAGAACTGAAAGCTGGATTTATGAGTCAGTGTATTCTTTATATACAGAAAGAGCTAGTTATGTGGTGAGATAATGGGTGCAAAACACTTGGTGTTTTGAACATGAACCACTTTCCCCAAGTCACATGCAGCGATGGGAAAAATAAGATTCAAGAAAAACTATTTATTTAGTACCTGTATTTTCATTTTAATTCCAGAAGATAAGGGGGGAAAAAAGGGCAATTAAATGGTTTTCACAAAATAAGAGAAGTTTTAATCCAGGTAACTAAAGTGTACGGGTTTTTAGGATGTATCAGTCCTCTTAAGTACAGCAGTGTTGTGACAATTTAAGTTTAAGGGTCTTAATATTTTTTCAGCTTAGACCTGTTAAGGTATTTCCTACAAAAAGGACTTGTAATAAGATTCTCCAATCTTCTTAGATCAGAAAGTGTTATTAACTTCTGCTTGTTCCTTTTTTTAAGTAATAAATGTGCAGAAATGGCAATTTTTCTCTCTTGGAGCATTAAAGATTCTTTCTAATCCCATTACCATTTTTTTAAGTTGTTGTAGTCCAATTTGTGTAATTTGAATTCTCTTCTGTATTTTTCAGGTTCAAGCCATTTTTTCCATTTCAAGTATCACTGCCTGATGAATATGAAGATCGAGACCTCTGTATACAGGATTTTCTGCTGATAGAAGGTCGACTACAAGTCACGTTAATTGAATGTACAAGGTACCTTTTGCGGTCTTTTGCTCATTCTTTATTAAGCCAGTACACGTGTTTCTTAGTTCATAGTAATTATAGCTGTAAGCCTGTGCTGATTCAAGAAGCAGCATCTTTGTTTTGATGGAGCTTTAATCAAGAAATACATTTCTGAAGTAAAAATGAACACATGAAAGCTGTAGCAAGTTTGAGGCAATTCTACAGTGTGTGTTTGTATGAACAGGGATTTCCCTTTATTTTGGATTTTGTCTGGTTAAAAGCTAATGTGCCTCTTGTTTTTGTTTTTATTTGTTTGGCACTCCAAATTTTGAATCTCTTTCAGGACAGTATAAATGTTGTAATTATCCTATTGTATTATGTTGCAAGCACAGGGAAGTAATTGTTTCACTGTTTTATTTAGATCGATCCAAATAACTTTTATGAGGCATTATTTGTCTTTGTTTTGAACAAAATAATGGAAAGAAAGAAAACGTACCTCCTTCATTTATTGAAGAGAAAATTATTCTCTTTAAAACTGGACAAAAGGTATGCAGACATGGTTTGGTTTTGTGGTTTTTGTTTTGTTTTTATCAGACCTTTTAGTTCTTGGTTTATGGTAGATCTTATCTTCATGGTGCTTAGGCTTTGATCTAGCCTTGTGCCATTCTGCTCTTTATGAACTAAACCTCTGGTTTACAATGTGTTTTTTAACTAGCTTTTTCATGACTTACATTACCGTGTGAGCTCCTTTTTTTTTTTCTTGTAGCCTTGTACAACCATGTCGAACTTTATTTGCTGTCATAATGTCTTTTATCAGTGCTATTTACCAACTGCAACAAGCTTATTTCTAGATGATGATCTGCTTGTGCTTTGTTTTTGGTCTTTCTTGATTGTGTTGGTCACGAGTGATTTTTTTTTTTTTTTTAATTTGGGGGGCAATAAAATTGCTGCTTACCTTTTTTCCTAGCTTTTTGATCAGCCTCCTATGAGCACACCACTAATGTTAAATGTTCTGGTGCATTCCTTGGTTGTTAGGATCATTTATTCATCCCCACTGAATAAAGGAACTCAAGATCTCTCTATAGACAGTCTCTAGTTTCAATCCAATAGTGTGTTTGCTTTTATTATAATAGGGCCCAAAATAACTCTTTCAGTTACATGCAGTTGTTCTTGGTTTGGAAAGTCACTTTAAGATACTGTGTCTTTCCTGTATCTGAAATACTGTGTGCAACATTGCCAACGTAACAGTGCCGTTTTGTTTCTTTCCATTACCTTCTAGAAGCCAGATTGCTCAGTTTGACATCATCAGCTGACCTCTCAGTATTTTCAGCTGTCACAGATGCTTATCAGATGGCAGGGAGAGGATGCAGTTGCTGGCTTGTCAGGCCTTTTGAGCTTCAGGTCTCATTTAATCTATTTTATGCAGCTTGGAATTTCTAGATGCACTCTTGAAAGCTGTATGAACAGACACATCTCAATCTACATGGCTGACTTCGGTCCTATAGTAATTCCTCAGATCTTCCAAGTTGTCCCATCCTGTTTTTGAACTTAAACAACCACAGCTGCTGTCTGTAAAATACTCCTGTAAATGAATATTCTTGCTTGCTTTGCACCTGAAGACATTTGTGAGGTAGAGGCTGAAAGGCACAGAGAGGACTTTGGAAGTAGAGGAAGAAATACAGAATATGTACAAAAGTAGCAATGTCACATTTTCCCTTTTTGTAACTACTGCGTGCAAAGTAGTGAGAAAGCTGTCCAGGGCTGTTTGCAAGGTTTCTTTTGCAATACCACTCTGTATGCTGACATGCAGAGGGTTTTTCACCAACATCTGCCGCTGGGACCTCTGCGGACCTGTTAGAGTCCCTGCTGGCGTGCTGGGACTTTGCCCTGAGAGCCTTCCAGTGAGCACTGTGACCTGATACTGACTGAGCATTGCTTCATTTCCCCAAACTTCTTAGTTCTTCACCTAAAGGTGCTCTGAGGTCACTGAACTTCAAGAGCCTCTTCCATCATAGTTTCTGTGTGACCAAATTCATAGCAGAATGGTCGTCATCTCCTTACGAGAACCGTCATCTGGAGGGGTTACCTGAAGTTTTCTTCCTTGGCAATCTTTCCAGTTCCAGAAGTGAAAGATCACCTTGACTTCTATATGTTTTTCAGCTCTGCTCAATGCCTGAGGAGGTTTTTATATGCTGTCTCAATGTGGTAGCTGTGGCAGAGCTGAGTGACGGTCCTTGCATGGAGTAGTAGCGTCAGTTCTCATGTTCTAACCATTTAAGTCATGAATAACAGCAGTGAAACTATAGAGATAAAGCATCTTGCAAACTCTTTGTAGGTTAGAAATGTCTAGCTTAATTTCATTTTGTTCTTCACATACCCAAATGGATACTTCTTGCACTTTTTTCTAATCACCACCCAAGTTTCCTTGTTGTCAATATTGAAAGAAAATTTTTGTGTATTTTTTACATGAGATTATTGAAAGAATGGAAACTCCACTGGTGTAAGTAACATTTTACAAGTTTTATCTGACCTATTGAAAACGCAAAAATGTTATCTGTAGGTGAAGACATTGTATAACATGACAGTGACAGTTTGTTCTACAAACAAGAAAGGAAAACCAAGTTAGACTAACAACTGCATCCTTGCCTTAATTTTTTTTAGGGAGAGAAAAGAACAAAGCAACACGCTGTTAAATCTCCCCATATGACTTTTTAAAGGTACTCTGTGAAGAAAGTCTTAAATCCTGTCAACTCTAACTATATTAAGCAGAACATTCTTCTAAAACTGTGCCACAATGTGGGCTTTTAAAATGAACATTTGTTTTAATAACCTTTGTGGACAAGGAGACTTCTCCTAAGACAGTCATATTGTAAAACACTGCAGTGTGTACCCGAGACCGACGTGTTAGGTTTGGAGTTTTATGTTTATTTTTTTTTCCTTTTGCCTTCAAGTGGACTTCGTGCAGCAGTGTGTGAATACTGAATCTGCTTTAGACATTCTCAAAATTCAGGAAATATTCTGCTTATTTTGACTCCAAAACTATTTGCAAATAAAAGGGTCACAGTTGAAACTAAAAATAAGTTTTTAAAAAAATGGCAGAAAGTTGCAAAGGAAATAGATTGAGCTTGCTTTTACGCACCTGGTAATAAGTAACATGTTACTAAAGATTAGTGTGTACTTTGCACATACGGGGTTCTTGTTGGATTTGCATATCAACCCTTTGGCATCGCCCTACAAAAAGCAGCCAGCTTGATAGCCCTTCTAGTCTTCCTCCTCTCCTGGAGACTGTATAGATGGGCCAAAGTGCTGGGCTTTGATCAGCCCTAAGAGGTGAGGCTGCCCCCACCTCGGCTCCATTCTGCTGCCCGCCCTCTGTCAGAGGGCCTCCTCTAACATTTGGGGTCTGCACGGTGCCAGGATAGCCCAAGCTGCTGTTTGTGGCTGCTCTGCTGAATCACTCTGCTCTGCCTTGTGCTAGCTTACCCGAGGAAGGGTATCCCAACTGGACTTTGGGAAAGAGTAGAAATCGTCCTTCTGTATATGTATACCTATTTTAATTACTCAGGCAGTAACTTAATCATATTTTCTTACTGATTTAATTTTTGCTTGGGCTATAAACTTTGTTTCAGAAGGTCTTTCATGCACTGTTTTTTTACTGGTTTATAAATTTTACTGGTTTAGAAATCTTTCGTCTGTGGAGCACACAGTAATCTGCCTTTTAATATGCAGTTGTTTGGGGTGTGCTGTGGTACAATAGTAATCAGTCTGTCTGCAGCTGCGTTAGAGTATACAGCATGCTGTCAGAGATGTTATTCAAACAAAAACTTCCTTAGTGTTGTAGCAGTGAAAATTCCTACTTTGTCTTCCTGAAACTAGAAATTGTATTTCACACTCCAGCACAAAGTGCCCGTGGACCAGGACTGCTCTTTAAGTGTGTATTTTTGCTATCCTGCAATAACGTTTCTTCAATTAGGGTGTTGGTAGCCTAATGTAACGTCAAATCTCATTTGCTTTCTATGCAACTTTTATGTTATGGTTGTAGCTGAAAATCACTTTTTTCCAGTTGTGATGTACCTCCTGTCCTTGTACGTTACTTGTCACCAGTACAAGACAGATAAATAGCTGCTGTGCTGATAGTTTAGAGGAATTAAGGTTTTAGAAATAGGCAAGAACTCCTGGAACATGCTCTGAGAGTTTTGTCTAGCTTTCTATATCTTTCTAGCTGCATTAACCAACTGCAGCCTTGATCAGCTTCATTATCGTTTCCCCCTAGCCCCCCTGACCCACCGTGCTTCCCCTCCTTTGCAAAGCAGGAGAGAGAACTGCTGTCCTGTCGGAATGAAATGCAATGTGTGCAAGTAATAATCAACCGTGGAAAAACTTTTGAACTAGCTGGTAGCGATGAGTTGCAGTCAACACAGAAGAAAAAGTGCATTATTCAAAAGCAACTGTTAAAAAAAGAATAGAAAAGCCGCTGAAGGTTGCTGAGGATGGTTTAAAAATAAGCAAAAAAGGTATGAGCTGTCAGTCTAAGTAACCCTGAACAAACTTAGTCTTGTCCAGACAAAAGACCTAATCCATTGGTTCTGAGACTGGATTTCTGCTTACTGTAATCAAATCAGTAGTGTCTAGACAAACGAGTGCTGAAGGTCAAGCTGGAAGTGAGGCTGACAGCTGCTCTTTGCAGTGCTTCAGTAGAGAAGGGATGGGGAAGCATGCAGTCTCGACACCTGAGGCTGGCAGTACGGCATGCAGCCACAGAGCTGGCACCTTACAGCAAATACGAGTGTGCTGGGCACCAGCCCAGGTGTAGATGTAGAGCTGAGTAACTGTAAGGATCATCGCCTACAGACTCACTCGTGTAATCATGTACTCAGCTAAAAAGCAGTTAAATTATTTGTAGAGAGACATACAAAAGGAATACTTGTTTCATTCCCTGTGCTTTAATGCAAGCTAGAGAATTCTTGTAGACAGAGGTGTGTTGCCTTGCAATCAGTTTAATTTTAATAATTCCAATTGTTGCTAAAAGTTGTTTTCAATTGTTTTTACTTAATTTTCAAAGTATATTTAAGATATATCTCCATATCTAGAAGTCTACACACTTTTTAACCATAATATACTTTACCTAGAAACATTAAGAACATCAAAATGAACAGATAGAAAATTGCTGTGATTTGATGACAGTTTTTGTCTCCATCATCTAAAGAGTTGTGTAATAAATCTCAGTCATAAATAAGCTAGTTTGGATGAAAGCTTAGATTTATTTATTTTGAAGTTTTCTATATGCATTTGACAAGAACAGTTTCTAGTAGGTCTCTTGGAAGAGCACAGTTCATCTGAGGTTTTTATTCTAAAATGCTTATCTGTTTCCAAGCACCGTGAGATAAACTGTGTACAACTTCAGTGCTTCCCACAACCCCCTCTCACAGCAGTGTTATCTAACTGAAAAGCTTTGTAGCCTTCTGGAACAGAATAAGATGCCTGAAGAACCACTTCTGTCTGTTAGGAAATAGTTTACTGCTGACTGTGTATCTGTGACTTTACTACTACAGTAACACTCTCTCTAACCGAGGAAAGCTGTTGTACGTTGTGAAGTTTAGAACTAGAGTGAAGGACTTAGGTCTGTTACCTGCTTTACTTTTTAAGCAATTATTTTATAGAAAAATACTAATCTGTCAATTTAACACTTAAAAAAAAGCACCCCTTCCACCCTCTACCACCCCCCCAAAGCCCTAGCTAACATTTTAAAATGATTTTTGATACATGTAGAATACTTCCACTAGAGGGTGGCAGTGCCCTGCGTTTTGTGAAAGGGTGTGCTTTTGGGATCACTTATGTACGGACTTCTGTGTGTGTACAGATTGAAAATAGTAATGGGGTGTATAAGGGAAGAACATGGAGTTTACAATTATATTTGGGATGTATACTCGTAATACAATTCTTACTGTAGACTTTTCTGTTTCAGGTTGCTTATATTTGGATCCTATGAAAGAGAAACAAATGTTCATTGCACAATGGAGCTGAGCAGTAATGTTTGGGAAGAAAAATCAAGGAGTTCCATTAAAACGGTAAAAAAAAGTTTAATCTTTACATATTGCAGTATGTTTTATGTCCTTAATACATTGTCTAGAAATAATGTATCTTTTGAACAACCAAATGGGTGATTTAGCAGGAAGAAAACCCTAAAAATATAATGGACCAGTTATTATTCTTTAATTCATTGTCAAATCAGCATGGATGGATCATATTCAGTTATCACAGCTGTGCTGAAAATGTACCTGGTTGGAGCATATTGATTATCAGCTGTACAAATTCACTAAAACAATCGGTGTAAATGACGTATTTTGTAGGCCTGTTAGATTTGAGTGAGGCAATGAAAAACGGTGAATGAAACAATGAAAACAGTGAAAGAGATTTTGTGTGTCTTTCACTGGGCAGTAGTGTATTCCCTTCTGACACAGGCATTGATGATGCGTGTGATCAGAGGGTTAGGTTAGCCATTTAACTGATTTCTTCCCTTTGTCAATGTTTTGACAAAAGGCAGAGGGAATTGCTGTAGGTCTCTCATTTTGTAAGAGCATCTGCATCCTCCCAGGTCTGCTGAAGAAAAATACTTTTACAAGTGTCTGCAAGTATAGAAAATGGAAGTATTAGTAGTACTGTACGTTAATATTTTATTATCATACTTGATAACACGAGTTCAGCAGCATAGAGCCTACAAATTGCATTTCTCTTCTTTTGTGTGTGTGGGAGGATGAGTTGCCTTTTTTTCCCCTCAAACAAGAGGTGCAATATATGAAAGAGCCTTTAAATTTCACATTAGTGATATTGTGGTCGTCATCAAATGGAATTGGGCTTATGCTGAGCAGTAAGTGCTGTGCCTATTGAAAACAACAGAAGCTTTAAAAAGACTTTATCTTAACAACTGGCTTCATAGAAAGAAATCACCGCAACGAAAATCAATGTCCTGCGTTTTACCCTCTGCTGTCTGAGTGCAACTAGCTGAAGCCCTGTGCCTTTGCTGCATCAGACGGGAGTTCTGGAGATGGGCAGCATTGTCTGGATGGAGCAGCCCGAAGCCATTCAGCACCTCCTTCAGTTTCTGCAGTTAAATTCCATTTTGTGGTGTTTTTCAAACTCCTAGTGACAACTACTATGGTATTTGGTTTGAGTGTACTACACACCTCAAAGGTATACAGTGTAGTAGACAAAAATACCATTTGGGGTATGTTACACAGTAAGCATTTTCTGTGTACTTGGTCTTGCCTAAAAGGAGGCATGGCTGAGCAGCAAAGACAACTGCCTCTTGTTGTAGCTGCTGTATTTTCAGTTGAGTGAAAAACTTGGTGGGTGGAAAGGATGCGCTCTTGCTTCCTTAGCCCTCTTGAGCACTCAGTTGCAGTTAGCTTTCTGAGCACAGCATGGGGGAGGTAGGGAGGAGGCATGAGCAGGGAGCCAGGAGCTGGTGTGCATGCAACTTCAGGGAACTTTCTTGGAGCCTGGGTCAGCAGCCAAACGTCATAGGAACCAGTGGCAGCTCAGGACTATGTTTTCTCGAGTTCTCTATCTTGGCCACTTCCAGTCAGGGCTGTTTGGCTGAGTTAGCCACATCAGCTCCCTGAGCTGACTTTGTGTGATAGTTGCAGTGCTAGCCAGAAGAGAAGAAAAGGTGTGTGGGGAAAGAAGAGAGGGATGGTGGCAGCTTCAACTAGTGTCAGCTGCAAAGCATCGCACCACCAGAGGTGTTAGGAAGCATAATGGGTTGCAGTGGTCCTGAGAGGATTTACTGAGTTCACTTAACCCTAGAAGTTGCAAGATTTCATTGAGTCAGTAAGCAACGTAGAGGTTTGCGGTAGTTTTTCAGATCTTTTTGTTTAATCTGATTTATGGAGCAGTTAATTCTGCTTAACTTCTTCTGGTTTGCTTTATTCTACTTAAAAAGATTTAATTCTATTCGTATGATTGCATAAAAATAATATAGGAGCAATTCAGCCCTAATAGTCTGGCCAGTTCATAGTTTTAACCCATTCCTAATAGTAATAAATATCTCAAATTTTTCAAGAAACAGGCAATACTGTCAGTGTTTAGAAAACCGTTTCAGGGTCTGCACCCACTTCTGACGCTAATTTCTCTGAATGACCCTGTTGTGCGGGCAGTCCGAGTGTGAAACCATGCACACATTTTCAGAGTCGGTGCTCTAGTAGTCATGGTGGCAGTGCGCTGATTTAACATTGTACTCTGGACGAATTGATTTGTGTTAATTTATAGGTTGTCTGGAGTAGCATTATCGGGCTGTGTCCTGTTGTTCTGCTGCGGGCAGACGGCGTGGCACTGGTGTGTTGCTGACAGCAGATGGCAGTAGGGCTAAACTGATGGCTGGCAGAAAGGCACGGGTCCTGTTTAAAATCATGCTAAAAAAAGTACTCAGACTGAGACTCTTAGCTCACCTTCTGTTTGAGCACCTAAAATGAAATGGCAGGCTTTCGAAATTTCAGCTTTTGGAAATATGGCTTGCAGTGTGCAGAAGTTCAGGTATCTGTGTTCCAGTTCTTCATTGCTCAGTCACTGCCTGCCAGAGAGCACGGGCTCCTGATCCGCATTGCTTACCCTCTAGCTCCACTGCCACTGTGAGGAACTCATTGTTCAACCACCCTGAGCTTCAGGCCACCAAATAGGTGGCTGAACTTTAAGGTCCTGATTTTGAAAGTGGTGATGTGGTTGAATACAGCACCTGTAAGTTAGCACCTTGCCAAACTGCGTTGCTTTTCCACTTCAGTTCACCAGAAGTAGGGAACTCACAGAAGTCTCTTTTCCTTAGGAAATGATTTTGAATATGCAACTTAAGGTACAAAATATTAGGAGATCTTGCTGGGAGGCAAGAGAATTTGCCAGGCCCCTCAATGTTGCTAACATACTTAAGATTGGAACTTATTTATTTTTCTGAGAAATTGCAAATCTATTAATATCTTGCTAATTATCATTCTTTTATTGCCTGTGTGTGCAATAATTGAGATGAAGTTGCTGGAATGAATAATAGGTTCACAAACTATGGAGGAGAAATAATAGACTAAGCTGAAGTGAGAAACAGTTAAATAGGTTCTGGTTGAAAAGTGTATGTAATTTGTAATGGTGTCATATAGGCATCTTTGATCACCTTCATCGTTCAGAATTCGTGATCTGAGTGATTGCACTAAACAATGTTCCAGAGGAAAATTCTCATAACTTTCTGTACTTATTAGCATTTTTATTTTTTTTATTACGTTAGTAATAGTGATAAAAGATTAGACAGGCTTAATACTTCATAATGAATCTGGTGAGACTTTAATCTGATCCCATTATTTATGGGATATTAGTAGATGTCAAAATTGTTTTTTGAAAAGAAGGTGCTGTGTTATTGAACACGTCTAGATTATTACTGAAGTGTCCGTTCTAATACAAAGGTGTTTCTAGAGAGATGATTTGGCACATTTCCATGTGACGTAAGTAAACATTCGTAAATACCTTAATTAGTAGTGCATGCTGCTGGAATTAATGTTAATCACAGCATTGCTATGTAATTTTTTTTTATGGACAGGATGTAGTAATTAGACAGCATTTAGCAACATTGCATTAGTAGACAGGTGTTCCGTAGCTAAAATTTTAGCTATATCTTTAAATACTGGGCAGCATGTGCTTATATGAAAAATTTGTGCTCTTTACTGGCTGTAAGAATGTAGAGTAATGGGAGAAAGGTTCTCAGGTATGAAACAAAATACATCTGCTCTGGGATTTCTCTTGTCTATCTTTTTTTTTTGCCTCTTTTCATAAGAGAAATTCAGGAGCACAGGATAATTACTTCTGATTTTGAAATAATCACATCACATACTCTAAGAAAATTTGAGGGAACACCTTTAAATTCTGCTTTCAAGGATGTTGCTCCTTGAGGTAGCACTATAGGAATGGCTGCACTTCCCTTTCTTAAAGGTAGTGAATGTTGGGGGGAATCTGTTTTGGCGGTTGTTTTTGTTGTTGTTATTTGAGCTTTGTTTGTTATTAAAATCTCTTCTGTAAATGCAAACATGAGCAATGCAGGAACTTCATTTTATTTTCTGCAAATGAAATATTTCTGTCTAAAATGCTACATTTGACAGCCCATAGGACTGTGCTTTTGCAGCATTTCTCAGAAGCACACAGATAAGCTCTGAAGCAGCATAATGTGCAGAACCAAAGAATTCAGATGTGTCCCACTACATTTTATGAATTCCACTTGCACTTTTCTCTCATTCGCTCTGCATATTCAGAGGTCGATACTGGAATAGTTGGAGGGGAAGACCAGTGACATCTACCTCTCAGTATTACACTGAATTTGTGTTTCTATACGTGTATAGGCTGTGATCTTCTCTGTTCTGGGGGAGGTTATTTTGACAGTTATGGACATGTACAGGTAAATTTAATGGTGACTTTGAAATGGCTATAGGCAGGCTTTTTTAATAAAAATATTATGATAAAAACAAAGGGATATTTCTCAGCCTTTCATAAAACCAAATTTCCTTTGTCAGGGATTAAGGGAACCTTACAGGTGTTCCAGCACAGTGACATATGAATGTAAAATGAGAAATAATGTAGATCAAATCCAGCACCTTCTGAAATGAGTTGCCTGAAGATACTAAACAATAATGTCAAAATTTGAAGCAACTGTGAAACGTTAATTTGTAAATACATGGAGTTAAATGCCTCGCAGTTGGCATTTCAGTCTGCTTATTTAAGTCTGCCATTTCAACATTTAATCCTATCAAAAGAAAGGAGGAGGATTAAAGCAAGCGAAGCTTTTTCAAAATGTCACTTTTTATGAAAATTCATGATCTTGTAAAATTTGATAATATTTGTAAATACTGTGGGGAATAGTTCTGAGATTTGCGCCTTACATAATATTCTGTAATCCGTCTTTCAAATAAACTTGAAGGCCATCAGGATTTTTTCTGGCTCATCCTAAACATTTAAGCTTTTCTGACTGGAGGCTTAAGAAAGCTTCTCTGTTATTTAATGAGACCTTCTGGGGAAGTGCGCTGCAGTGCTTTGCTTTGCAGAAACGTGGATATGAACATTAAAACAAAAGCAAGCAAAAAAATATTTTTATTTTTTATCATATATCTTGTTCTTGGGCATGCATACCGTCACCTGGGCTTACAGTGGTTAAGAAGCAGAGCTCTCCACACTTCACTGCCTCTGGTAGCACCCAGCGTGAAACTCATGGAGCGTATCCAAGTTGGTAATACTCCTTACATGTGCTTTTCTCCCCGTGTCCAGGCTCAAAGTCATGGTCCTTCCTAAATTTCCTCAGAGGGGTTGGAGTTCTGCAGAGGTTCTGATTGCTTGCAGTGAATCTGACTTTCTGGGTTTCAAATTGAAAATGCCAGGTAAAAAGATTAATGAATAAAATAACACGAGAGAGAAGAATCTGTTAGGAGCAGGGCGTGATGCTTGCTGGTGGTTGTGCTTCCCTGGCCCACAGCTCTTGCTTCAAAATTTTTTAACAGAAATCATCCACGTTAGTCAAACCTAGGACTTGTTCAGCTTGGGGACACTTTTTCGGCTGGGGTCTTCCAAATACACATTTTACAGGGTGCAAGCAAAGTACTGACTTTTTTTTTTTTTAATTTGGAAAAGGTACAAGCCTTTTAGATGGCTCTTAGGCAAATTCATCTCTGAGAACCAACTGTTCTTGGACAAAATGTCCATTAAAAACTGAGCTTTGTCTTCTATTCTGTTAATGCTGTTTCCTGAACTGATAAGCAGCATTCATTTTAGCAGTGTATTTTTGCTTTGAAGCTTGTTCACATAGTAAGAAACCTGTAGTACATGCTTGTTAACTTCTAGCTGAGTTACTTCCATATCTGAATAGTATCTAGTTTGAATGGAAACTGCAGTATTTTCTTATAATACTTCTTAATTGCAACTTCATATTTAAAATATAAAACTATTAAGTCAATGAAACTTGATCTCTTTTCCTTAAAAATGCCAGTAACACCTAAGTCAGCACCCTGTTTTAGTGTATTACTGAACTGACTTTTTTGTATTCTTCTCATCTGTTCCAAATACTGGATGCAGGAAAGAGTTTTAAGTACTTCTCACAGCAGCTGTGTTTCTCATTTGCGAAGAAATTGATTTACAGTGATAGCTGATCTTGCTAAATAAATAGATGTCTGATGCATGAAAGCTAACCTTGTTTGTATAAACGGTATGGCCCATTGTACGAGAGATAACAGGGCTTTATTGACCAGAGTAAACAAAACGGTTTCTGGGCAGTTCAGTGCGTTTCTGGAAGGACTTTCTAAACTCTGTTGTTCTGCCCTGCTGCAAAGCTTGGCAGCCAGGCGAGCAGCTCGGTCCGGGGGCTGTTGCACCAGGGTTGGCAAGTTCAGGCCCCTCTTCTCTTTGAAGTGTTTATTAGTGAACCATCCCTCCGAGTTCTGCTTGCTGAAGGTCATCATTTCCAAAGGTAGGTGTTTGGTTTTGGGGTGTGCTTGACATTGTTATTTTCGGCATACAGCTTCCAAACTCTTCAAAACTAGAAACCTGAGATGCATTTTCAAAAATCTAGTATTTTTTTTCCATTTTAATTCAGACGTTTTACTGATGTCATGTCCATCATGAAGCATCCTTTGTCACATTGGTATATTCAGACTCGATTGTTTTCCCATGAAGCACAGGAAGAAAATAGACTTTATCAACTTTGAATGAAATTATTGTATGGAGTTTCTTTTACCAACTGGCCGACTGGCCAAGTGTCTCAACTCCAAGGCAAATCCTATTAAAAATCAGTGGTATTTAGCTTTTGTGTCTTTCTTGTGATTGTTGTTTGTTTTTTTTTTTCACCCAAGTTACTGATAGAGTTTGGAGACGTAATGGAGTTTTCAACTCCTGCTAAATTAGTAATAACAGTGGGTAACATTGGCAGACTTCTTGAAGAGAAGGAAGCCTGTTGCAGGTTGGCCTCCTGGAAAGGTTCTACTTCTCATTTTATAGTCTGAAAAACACATAGCTGGACAAGGAGAAATACCAGGTCTTCAGCAACTCAGAACAGCAATTCATTCTGGCAGAAAACAGTGAGTGCATGTGTTTGGCAGCTGAGATGGTTTTGAGGACACAAAATTGTGATGCAGGGAGCAGATGGAAACAGCTCAGAGGTAGGTGGATTAATGGTTACTAAATGGTGCTCTGCACCAAGCAAGCAGATTCTTCAGCACCAAGAACAGACCTGGGAGGGGTGTATGAAATGAGAGGCTTCCAAACAGGTTGGTTGGTACATGTTGCAACCTAGCTGGGAAGGTTCTCCTGTTGGTAAGTTACCTGTCACTCCTGTAACATAAGTTTGTTCGCTATTGTTGCCCTAGTCAGCAGGAGCTGCTCTGGCTTGTGGTACCTGGCATAAGCCTGTACTCTTTTTACACATCTCCTTTGGCCTGCAACATGTTATACTCTTAAGAGCTTGGTTTGTACTTCAACTTGCTAAGTGCAGCCGTTTGCATTAAACGATGAGATGCATGAGTCTCTCTTTCTGGTTCTCTGTATGATTCAGGCTTCTTACCTGTACTGGCCCTACACATCTGTCTGGATTTCAACAGTTACCCTTCTGTTCTGGTGAGGTTTTGAGAGCTGGTATTAAAGTATTCAAGGAAATTTGATATGCAGGCTATATTAATGTACAGTAAAGTTTTCATTAGTAGAGGAAATCTTAGTACTTAAGTCTGATTCTCATTGCTCTTTTAATTGGTTTAAACACAAAAATCACATTATCTTAAGCATAACCAGGCTAAATATCAAGAATAAATTTGGAAATGAAGGTTTCTGAAAATATCCTTAATATTTAATATTAATATATAATACAATAATTTTACTAAAGATTTCACTAAAGAGCCTGCTGTTCTTTAATATAGGTATTTGACGTCCTTCAACAGGAGAAAAATGAGTTTTCATACAGCACAGACAGTTGCTATCTAGTGGTTTTAAATTCCGTGGTAAAAGCGTCAAAATATGGGCCTATAAAATACTGAGTGACTGCAAAGAAAGCCTTTCATTTTGTGGGAGGAATTCCTTCTCCTGAGTATAGTCTTAAGTCACGCTGCTGGTTTTTGAAGTCAAATGAGTAAAGTAGTTCAGGTTCTTGGACTGAGAGTAAGTACAGTGTTGTTACGTGGGTCGTGTCTTACCTCCCTAGAGTGCTGCAGTTACTGAACTGAACGATATCTCAAAATGATTACTTGATTTTTTTTTTCTTCATTTCCCCTTCTTTAACCACAAGCTGAAGCAGAAATTAGATGCTTATCTCTGGTGTTACAAATCTCTTGCAGGTCTAGCAGGGTGGAGCTCAGCATCTGGGGGCAACGCTTCTAAAGAAAATGGTGGTTGGAGTATTTCTGTTGTCATTGTTTTCACTGCCCTGAATACTGTGGTTATTTTCTGTCTGTGGAATAGCAGGAGAGAAGTTTGGTAATTCTGATAATTGTTAGTACAGCATGAGCAATTTTTCTCCCTTTTTCTTAAAGGCTGCTATTTTTAATTACTGCCAGTAATTTAAAGAAAAAAAGCATAAGCAATCCTTTTGTAATGCAAGCGTGGTGTTCTCCAAATGCTCTATAACAACGCCAGGTAGAAATAGGAAAGTAATATGGGTGGGCAGCATAGCAATTGCCCTGCAAAAGCCTTAGGGATCAAAAATGCAATTGCTGATTCCCATCCCAGAAATGGCTAAAAGGTCATTCCGGTGTATGAAGGTTAGATAGAGCAGACTGATGCTTTGCAAAGGACACCTGTTTATCGGAAGTAATCAGAAGTGAGTCATGGTTAAAAAACGGAGCATTTCCCTTAATGCAGCCTGTTAAAAGGCTGTCTCCATTAAATTGTATTTAAGATAAATAGACTCTTTGAACTATGAACGTCTTTACAAATATTTTAACCAAAAGTCAGTATCTTCAGATCTTTACTAATGTCATCTGTTTCCATTTTTAGGTGCTTAGCTTGGAACAAACATAATGTCTGCGCAGCCTCAGATCCATTTCATGTTAATCGAAGCTATATATTTTCCCTAGCTGAAGGAAGAAAATAAACCCCAAAACCTCCTAGAAATCTGAGGCTGGATATCCAGAAATATCAATTTATATTTTTTTGTTTTTAATTATAAGAATAGTCATACAGTTTTTCAGCTCTGAACACGTAAATATATGCACACTTTATATATGTATAAGGTATGTGTGCATATAAACATGCATGCACTTAATATGTAGATGTGTATATATAAAAAAAAATCAAAACCATCAGTTGTTCTTCAGTGAAATTTAAATGAAAGTCTTATGGATAGCAAATTGCCCATGCATTAAAAATGTAGATACTTGCACTTACAACAAATGACTTCTGAGAAATTGGGCTTGACTTATCTGGAGCCCATTTATACTTACAGCCCTAATCTTATAGAAAAGTCAAGAAATGCAAAGATGGTTATCAGAGCGAATGCAGAAAACTGTTCCGAGGTAGCTGAGGCATACATCAGGGGCAGCATAGCAAGGATAGCCCATACAACGGCTTGTGACCTAAAAACACTTAGGTGACAATAGTAATTGCATGGAAGCTTAGGAATAGTGTTCACACCTTCGTAACACAACCAAACATTTTAATCTCCTCCCTTGGCCCCCTTTTTGAATTGATGATTTCCACTGGTCTCGAAGCAGATGGGCATTTGTTTGAAGTAGAAACCAAAATATACAGACATGGTATGATTCCAGTGAGGTAGTTAGCTGTGTAATGAGTACCTGAAATTACAAGTTGCTGTTCAGCCACGAGGTACTTCTGTGAAATGTGGAGTCAAAATAGATTTAAGCTATGTAACCTGTTCTTAGGGGATATGAAAAGCACCCTGTGCTGGATGATGATAGATGTTGTACGTGATTTTACTCAGAAGTTTTGGGTTTGAGACATGTCTATAGGCACAGAGCTCTACCTGTAAAAGTTTATCAACCTTTTTTTTTTTTTTTTTTTTTTATGAGGAGTCCAGTAAAGACGGACCTGAGCTGCAGTGGAGGCGTGGGCAAAGCTTCATCCTGTGGGGTGGCAGTGAGGCTTGCTGAACCAAGGCACTAAGTGGCACTTGGAGATGTAATGTCTGTTAATAATTAAGAGAAAGCAGGCACAGTAGTAAGGGAAAGCAAATAGTATCTATTGGTGCAGGAGATCAGGCGTGATGATGAATACACAGCATCAGTTCAGCTGCATAAACAGAGCAGAGGACATCTAACGAGGGTACCACCAACGAAGTCATGGGAGTAATCAGGTCATGGGAGTACGGTAGCTGTAAATATTGGGCTAGTGTGGGATCTTTGCCTAATTAATGTGTGTTATCTGTAGGTTATAGAAACTGCAAGGGAACTTGTAATTATACTATCAAAATCATTAAACAGCAGAAATACCGACTTCAGCAGAAAACAGCAAGAAAATTGGCTCGATTTCAAGCAGTTATTCGTATGTATAATTCCAAACAAGATTTAAATATATCTGAACAAGGTGTCTGGTTACTAGACTGAGTAACCTGGTCCACCCAGGTCAGGGCTGAGCTGGACCAGGCTCTCAGGCCCCTCTTAAGAACACGGCAGGCAGGCAGTGCCAATTGCTCAAGGAGTCCTTCTCTTCACATTTTTTTTTTAGAGCTCTCACTGAATAGTACTCGACAGACCAGGGTGTTACACACAGAGGGAAAGCAGCAGAGTTAGCTGAATTCATTTACCCTAGTTCAGACTAAATCACTCCTTTTACTTAAGACAAATCTAGGCGTATTTCGATGCTGATGGACTCAGAGTAAAATTTTTGTGTTCCAGGCAGTCCAGACAGGAGTCAGGTCTAGCCTAAAAACAGAGAAAATAGTAAATACACAATATTTTTGTTTCTTTTATTACATTTCTGCAGCCTGGCTCCAAGAGGTGTTTAACCTGAACATGGAAACATCTGCAATGGATTTTTATTCCTTGCAAGCAATATTCGAACAAAGAATACATTTTAAACACAGTTTTTGTGTGCTCTTTGCCAGGTTTGATAAATATTTTTATTTCCAGTACAGCTTTTGAACCTGTAGCTATTGGAGGAGAATCTGAAATAATCTGAATTTCTGAAAATATGTTGGTAATAACTAGGAATTAAGTGTTGGCTGCTGTTGTGAGCAAAGATGTTCAGATTCATGCCAGCTGATGTGTAGAAGTGCCATCAGGAGCCACAGTCTTGGTTGCGTATGATTGGGGTAACCAATGAGTGTAATTAGTTCTTGAACTTTAAAAATAGCTACTGGAAGGAAGTAATTTTGTAAAAGGTCACTAAAGCAGTATTCTCTTATGTCTGATAATTGGAATGAAAGGAAACCAGGTTTACCAGAAAGTAAAGAATGTGTTTCTAGCAAAGATCACACAATTTACTTCCACAGATATTAGTTTCATTTTGGTTTTGTTTTGACAGCTGGAAGCAGAAACCTGTACAGGCACTGGAGATGTGCCCTGGACAGAATATGCTGTTTTGCAAGTTCAAAAAATAATTTAGTGGAGGAAAGATTTTTTTGGTATTGCAGAACCCGCAACTCACTGTGCAACTCTTCAAATGTTAAAATAAGTATTTCAAAGCTGCAGTGGAAGGGAAGCGAGAGAAATTGCAGTGGCTGCATGAGGACCAGTTTATGGAAGATACCGTATGGGTCTTAACTAGTGGAAGGATAAATTTTTAAATGGTTATTGTTAGTGTTGCAATTTTCTGATATTTAGTAGTATCAGAACAGTATCCCCAGGAGGGCAGCCCTGCTTCTGGGAGGGTCCTGCTGCTACAGGGGCAAGTGGTGCTGCTGGATGGGGCTTAGCCCCTCCAGTCACCCCTGGGGTTCACGTCAGGACTGTGTTTGTCCCAGAGAACTTAAGAGTATTGTCGGTGTTGTCAAGAAAGGCATTGACAAAAACCATGCATTCTTCATGGAAACAAAAACGTTTACTTTCTGTGTAATAAAGTTACAGCTTTTCCAGTAATTATAAGCAAAATACGACTTGATTTCATCATGGTGCACATGTGCAAAATCTATATGAACAGAAGTCATGATCCTTACATGCTGTTTTTAATTTCAACTTGCTTTTTATGCAGAAGATTATTTCCAGTTCAACTCAGAAGTGTGTACTTGCCTGAAAAAAAATAAATCAATGACGCTTCTACTGTAGAGATCTAAGTTACAGTCCATGTTGGTATTTGGGTGACTTAGCAGTATAGAATCCCTTCCGTTTTAATTATCTTCTGGGACTCCGGTTCCAACGGTATCAAAGCATGTAAGCCAAAGGCTCTTTTTGGGAGCCTCAAGAGTTCAAGAGGGGTAATCTGTGCATGATGAAAACACGTGCTTAGTCATTAGGATTTTTGCTGGCCCTGAAGCCTAACAGACTTCTAGGGGGTGAAGCACCTCACTGACAATTTTCCTTTATCTCCCCAAACTGGTCTTTGTCTCACAAAGAGACAAATCTTTATACACGTGTTTCCAGCAGACTCTATTGTCATGTTTGCATGCAAGTGATTACCTAAGAGTAACTTTGCACATGAGTAGGTAGTTACAAATCTGAGTCTAAGCTCTATGGGGATTTTGGTAGTTCATATGAATATTTCTAATAGAGATCTTCACTGGGGGAATGATGAGTGCTTTGCCGAGGTACCTCATGCATTGGCTTGCAGATGGCAGTTTTGCAGTCCAGGCTAATTATTTTCTCTCTCCATCTTCCTTACCTTCCACTCTATTTATGTGGTGTTTTTTAGCCTTCTGCATCCTAAACTATGACTAAATATAATTTCCCAGGTACTTTTTTCTTAGGCTTTCTAGTGTGCTTCAGAGACTGAGAGAACTTTCTTGAGTTAATGCATCTCTTGTTCTCTTGAAATAGAGTGGTGAGTTAAGTGATTGTATTAAAACTGTGAAGCAAGGTAATCATCAAATTTGTAATTTTGCATCCTCTAGCTTTACCATATTTCATCTCTTTTACATTTTCTCAATCTTATTACCTTAAGCTATTTCCTCATTTATCACATTGCACATTTGTTTTTCTATGAAGTTCTGATTTCTTTAGTCTGTGGGTTTTTGAGTTCTGTTTTTATTATCAAGGTTTTTAAATTAGCTTGTATTTATTACATAAAAAAATACACCTTCGTATGGATTCACTGTAAAATACGTGTGTGTGTGTGTGTATATATACATACATAACTCATGCCAGACTAAGCTTTTGGATGTTTTACCAGTTTTACCAGTTCTATGCTCAGTGCACAGTCCATCCACCTTATTCACAACTTTTTACATATTATTTTTCCAATATTTTAAAATAAACAATCAAAATAAACAAGAAACAGACCGAACATTTAGTACTGAATATGCCGCTTGTGACCAGTGACTCTTTCTGAGGCAGCTGCTCCTCAGGGATTTTTAGAAAGTGCTCAAAACGCAGAGCAGCACATGGGGAGCTGCAGCCTTTGGCAGCTAAGGTCCCTGTGTACGCATTCCCTTCCACGTGCAGCCTGTGCTGCCGTCGTGGCTGAGCTGTTGTGGCAGACATCAGACCATTGGTGATGGTCAAGAAAGTACAGTACCATGGGCTGGTATCGAGTGGTCATAATATAGTGCACAGAATGATCTCATCAGCATCTTTGATGCAATTTTCAATATCTTTTTTGTTCGATAAAGCTCATTGGAATGATTAATCTGAATGATTAAA
Organism: Heteronetta atricapilla; assembly: GCA_011075105.1. Taxonomy (NCBI): domain Eukaryota; kingdom Metazoa; phylum Chordata; class Aves; order Anseriformes; family Anatidae; genus Heteronetta; species Heteronetta atricapilla. The sequence continues at coordinate 29,675,685 of CM021736.1, read as the reverse complement.
ATAAAAAAAAAAAATCATAATAAGCATGGTTTCAGAACTGATGCAGATTCTATCCCTGTAATATGCAGAGAAATAAATACTCGTCACCTCAACCTTCAAAAGAAAAAAATAAGATCTAGTTAAGGATAGCTTCTATCATGCACGTGCACTTAACAGTCTTCTCTCCCCCTTGTTAAATATGATTTTTGGAAAATATATTTATTTCTCAGGCACTGTATGATATTGACTAATTCTTTTATCATTTTTTAAATTAAATAAGGGGTGAGCTGTAAATTCTTTTGGTGTGGTAATTCGTCACAGTCCCAAACAAGCTCTGTTTCTGACAGCAAAGGAGAGAAGGGGAAATGGAAGTAGGAAGATAATGCATTGTGAAATCAGCTGGGTATTTTTCTTATATACTGTACTAGCTATCAATAACATCTGTTGTTAATTTAAAAATAATAGAGCATACAACCGGCATCTGTGAAGTTATTGGGAGTGCTGAAGTAAAAGGAGGCATCTTTAAGCTTGACATAATTTCCTATTCATTCTTTCACTTACTTTCCTACAGGGAGACATGGAGTTGGTAAGTATTACTTTGCTAAGCCAGAGAATACTTCAAAAACCCATCAAAAGGGATGAACTGTTACTTCAGTTGTAGATAATGTCCTGTTCCCCTTGAAATTAAATCTTTCTTTGACTCCCGGTAAGCTAGTTCTGGAAGAGTGTTTGTCTTCTAGCACTAGTGCGTATTTCAGTGCTACTTGGGGTCTGCAGTGTTTTGATGGAGAATTCACGTGCTCTGCTACCTCCAGAAATGCATGGGGGCTCGGGAAGTTACGGGAGAGATTCCTGTTGTGTTGTGGCTCAGCCTTGTGATAACACACGGTTCAGTTCTCAGGTGTTTAACAGAAATCTCTGTGACATAGCAAACTAGGTTTTTTATTTCTTTTCTTAGTGTTTTGTTGGTTTGGTTTTTTGGGTTGGTTTTGAACTTGTATTCCTTTTTCATATCCTAGAAGGGGAGGCTGTTCAGCTCTAAGTAGCTACACCTGTTCTGTTTTATCACTCGGCCATCTTACTATAGGGAACACATCCTACATTTTTGTTATCCAAGTAAATGACCACATTGATGACACAGAGAGAAAGTTGCAATGTGAAAAAAATCCGACCTTCAGATCTTCCTGAAGCACTTGTAGGAGTTTGGATCCAAAGCTTGAGAGCATATTGATTCCAATTTGCAGATAATGTTCACTTTCTAAATCCTTCTGCCATATTCATTCTTCTGCTATATCGGGAAGTGATTTCTATATGTATATGGAGGAGAATTCTACAATATTTTTCAAGTGCAAAGCAAATAGAGGCGGGCATTGATTTCTTTTGCAAAGTGACATGTCACAATCTGGCTTGTGTAAAGACCGCTTCAGTTCATAGCTGTAGTAATTTTTGTAAGCGATGAATGGGAACGGTATGAAAATCTGGCTTCTAGGTGTGCTGTTGTCTCGGTGCAGCTAATGAGATGTGACAGTGAGCTCCTGTTCCACTGCCTGGCAGTGACTTGTGCCCTATAACCATAAACAAATTGATTTGACGTGTGCTCAACGAAAGAACCAGAAATAGATGTATGGTCCTGGCAATCTTTACTGTTTATATAGTTACGTGTTTATACTGCAGCGTTTTGTCCAGAACTTAATTGGAAACAACTCAGTGAGGTTTGGATTCTGTTCTACATAAAGATTATTATATACCAAAACTTTGGCCTTCTGGCAGTAATTATTAAGAATAGGCTAGATACAGATCCCCAGCTCCTCTGGTCCTGGCACTGCAGAATTTCAGCAGTAAGCTCATCTTCTGGCTTTCCCAGGTAAAGGAGGGGTGGCTGTGATATATACAACAGGATCTTTGTTTTGATCCAGATGGATCATCTATTTAATCGCTGAAGAGTTGTTACAGTGATGAATCATTTTATTGCGTCTGCTTTTGTTCCTTTGGGTTCAGCTAGATCTGCAGGAGTCCAAAAAATGACTGGGTCATATGGGATTTTGTGTAGGCTTGCATTTCTCTGTCATAGCCAGTTAGCCATTCATTAGTGCTGACAAGAAATATAACGGTTGTGACAAAGATGGTGTGAGTATGCAGTGCAGAAATCACAAACCCTGTTCACTTAAGTCTTGTGGTAATGTAAATTGTCTGATTAGATTTGGTCCTAGGTCTGTCAGGTTGCCTTGACTATGTTATTACTAAGGGCATGATTTGCATTGCCAGAAACTGCAAGGGTTTGCTTATAAAAGTGTTTTTACATATATTTTGCAGACCATTGGGTAAGTAACTGTAAATACCTGATTTTTAATAAGTCAAATATCCCTGCTTGATTTCCTTGCCTCCGGCACGAAGGCTTGTCCCACAGTCCCCCTGCTTGTGACAGCAGCAGTGGGACGCCCGGGTGGCAGGGACAAGCAGAGCTGCAGCTGCTTCCCTGGTCTGTCCTGGGACTGTCCTGGCCCCTGCCGCTGCCCCAGCAGGACCCAGCTCCTCCTGGGAGTGGTTTCAGCAGTGGTTCTGTTCCCGTCTCAGATCTGTGGGTTTTGCTGTAGATCCCCAGGTGAGAATTATTTGCAAAGTTCCTGTTCTTCAGAAGATGCGCTGTACTCCAGGTGCGGCTTTCTGACATTGGCGTTGCTGCAAAGAAAGCACTTCTGCTCCAGAATAAATAAACCTATAAATAATGCACTTTATCACAATGTTTATTCCTTCAGAAATGAAATTTTAAAACCCTTTAAAACATAACTTTTGAGCCCTTCAGTGTAAGCTAAGAGTTACAATTTGTATGCATTAGACAATAGTATTGTAGATTTTATTTCCATAGTAACTCACAATAGTATTGTAGATTTTATTTCCATAGTAACTCACATTAGTAATGCTTTTTGGTGACAATGGTTAATAACTTTTTATATTTTTAGTTTTGACATATGCAGGCCAGTAATCAGATTGCTGCTGCTGGGTGAGATCATCACGCAGCTTCTGTGTGTGAAGAGGAAGACTCTTCACAGTGCTTGTTAATGCCATTAGAAAGACCTTTTAACTTGATTTTCTAATAATTTGATTTCATGAATATCAATAAAAATTGTTCTCTAACTATTAATTAGTTCTGATATTAACAAAGTTACTAGCTGGTTTAGAAGTTTGCTTTCAATACATACACTTGAAAGTTTTTTTTCCATCTCAAGTGATGAACAAAACCCCAGACTGACCTTTTTCTCTTCCACGCGCATATTCAAAGTGCACAAACACTCTTATGTTCTCGTTAATCTCCTATATCCATAATTTGCATTGAAATAATTTATAACAAATGGATACAAAGGAAACCATTAGCAAGTTAAACTTCGTATTGGGACTGTATTGCACATAGAGCAAGTTGATTTCTAACACTGGATTTTTAATACCCAACGTCAATAAGCTTATTTCAGTATTTGTTACCAGGCTACCTGAGCATTCTACTGAACGTTTATGTAGCAACTGAGTAATGCTTAAGCTGTGTTGGAAGAAGCCTTTTTTGGAAGAAGACATGAATGGTGATAGAAGATTTGAAAAAAATCAATCTTTTCCCATTTTCCAGGGCTAGAGGAAATCATCACGGTTGGGTTTAATAAAGACTAAAGATGTCAGTGAGCAGTAGCACTTAAAGAAGAGCTCTGTTGGTGTTTGTACTAAATTGCTCTCCAAAGAGGAGCTATGGATGAAACCGAAGGTGTTCATTTTATTTGCCTCTGACACTTTGAAGTTAAATGCTGGGTTTGAGCTGCCTTGTTTGTCTTTACCTCCTCCATTCAGCTCATGTAATTACTGTTTAGCGAGAATGCCTCAGCAATACATGATAATTGCTAAACAGCTTGCTTTTTGCATGTCACGGAACCTGTTTCCTGTACAACTGGAAAGTGCAGGGGGTTTTGGTATGAGTTCAGTAAAAGAGGAGCTGCAATGCGTCAGGAGTACTGAGCAAAAATAATGTGTGGCTCCTTATTTTGTTCAGTATCTAGCTTTTGTTCTGTATTTCACTGATATCAAATGTTTTCAGTGCTCGTCGGGGATACACGCTGATATTTACTACCATGAAATTTTAGTGATTTCAGGCGAATAGCATGTGATGGAAAAGTTAGACATGTGCATAGCATTTGTGGCCTTAATGAATTATTGCTTTAAATATTATCTTGGTCCAATATGTAACTCATTTCAGAATGAAATTGCCATCATAGTTTATAATTTAGATTTTTCTTTTCTAAAAGAGATTACGTAGAACAGAAAATGATGAGGCCCACCAGCTTGCTGTGTAACAGGACTTTCTCAAAAAAAAAAAAATGGATCCGTAAAGAAGCTTCTTCCTTAACGGAAAGAAAAACCTGAAAACTGTAGCATTAGTTTGACATAATTGTGTCCACCTGTACAGACCATGGTTCCTATAGCCAGAAGAACGATCAGTGCAGGGTCTATCACCCAGCTTCTTTCAGTGTTGTTATTGTTGCAGGAATTCTTCTCCCTGATACTTAAAAAAAGCAAAGCCATCTACTATCGCAGGCCACGAGGTAGTGATTCCACTGCTGCTAACCCTGATTCTTTTTCTGACACACTTGTACGTTTGTAATGTCATTTGATGGTTTAAATAGAAAGTGTGTGCCACACTTTCAAAAATAAATTAGTAAAATCATATTTAGTTGGGGTGGTTGAGATGTGATACGTCCATTCAGGGGAAATTCTGTTTCTCGAAAACTGCTTCCAGTATGAATGACTTCTCTGAAATTTTTGGTTTTTCAGGCTGTTTTAAGTTGGTTAGAACACTTTCACTTCATAGAATTTTCCGTCAACACTTCTGACTTCTTTGTATTTCCTGAGACTTACGTAGTCAGTCAAACTTAGCCGTTCATTCTGGCAGGTAGTAGATGACTGATTTTTATCACTGGTATTCTTCTGGGCAATTTGGAGAAAATTGTGTTATTCTTAAGGAAATTTGAAATGGTCAAGAGGAGATAAGCAGAGGAAAACAGTAAAAATCTTAGATGCACACTGTCAAAGCAAGGTAGGTCCCCGCTGTTGTACAGCACGGTGATACTGATACACCTGAAATAATGCAGAGGCCAGTACCAACTTCCTTGTACGAAATCTAAACACAGTCTTAATGTCAAAGTCAGAGTGGGCTAATTCATTTTGGTCTCTCATCCATCATCATGGATTCCTTGGTCAAAGGCTACATCAGACAATTTGTGGTTAGATTGAAATCCTCTCAGAACATTGAATTTTTTTTCATTTTTATTCCTTTTTGAGTCTGGTGTTTCTGAGGAGTGTCTCAAGAGATTGATGATCCTTGCTTCCTTTTGCTGTCTCATCTAGGCCATATAAATAAGCTAGCAATCAATTCACTGTGTAGGTCATATATAATGACTACATTCAGTAATAGTGTTGAAAAAGCAAGAATGTTCAAGTCCATATTTTAAAGATTATATGCCAAAAACCTTTTTTTAATAATATAAATATGAGTCTTCTGAATAGAAGTAACTGCTTCCTATTTTTTGTTCTTTAATGTTATTTTTTGACATGAAATATTCCTTCCTTTCCTCTCAACATGCAGGGTTGTCTGGGAGAATGTAATAGTTTACAGGCACATTCATAGGCATTTAATCTCTACTTTTTCTCCAAAACATTAGACCATCTTTCCAAGAATACACAAGATCCGCTGTATTCACTGTAATGGGTTGGAAATATTAAGGTTTTTATCTGTGATACAGCATAGAAAGTGATAGGTCAGTTTGACATGCGCAGCACGTTATATACCACTGACAGTGAATTAGAAGTATTTGTAAAAGTATTATTCTTTAGTTGATGTAAATTAGTGAAATAAGATTTCTTGTATGTGCTGAGGTGAGTGGGCATTTCTTGGTGTTTATTCAAAAGAATTCTTGGTGTTTGTGAAGGACATTATTTATTGTCATCTTAGAAATTCTTAATAGTATCTAATGCTAACTCACTGTAGTCGCGTAACAATAATATAGTCGAGGATATTCTTACCCCTGTATTTAAAAATAAATCCATAGGTGCAGTTTTGGAAGCAAATAGTGAATGAGATGGCATCACGCTTCTGTCTGTAAGTCCACAGGCAGTTGCCTATGAGAGAGACGTTTATCATTCCTTCACATTTGCAAATTATTCCACACTGGTAATTTAATGAAGCATTTGGAGATTAAGTTTTCATCCTATATCAACGTTAATCTAAATATTTGGTCATTTAAATGGTACTAGCAGGCTATAAACTTCTTAATCATTACTGCGTAGCTGTGAAGTTTGTTTAAATTACTACGTTTAAAAGAGGTCAAAGAAATTAATTTTCACTGACATCCAGCATCTGCTAGGCTTTCAAAATAAAGAGACTGAGGTAGGATAAGGCTATGAGACACATGATTTTCTGCATTGTATTTCCAGAGCATACTTCCACCATTGAACGGAAAGCATTGGAGGAGCTGTGCTCCACAGTGGCTCTTGCACTGATGCATATAAATGAACTAAAGCCGTTATTGGGAAATCAATGCTTATATATGTGGTTCTGTGAAAGTCAGGCACTCACAGCCACGCATCAAAATGTTTTATTAATTTTAAAGTGAATGAAAATCTTGTCCCCCCTTTTTTTTTAACCTGGATAATAAAACACTAAGGAAATTAATTCCTGCCCCTTGCCCCCAAGTTAGTCGTTATTGTTCTGTAGCATCTTAATTTCATCACAGATAGCCTGGGGAGTGCTTAATTAAAAAAAAAAAAAAGATTAAAAAGAAATTTACCTTTTCCAAATTTGATGACAGTTTAGCTCTAGCTCTTTCAATATAAATTACTCTGTATGTCTTTCACTAACAAACGTTGTATTATCTGCTTTATCTTGAAACTTAGTGAAATTACTGTAGTGGGAGGCTTGCAGGAACTAGTAAAACAGAGCTATTAAATCAAAATAATTGGATTTTAATATGATGTAGTTAATTGGTTAAAGCACCTGCTTCTCTGAAGCACGTCTGCTAATTTTCAGCCTTGCATCATATGTCCTTGATAACAATTGTCCTTTCGTTAGCAGCAATTCTCTCCTGACCCCTCCGTCATTTACCTGCTTTCCTCCTCCTGATGCTTCAGGTTCTGGGCGATCTTGGGCTCTTCATGTACCGTATGTTTTACTTGAGGGAGGGTCAGAAAGGCAGAAGGTGGCTGTGCTGGATGCACAAAGATGCTGTTGGGGTTTTCTTTTGTGAGATTGCTGGTTGGGGCAGCAAGTTTGAAACAGCATTCAGCCGTGCTGCAGCTAGCTGGAGATATCAGCCGTGTTGTCATTTGGGAAACCTGGGGTTGCCAGAAAGAAAAAAACCAAGGAAGCTATTCATCTGGTTTGGGTTGATAAATAAAATCAGTTTACTCTGCGAGAAAGCTTGTGGCTGTGCCAAAGTTAATAAAACGTTGAGATGAACTTTGCTTGTTATGTTCAAAGGCCCTCTCTTTCCCAAAACAGCTTTCTGTCAGACACCGCTGGAATACGGCGGGGCTCCTCGCCATGGGTGATTCGTGCACTGGGTCCCTGCATGGAAGCCAAATGTTTGGAGATACCTAAATGTCTTCGGTCCCAGCTGTCCCTAGTTCCTTTTATGTGGTCTGGCCCTGGGGGAGGAGGGAAGGGTGAAATACTGGAAATCACCTCCGAGGTTTCTTGTCTCTTGCAGTAGGGAATGTCTCCATTGCTAAGTCGTGCTGCTGTCTAGAGTCCTTGGATTCAAAGGAAGCTTAAGAATATCAGGGTCTATATTGACCAATGTTGTAAGAAAGGGCTTTTGGTAACTTCTCCCTTTTTGCCATCTAATTACACCCTTTTTTCCCCATATTTGCTCATCATGCAGTTTGCCATGACTTGGAAGTACCAGCAGCAGTCAGAGGTCATTGCTGCCTTGTTTCAGGTGCTGGGCGTTGTGGGACCAGCTCGTGTTTTCCTTGTGAGGTTCTTTTTCAACCAGGGCTCGTTACTTTCTGGAGAACAGGCTTTCAGAAAGGCCGTCGCTTCTGTGTGCCACTCTTGGAAGGATGAGCAAATACCCAACTGGAAAGGAAAGTAGATTTTCGTGCAGTAACTCCTGTTTGTGTTTAACATTACGGCGGCCAACAAGCAAACTTAGAGCAACATTTCTTTTGCAGGGATGCCAAACTAACAGTCCTTCTTTTGACTCAAAAATGTCATGTCTTATTAACTAACTCCAGTTGTGGGGATGGGGGTTGTTAAGATCCAAAACTCATAAGATTTCAGGAAAAACTATGTATCATCAAAACACGTGTGTCCATAAAGAAGCATAAGTAAATTACAAGAATAACTTAAGGGGAGAATTATCCTATTTTTTTCTCTACTACTCTGTCTAGAGATCCATTTCTTTCCTAAAATTCTCTTAAAACTCTCGCTAAATGGCTTTGTACTTCAGCGGTCTCATGAAAAGTGGAATAAAAAGTGCTTACAATATCAAATTAGTGCTTGTAGTAATAGTAACTAGAGACTATTTTTTTTAAGAAGTTTCTCTTCCATATGTATTTCTAATAATCTTTGTTTTTTTTGGTTTTTTTTAAATCTTAAATGCTTTGTAGCAGTGTACTAGCGTGTTGTATATCTGAGTTTCTTTTAGATGGGAATGACCTGAAACAAGAAAAAAGAGCCAGTTGTTTCTGTAAGGAATATATTGGTTTACACTGTAGAAGAACCTTGACTCTTGGAACTTCAATTAAGCTTATGGTAGATCTTGTTATTCTTGCATACTTTCCTGGGCACTCACAATAGTTGAACAGTTTGAGAGAAAATATCTCTAAGTGACTCTGGGAAATGTAGAAAATAAGTGGTAAAGCTCAGAAAGTTAATGCAAGTCTGCTGCTTTAAATGCAGTGCTTAAGGATGCTGTTAATTAAGATAGCACTTTCACTTCTGTAAAGAAGTAATCAACAACAAAAAGTTAATTTTTAAGAAGTGCTGGTGTTAGGATTATAGCAAAGGAGTGTGAGCTACACGGTCAAAGAGAGAGCTGTGTACTGAAGTAGGTAATTCCCTTCACCTATGAAAAGCCATTGTACCAAACTAAGCAAACGAACACATCCTCAGAAGAGGAGGACCATCTCCAGACAGTTCAAACACAGACAATGGAACAGCAACAAAGTAAATGCAGAAGGATGGAGGAGACGGCCGTCTACTTAAGCTCAGTAAATAGAAGCCAAATAGAAAATTTCCTATGGAGGTTTTCTACAAACAGTATCTGTCTCTCTGTTCTTGGGAATGAAAAAGCAAATTAAATTTCTCTCCATGGAGCTGAGACATAGCCTGTGAACTTCTCTGTCAAACAGACAGAATATACTTTGGCAGAATGATAGTAGACAGTCATTTGAAACAATCCAGAAGAAATGTCCTTTATGGAGGGGAAAAAAAAAGGGGGGGGCTTCTTAAGAAAAAAAAAAAAAAGCCAAAGATCCTAGACATTGAGATATATAAATAAATGGTCACTACCTTCATGTATTCTTTAATTGGGATCTCTTATGACTTAGAAATCTGTGCATGAGTGGACAGGGTGAAACTGCTACGAAGGTTGTACCTCAGGCATTATTTTAAGAACAAAATACTTGAGATTACAACTAAAATTTATCTTGTATTTATCTTGTAAAGGAAGATAAACGTGAGGACATGGTTCCTGATCTTTCAAGAAACTTCTTAGGCTATTAAGTGTTTTACTGTCTTAATAAATATGCATTATGCCACATAGATTTGTTCTCTGTTTTTGTAACATGCAAGACTGAGATTTTTCACTCCAAATATTTTTTGTATAGTCTACTGAAGAGATACTGATAGTAATAGGTTTAGTAACATAACTGGGATATTCAAACTAATACTTGGATCGATGGTGCAGCACTCCTTTTAATAAAGCTTCTTCCTAATACAGTGGATCATGAGGTTGTGTTTTGCTGTGGCTTTGTTGTGACTGGGGCTTCTTGCAAACATGAGCCATGTATTGCCATCCTTGCCAATTTGTGTTTGCATGGGTTAACTCATTGTGTAAAAAAAAAAAAAAAGAAACGGATGTACATGCAGTGTGTATATTTTGCTGACAATTCCTTTACTGCTTTCTGGTTTTGCCGTTTGGGGCTCTTCAGAATTGGTTCCATCTTTCTCCAAAGCTATAAACTATGTTGACAGATAGTGAATCCCTTAAGTGATAATGTGCTCAGTGGATGTCCTAACACTTTTTTCATAATACCAGTTGTATAATTTTAGTTAAGAGCATTAGTAGCCATGAATCCTTACAGTCAGCTTAATCCACATGCTCTAACTTTTTATTTCCTTCTCTCTAGGCAGAGCTGGTGAAAGGGAATCTGCAAAGTGTTGGACTCACGCTGCGCCTTGTGCAGTCCAAGGAAGAAGATGCAGGACACGTTGTTATTGAAACGGTTACACCAAATTCACCTGCAGCAGCTGCTGATCTACAGCGGGGAGACAGACTTCTAGCAATTGGCAGTGAGTAACGTCAGCTTTCAAAATAATGTCTTGCAATCAGGAAGGACGTTTCTGCATAGAGTTCAATTAGACTGCTGTTCTCAACAGTTATGCGTATGCCTGGCTCTCATAATAAATACACTTGTATATTTATGGCCACTTAAGGTTGTCATTCACTTGATCAGTTTTCTTGTGTATTTATTCTTTGCTAGGTTTATTTACCCTTTGCCGACATAAAGGTGAATAAACATTTGAATTTAAATATATTTTGACTGTTCAAATAGTGATGCGGTGGGGTTTCCCTACTTGGTTTTTGCTAGCGACGTTATAAAATGTGCTTGGCTTACAGAGAAAACAGTAACATTTTGTTTGCCTCATAGACCTGCATTCTCTCAATTGAATCTGAAGATACTAAACAGAGCACGGAACAAGTGGTATAAATGCCTTTTGATTACCAAAGTTAATTGTCTGAAATAACAAAATGACCCAAGATGATCTGTTGAGTATTCAATAGTATCTATACTTCTGGTATCAAACTTTATCAGCTTTGATATGCAGGAGTTTATCTACTCTGAAGTTCTCATAATGAAAGACTTTGGCCAAGCTGTAAGTGGGAGAGTTAAGTGCTGCATTGAGGCTAAACCAAACAACTCTTGACGTTGTTTTTTTGTGGGGGCAGTAGTTATGGGAATTACAAAATGGTTTGATACAGGTTTATAAAGACCAAAAAAGTGTGAATACCATTATATATTAATAGTGTTTTAGAAGTAAGTGTAGGTAGCACTGATAAAGCTGAATGCAAACTAAAATCACTGAAATGGTAATAGGGTATTACCATTTACCATAATAGAATGGTAATAGAATGGTGAAAATGGTAGTAGAAATTAAGTTAAGTATAACCTTAACTGAATTGTGAGTTTAGTTCCAGAGAGATCATCTCTATAACATAATTGGTAGAAAATAGAATTCGGCAAGAGTTGCATAATTAGGAGGTGTGTATATAGCATCCCTGTTATCCCTGCATGTAGTATCCATGTATGTGGTACATGTGAATTTATAAACACACACTTCTCCAAACATTAACTGTACGACCAGGATTTAAAATTTTATTCTAAATTTGGTTTTGCTAAGTCATTAATGTACTATAGAAGAGTCAGTATGGTAAAAATACTGTGAAGATAGACCTTTACACGGTTGGGTGTATGAGGACTACTTAATGTGACTGTGCTAGCATGGAGTTAAGATCCAATGGCTTAAAAGGATTTCAGGTTGCTTTGGACATGCAATTAATTAGCTAAGAACAAGGGAAAAGTCACTTTTATATGACACTCTTCATTTGAACTGTGTGCTTATTGAGATACTTTAGCTTGCACCTAACTTGTTAAATCTAACTCTTAGTGTAGGCTGGAGATACAGCCAAACGGGTCTGAAAGTCTATGATGATGAAGATGGTTCAATTTATCTTCACTGTTCAGACATATTGAGAATGTAGCATCATGCCTGTATTTTGCAAACATAACAGAACCCTCGGCTTTGTTAGCCTACCTTACCTCTGCTTTAATTATAACCACATTTTAAGATACCCATCTCTTTTGAGACTTTTATTAATGTGTACCTCTGAAAAATCCAACCATAAAGTAAGCAAAAGTTACCATATAAATCAACATTACTCTTCAAAGTGGTAATAACAAACAGAAAACTGGACTGTGTCTGTTAGTATCATTTCCAGCTCCTGAAGTAATATATTTGTATGAGTAAAATGGAAAGGATTGCAGTCCAGCTCTTCTGTTATAATTGCCTGACTTCCTCTGTTACTGGTAATAATACTATTGCTCAACTGCTAAAGATCTCAACGTATGTGTTGACTATTTAGGTCACTTAAATTATTAACATATTTTCAAATCTGACATTCTTATCTTTTTTATAGGTGTTAAAATCACATCAACTGTCCAAGTGTTGAAGCTTATTAGACAGGCTGGGGACAGAGTTTTAGTCTTTTATGAAAGGCCCGTTGGGTATAATCAGCATGGTTCAGCACTACAGGATGGATTTGGACAGTTGGAAGACTCTGCTTTCTTGACACAGCAAGATGATGACCCAGCTAGCTTATCAGCTGATGTTGATAACAGAGACTTTGATTCAGAATTTGAGGACTTAGCATGCGAATCACCTGAACAAAAAGAAGATATGCCAACAACTCCAAGTCCAAAACGTTCAGTAGTAATACTTGCTTCTAAACCGCTTGGAACTATATCTCCGATTCTGAATCGAAAACTGCATTTAGGAAGTTACCAGGCAACATCAAAAACCCAGCAAAAAGATGGAACTAAAGTGGCAATACCCAAAACAGCTGAGAGTTCAGATGGGTCACAACAATCAGGTAAACAATCACAAGGATCCAGTACTAAACCTCCCGTACCACCTAGGCCACAAAGTAAGCCTACTTTGCCTACTAGTGAAACACAAAATCAGTTAGAAACCGGAGGTTTATCTTCTGAAAAACCAGAGAGGCCACCTCCACCTGCCAGCAATGGAGATAAATGTACAGAGAAAGTAGTAAAGAATAATGATCAAACAGAAGACCCAACGGTATCAAAAGTAGCAACGGTACCAAAACAAGATCCATCAAAAGATGGAATTCCAGAAAATGCACGTAGTAACAAAGATAGTGGAGATGATCATCAAACTTGGGAATCACCAGAAATTCCATATCGAATCCGGCAAGGCCGATGGCCAAAGACAAAAACATCCTGCTGTGTATTTGAAGTAGAAGGATACCATAAGTACCTTAATGTTGCACTGTGGTGCAGGGACCCTTTCAAAGCCGGTGGTTTTATCTGTTTAGGATATGCAAGCATAAAACTTGAAGAAATTGCTTTAGATTGTATAGCTACGTCATCAATGGAATATGTTAGAACATTTAAATTGGATGCTCCCGCACCTAAAGCAGCAGTCACTAGAACAGCGTTGCGGAATTTGACAACCCATAAGGGATTCAATGAAAAATTTTGTTACGGTGATATAACTTTACACTTCAAATATTTAAAAGAAGGTGAATTAGATGATTCAAACTTTCTGGTGGAGAAAGAAAAGGAATGTCACTTTGAAGAAGAAGTTCATACAATTCCAAAAGAGGATCCTTATTTGGGACAAATTGTTGTTAATGAGAATAAGCATAACTTTCAAGATACTCAGTTTCAGAATCCAACTTGGTGTGATTACTGCAAAAAGAAAGTATGGACTAAAGCAGCTTCACAGTGCATGCTCTGTGCTTACGTTTGCCATAAAAAATGTCAAGAAAAATGTCTAACTGAGACACCCTTTTGTGTAGGCGTGGAAAAGCGACTTGATCGAACTGCGGGAGCTTGTAAAGCAGAAGGACAGGAAGCTTCACAAGCCGCGTCTTCTCGTGTTGATTCAGAATCTAAATCTGTTAACAGAACTACAGGTTTGACCAGACATATCATCAACACAAGTACCCGTTTGTTAAACCTTCGTCAAGTCCCCAAAGCTGCTCGCCTTTCAGAGCAAGGAACAGACGCTGTAGAGCCTTCGCCAAAGCACACACCAAACACTTCTGATAATGAAAGTAGTGATACCGAAATTAGTGGTCCAAGCAGTCCTTCAAAACGTGCATCAGGTACTGGGATAAAGTTGGTCAGAAAGGAGGGTGGTCTAGACGACAGTGTCTTCATTGCAGTTAAAGAAATCGGACGTGATCTCTATAGAAGTCTACCCACAGAGGAGCGTTTTCAGAAACTAGAATTTATGTTGGATAAGTTGCAGAATGAAATAGACCAGGAGCTGGAAAATAATAATTCACTTGTTAAAGAAGAAAAAGATGCGACTGATGCAAGGAAAAAAGCATTGATTTCTGCTGCGCTGGCTAAATCAGGAGAAAGACTGCAAGCCCTTACGCTGCTCATGATCCACTACAGAGCAGGCATTGAGGATATAGAGTCTTTGGAGAGCATGTCCTCAGACCGGCAGTCCAAAAAAGTGACTAAAGATTCAGAGGAAGCCAGTATAGCAGAAGAAGGGGATAACGAAGATGTCAGTCTGACAGAGGCTCCAACATTCAATATCGTATCAGAAGAACCAGAAGAACCAGAAGAACCACCTCAATCAGTAGACTGATACTTACACATTTAGCCTTTGAAGGACTGGACTAAAGAAATACTTTGCACTTAATTACAAACACACACATCAAATTAAAACACTGGTATAAGACACCTGCTTCTCCACAGTTATTTGCCTGTGTAAGAGTACAGCCGATAACGGTTCTTCTCCAGCTATAGCACCGACATTTTGTTAAACTGGCTGGTTAAAGCTACGTTTTGGGGTTTATATTGGAAATTTATTTTTAATAACTTATTTTTATTTTTTTCTAATTATGTGACCTTACCATTTCACGTTAATGTGTGTGGTATCCCTAATATATTACTTGTACCCCTTCCTCCCTCCCTCCCTCCCTTTTTTTTTTCCTTTGAGCTAATGTTCTCAACAGGAAACTGTCAGGATTTTTGAAATGTTTAGTTTCCATCATATGATGAAAAAATATAAGCTTGTTGCATGCTTAAGCTGGTGACTGACACAGAAATCACTGAGGGACCAGGCTTCAAAACTTTGATCACAGTTACTGTATGTCTCCTAGGTAGTTGTGTTATCTCTTTGCCAAACATATCATGACAGCAAACAAAACATCTTTTTTTGTCTGTTAATAATACTTGGTAAAGTTATTGAATATCAGGTCATTTGTTTTCCATCCTTTTGTTAAATGCAAAAACTGTGCATAGTTGTTAGCATAGTTCATAACAATGCCATGCTAGAAAAAGCCTCCTTGCACCTTTGGAATACTGTAGCCTGATGGAATCATATTAGATATTGAAGTACACACTGGTAATAATTGAACTGAGTATTTTGGAGATAAAAGAAGCTGGTTGCCTTCTGGAACAAAATTGTCTTTAAGTATTGCTGTGTTATCTGATAAGCTGATAAAGGAAAAAAAAACGTTCTTCACAAGAGTGAGAGGTTTCATTGCATTCTATGAAAAAGTGTGTAATGACAGTTTAAGTAATTTCAAAAGTTTTAATACTTTGCTTCAGATTTTATCATTTCATAAATTTTAAGGTACAAAATAAGTAATAGTTGACAACACACCTAAATATTGTGTCTCAACATTTTTGAGTAACCACAGTGGCAAATTGCATTCAGCTTCTCAGACAGAAGAGGCAGCCTGAGCAGAGGATCACCTTTTTCAGAAAAAAATGTCGTACAGTGTATATAACACGGTTTTTTTTCTGCGTCAAAATAAGTGAGTTCAGTAGTCAAGAGGAAGAATTGCAGCCAGCAGCTTTTGAAAAGAACTATCTGGTCTTGTGCTTTGTGTAAATTGTGGATCTTAGCATTATCTGGCTAAGGCTGTTGTTCTTATTTATTTCCTGTAAACATGACTTTAAGTTTCATTCTCTGTATAGAAATGCCATATAAAATATCATCTTTATTTTAGGTACTGCATTAGGGTCATTATCACTGGTATCATTGGTAGTAGGAAAATGCCTTTGTGGAAATGGAGTTGAATCTAAGATGGCAAAATAAATAATTTAAATTTTCAGGCAGTCTGTAATGTAGCTCTCCATTAAATTTGCTTCTCAGTTTATTTTGTGATGGGCAAAATTAAGAAGCAACGGTTTTCAGAGACGGAAAAGCATACTTGTACTTCTGAATGAAAAAAAATACTTCCACTCATGCAACTACTTGCACTTTCTGTGAGTTCTGGGCAGTTGATAATTATTTAGCTGATGTATGGAAAACACTATCCATGCTAAAATAGGCATGTGTCACACTTCTGAAATTACGCTTCAGCAAATAATCGCACAAAATTAGCTTCCCTTATCGACTAAAAGTTATTTAACCTATACCTGCTTGAGATGCATATTAAGACTTTCACACTCCATTTTCTCAGTGGCTTACCATTGGTGGTGATCTGCATTAAATCTCCATCAGTGTTTGCTCTTATGGACTACTATAGAAGTTTTCAAATATATCCAAGTACTTCATTTAAACCCTGGTACACATGAAGGAGCTGTGAAAACAATGCAAATACCGATTTCAAAAATGCATTCAAGGTTTCAAATTTACCTGTGTAATACAGTGGATAAGAAAAGCTGGATATAGTTTTCCTTGTATAGTACTGCTAATGATGATTGTAAGAGATAAATTAAATGTAGTGCAATATTTTTAAATATACTGAATGGGAAAAGGGCAAAATAGTCGTATTTTAGTGATAAGAAGGAGAATAAATTCCTATCTGGCATTAATTACAATACATGGTAAATCTTGAGGGGAAGAGTGTAATACATTCCTGATGTAATCCTTGCTTCATGCTTGATTGTAAATAGCTGGAAATAAAGAATATCACAGAAAACAAGAATATCTTGACTTAATGATATCTGAATAGGTGGCAGCTACACACACTTGCAGAAACTCTGCCTAATATGATTTTGTTGGCTATTATTTTATCATGATAACAAGCTTTAATAAAATAGTTTTGCTAAATTATCATCTTCTTTGCTTTGTCTCAGTATTTTTTAACAATTTGTATCACACCGGTTTGTCATCCGAAGCCACTACTTGAAGATATCTTTGGGAGAAAAAGACACATTTTACATTAAATAAAGTTACTGAGTGCCAGATTAACTGGGCTTTCATGCATTCTTTGTATTTGGATGTGTGTTTATTTTTGTTCTTCACAATTTAATAATAGACATAAATTCAAGATGGTGATTGCAGTTGATTCATTGTGTAGCTAGATAGTATTAAAAATGCCAAATATATATATTTCAGATCTCTAAGCTCTGTACAAATAATGTTCAGTTATCGGCAATAGGAACTCAGTGGAGTTGCTGTGTGGGGGGAGAGGGGAAGGATGTCCAAAAAATTCTGACTTGCAGAATTTTTTCTGCAAGACAGAAAAAAAATCTTTCCCTCAGAAATTGCTAATGGGTAAATAAAGAAGTCTCTACTGTTCACTTGCTCATTTTTTGTTTAATCAGTTTTTCTTTGTAATTTCCTATATCCTTTTTTTCTTCTTCTTGTAATTTGAAATAAATCACGCATGGAAGTTACACCTTCAAGGTAGGACTGAGTAGCAGGACTAAAACTACACAAAACATGGGAGAACCCAAATTATTCCAGGACAGAAACATTTTTGTTCTGCTTAGGGTTACTGCTTGATTGCTGGCTGATAAAATCCACATATTTCTCCATGCTGCTGAAGATCCGAAAGGTAGAATGACTGCTTGATGTCTGTTTGGGGAAAAAAGTGGAGCCCGGAGACAGCCCCACACGTGGCCCTTAACTTTGCTGTCCTGGGCAGGGGCAACCACAGAGCAAAGCACTGCAAAGGGCTGGTCCTGAAGGCCCAGCCCCATTTGCAGTGGAGGAATTTGATCGGTTCATCTGTCCCTGGGGCTCCTTCTCATCCTCACCTTCTGTTGCAGAAAAATGTGAGCCGTTCCTTAGCTTTGAATTGCTCAGCAGTACCAAACTAATACCTGAAGTAAGCCAGTCTATGCTCTTTCTGGTACGTAGTTGCTATGTTTTTTATTACATTTCAATGTGAATTTAAGTTATCCATTATCTAATCAGCTGGAAAATAACCAACCTTGCCCTGTGGTCGCCCTGAATTCCAACATCTTTAGTTGGATTAACAATTTGATGTTCTGTGAACAAAAATACCTTCTCAGGGCAAAATTTTGAGTATCCAAATGCTCTACGACAGCAAAATGAGAGCCTAATGTAAATACTCATCAACATACACAAGTGTTGCTTAGTGGCAGTGAAATACTTGGCATGCTGCAGACTCTTGGTTTATGCTCTGTTAATGCCAGTCTTCAACCACCTCTCAGCTTTGAAGGAAGGTTTTTCCCTTTTGCATGTTCACAAGAACACAGTAGAAAATATACCGGTATAAAACCTCTAAGTGGATTTTCGAATCAACCACAGAACATGTTGTTTGGCCTTTCACATCATCCAAGCTCCTTTGGATGTTTCCTCAGAATATTCCCTCTTAAACACTCCTCTGGCAGGCTCTCCAAGTGTGTGTATCCTGGTAATGCAGTTTGTCCTTACCCATTTCACAGAAGTTAAAGCTCAGATAGGCGTCACACGATAGGCAGCTTTTAGAAGCTATTGTGGTTGTGCAAAGAAGTTGCATGTATTTACGACCGACAGTGAAAATGTTTGTCCTCAAACACAACAAAGGGACTTGAAACAAGGAGTGCTTTCCCAGGAGCTGCGTGTTTTGTTTTTTTTTTTTAATAGTGTACAGAAGATCACAATGCATAGAGCAAATGATGAGGGGGAAGATTATTTTTTTTCTTTTATTACAATAGATCATGAAATTATTTTAGATACCTTTATTTTAACGTGGTCTGAATGCATAATTTTTGACAAAGCAGTATTTGAAGTTTGATCCACTATTTTTTCATATTTTCTGACCATAGTATATACACTTTACAAAACTATATGTAAACATAGTATCTATAGCTGCAGTACATAAAACATCTGCAATTACATGAAAGAAGGCACATAAAGATTTTAATTTTACAAATAAAAAGATACACCACAGTTGATAAGAACATTGTGAATCGTTTTAAATGCTTTCTTTCAAAGTCATATTTTTCTCATTGCAAACTGAGACCATGTAATCCAGTGCTGTGTTCCTCTATTAGACCATCTCCCCAGATGTTAAGAGAAATTGGTGACAAACAGGACATTTTTCATTATCTTTGGGGAAGTTTATATTTATTTCATTTTTTCTGAAAAAAAAAATAAATATATGCTTAATTTCTATATGCATATGCAAATGTATGTAAAGTGTTTTTTTGAACTGCTTAAGTTACTAGCTTACTTGCAGTACATGCTGAGTCTAAATACTTTGATACTGCATTTTTTTCTAGCCAGTCACTTAGGATGCATCTAAAATAAACTTGAGATATTAAAAATAAGATCCAAAAGATAGAAATATAAACAAGTATCTTCATGTAGTTCTTATTCTCTTTCAGGAAAAGGAACTATGTACATTCAAACATACTTGTTTACCCAGTACTGTATGTGTCTTTGGGCACTTCATTTTGCACGACTCCTTAGCTGATTAAAACTTCATTAAATTGTACTAATAGCAATATACTTATCTGTTCAAAATATTTTTTCGAAGCATTCTGTGTGTGGTCAGGTCATTTTTCAAATTGCAAAGTAGTCGTGCCTTTTATTTTAATAATATTTGATCCAAAATTGATCAAAAAACTCACAGCGGTGTCTACACTCTTAATTCCAGCCTTCAGCACCTGTGTGTGGATGTACTTCTAAGGGTACAATTAAAAAGACTGGAAATTGGATAGGTTTTCTTTGAGCTTTGCAAGGGTTTTGTGTTTGATTGGTTTTAATCAATAGAATAAATCAGAGAAGTTATATTCAAGAGATCGGTTCGTTCTTATGACTTCAAACAAAATGTGAAGCGTTTTAGGTCAGTGAGTTGACTTGAAAAATCAAATAGTTTAAATTCACGTTTATACAGATTTACACTACACATTTAATCAAAAATATACTGTGTAATATTCAATGAAATTAAATACACAAAGATGGACACTATACAAATCCTCTATAAAAGCTTTTTTCCCTCCTTATAAGGCAGTTAGCAGTCTGCTTTATAACCATGGGAGATGATTAATACACCTTTGGTTTTTTGACCATTTCACTATTAAATCTACAGTACAACTAAAACATATTCCCGGATGAGATGTTTCACATGAAACACTGCATTTTGTACACCAAAATAGATTATATGGCTTTTACTGTTACTCATCGCTTTCATACTCCTCTTCTTCATCACCTATCGGGTAGGCCTGGATGTTGTTCTGGGTATACATTTTTGTTTTAACGGGACAGTTGTGATCCATGAGTATTGCCTACAAGAGAAGAGAGCGTGAACATTAGCACATCCACCCAACATGAAGCTGCAGCCTGCGCACAGCTCGACCGCAGCTATCCACAGATACCGGGATTCACTGGATTTCTGTGAAAGCAGAACCAAACTAATTTCGATCAGAGTGTTCATAGGTGAACCCCACCTCATACACCTCAAGATATCACCACTGGAAAAAGGGGTTGCCATTATTAGAAGCAGGAGGGGCAGGCCGGAGGCCTGCTGCCTCAGCTGCCTAGGCCAGGAGCAGCCACCACATTTCTGCACCGTTTCACCCTTCTGGATCAGTTTTTCCTAGGACAACTCTATACTCGGAGCACTTGTGTAGTGTTTCGTGTTGTATGGGATTCAGTTTAGCTGTTAATTAATTACCCAAAGAGCACAACATAGGAAACGCTGTCCGTGACGAGTTCCCTGCTGCTATCATGGTGGCCAGCGTTGCACCTCGTGTAGCTGTAGACCACACACACAGCTTACGGCTGTAGCGATGAATAATGTGTGGGAGTGCAGGCTGTCAGTCTGATACTGGCCCTTAGCCTATAAAAGGCAGCGAATTAAGCTTGTTTTTCTCACTTCAGGATGCATGCCGCCCAGCTGGATGGCACTGCGTGAGGTTAAAGCCAGCTCCAAGCACCCTGGGAGCCGCCATGTGTTTTGCCTCATCCTGGGACTCCCTCTGCTCTTTAATGTTTCCCATCCCGTGGTCTCATTTTACAAAGCCCTCTGGACCGCTGAGAGAGCACAAGCAGCAGCTGAGTGTGGTGCTTTAGCAAGCAGCTCAGTGTGGGGGGATGAGGGGGGCTCAGACAGGGACAGAAGGCTCTGTTTGTGCATGAACACTTCAGTACAGATTTCAGATTTCAGCCTTGGAGGTGGCTCAGATGAGCTGAAGGCACAAACCAACTGAAAAGTAAACTTTCTGTCCCGATTTGTACCAAGAATGCTGTTTTATCAGGTGGAAATACCCAGTAACAAATGCAGTAATTTAAAAATCTTTAGGTCCAGCATGGTTCATTGAATTCATGACCTCTGCCTCCTCTCTGCAAAGCAGTTGAACCTGTATCTGTGACTGTCCTTGATCCATAGTGGCAATAACCATTACTTTTCCAAAATTCAAGCAATGGTACCAGCTCCTGAAATAAAACCTTATGCCTGTGAATCATTTTCTCTCATGGCTCTGCTGACAACCACCACAGGCTCTTACATTGCTTCACCCCAAGCCTATCCCTGCCTTTTAAAAGGACTCTCCACCAAGCACCTGCACGTGGCAGTGCCTCCTGCTCAGCTGTGGGAAGCTGACAATAAACTTCATCTCTGTGCAAACAGCAGCTCTTTTGGTTTTTGTTCTTTCTGTTCCCTAACCTTAGTGTTTTAAAAAGTAATTTAAAAAAATAATAAAAAATCATTGCAGACTGCAAAGTTCATTCTGAGGGATTAGCTGGAATCTCTGGGATCCTGCAGTGCAAATATGGGTGACACCAAAGGTCTCTGTCCTCACGTACATCACATTTCAGCAAGATCCATTTTTCCAGCTTCTCTTTTATGAGTGCCAGTACAAAGCATGCACAGCTCATGCACTAGGTTCTGTCCTTGCCTTTCAGAGCTTTGTTACTGCATAGTAAGACAATGACCATGCAAAAGTACATTTTATTTCCTTCAACAACTTGCCACTGTATTTTGGGTGCAAGCCAACCATGTTCAGCATGAGCCAGGACAGAGTGCTGGGGTCTGGACCGACACGTGGTGACTGGTGCTGCAGCAAAGCATTGTGCTTGTACTTGGGATTTTCCCACCCCAGGAAAAATCTGCCTACTAATTGCATTGCTAGGTTACTCCTTCTGGAGCATCCCATCTTCCTGCCAGGCAGAGGAAGCCCTGTGAACACAGCACGAGGTGCCCTCTGGCAGTAACAGGACTTCAGAACAAGATCCAGTGTAACAGGAACAGCAAATCTTGGAACAGCAGCACAGGGGACATGTAACAAAAAAAAATCCTTTATACATTTTGGGCAGAAAATGAGGTGGGCATTATTTCAAGGTGATGCATGACAGTGAAATAAACTCTGCTGGTCCTGTTTTTGGGAAGTTAGAGGCAAAGATGCAGAAATAAGTTCATTTCACTGAAAGAAAAAAAGACAAGAAAGATGTCACGCTTACCATTTTCTCTTCTTTGGCAGGTGGACTTCGAAGGAAAAAGCACAGAGGAGCAAAGAGGATATCCACGATCCCTATAATTGTCATGAGCCATGGAAATCCAATTGCCTTTGCAATGGCACCACCAGCAGAGGGACCTTTTATAAATAAAAAACTTTTCCTGAATACCATAAAAATTGCAGCATTTACTTCAAACAGTAATTTTACATATAAAACTCCCTCATATTATAAAACATATATATTATAAACCATAAAATTTACATATAAACCTCCCACATATATTTAATTACATACGTAATTAAAACATAAACCTTCTCTGGCTCCAGACCCTGAATTCACTGCAGAAATCAGAGATGCTCTGAGGGGTTGTGGGGTGTCTGTACAGGACAGTCGAGGGAGAGGGGGCAAGGAGGGAGTTATTTCCCTCCCAGACACATGGAAGCACAGCCACGGTGGCAGTCCCAGGTGTTGAAAGGTCTTTTTCCTAGAGATATCCTATTTCTGTTCAGTGCCTGCCTGCCTCAAGCCTGTTACAGCTACTGAAGATGTGCACAGGACCATAGCAGAGGAGGGGAACTGACACCAAACAGTTTTCTGCATCCTCTCCCTCTGCTTCTGGCTTCTTGCAGAAAAAAAGAAACCCCAGCTCAATAAGCCTGCAAATGCCACGGGGATTCATGCCTAGCATCACAACACATTTCTCTTTACTGTCAAGTGCGTATTAGGCAGGAAGATGCAAGACTTACCTATCGCAAAGCCCATGCAAAAGGCAACATCAGCTATGGCATACACGCTGCCATAGACTGACACGTGGCGCAGATCCACGAGGTAGCCCATGATGGGCATCATGGAGGAGTCCACCATTCCTGGGCGTGAGGGAGGGAAACAGAGTTCAGAAAAACCATCCTTTTTTAAATTTTATTTAACATCTCAGCCAACTATGTGCTAAAATGGTATGCAACAGCAACGAAAAGGATGATTATTCTTAAATATGCAAAGGTTTGTGTTAAAGCAGCCTTTAACACACTCAGACACTGTATTGTGTCTGAGGTCATATGGATGAATATAGGCATGTGCACATGGCACTTGCTAACGGACGTCAGAGATGTGAGCTTAGAGAACATCAGCTCCAGCACTGCCCCTAGCCCTCCTGGCTCCACCTGCCAGTCCAGGCCACAGCTCAGACTTCACTACTGTCAAGCCAGAATAGCAACAAAACTTGTTTGATATGTAACGTCACATAAAAATCATTTTTATGTAAACAACAGACTGAAAAAGTCTTTGTAATTTTTCTCACCAATGGCAAATCCAACTCCAAAATTGGGTGCTATGAGCCCATAAATGTTCTTAGCAAATGGTACCTATGAATGAAATTTCAGGCAGTTAATTAGGTCACACTAATGAGGTTAGTTTTCTTTTTCTACAAGAAATTCCCAGAGTAGTTAAAGCATAATTTGTACAGATGTGCACTGGCATTTGACACATGTTTTGGCCTACTGCAGCAGACGGCTGTGCCATTGCACCACCGACACCCTCGATATTATGAGCGAGAGTAAGCTGCTGAGTGACAGCTCAAAAGAACGATCCCCCTCCTCTTTGGGAGTCACACTTCCTTCAAAATAATTGAACCACGAAGATTTTGAAGCGCTCAGATATGGGATCTGGAACCCATTAGCAACACATTGTTCAATAACATATCTGTAAGGCAGAAGCTCCAGTGAAATCTCATGATAAAGCACATGTTCAAAGATGAACACGGGAACATTTAGACGGTGTGACAGATACAGCATCTTCTACTTACGCATAAAATGCTTACTCCCACAATTAGCATCCCGAGTAAAGCGCAGAGCCACCTACCAAAGAAGAAACATCAGTCAGACTTCAGTGCCTGCGATTGTTAGAGGTGATTTGGGATGGTTCAAAACCATGTCTGGAGTGCGGAGGTGCACAACCAAAGGAACAACGTGTTCCAAAAATGATCTTGCTACTACAGAACAAATTTTAATAACTTCCAAAGATCTTGGTACTACAGAACAAATTTTAATAACTTTCACCACCAACAAACTGCCTTGAGAAACACTGCAAATGGTACAAGAACACACTGGAAGATTATTAATATTTTTAAATTAAGCATACCTTCCCATTTTGTGCGCAAGTATCCCAAAAAGATTAGTCCCGATAAGATATGAGATACTAGCCGGAAGAAAAGCAACGCCTGAAAAATATGAATGAGATGATTTATCAGCAATGACTTTAGTGAGGTGTTAGAAGAAACTAATATATTCCAGACGCTGCAATTTTGGTCTGAACACATCTAATGGAGTCATTGTGCGTAGCCCAGAAAATCAAATATCCGGTTTCTTGCAGCCTTTTCCTGCAATCTCAGGACATCATCTATGAAATGCAGGAGCAATATGATGCCTTTGAACAGAGCTTTCCAGCATCAGCTGCAAGGCCTGGCATGGGAAAGGCGATGCAAAGAAAAAAAAGAAAAAAGGTATTTCTAACTGCAGTAAACTTTGGGGTAGTTCAAGGAAGTTCGCTTTTCCCCTTCATGCATATTTCTGGGTTGCATGGCTGGCATATGGAGCACGTGTTGGGTACCCCGTGGCCAGGAGCCCCTGTACTACAGGTGGGCTTGTAATGCCATGATGCAGCCCTCGGTCAAGCAACAGCTGAACCGAGCATCTATCAATAACATAAAGATGAAGAAACCTTAACAGCTTAAAAAACACTTGGCTGTAGTGCTCAGCTAATGAGGGCACCCAAGGAAAGTCCCAGCCCTGTGGCATGGTGCCCTCCTGTCTCCTCCTGAAGGATAAAGCGTTGGAAAGCCGGCTCCGGCCTGCACTGGCGGATCCCTCCTCTCCCTCACCCCACACCAGGGTCGCAAGGCAGAGCCCAGCTGGAGGGGAAATGGCCCAGAAAGCTGCTGCAGCAGTGGTGCCAGAGGCAGCTCGGGCTGTGGGTGCCTCTGGTGCTGCCCACACAGCAGCAGGCATCACCACCACCACCCAGGAGGTGGCCTTGTCCGAAGCATTTCTGGGAGATGGGGGCACAGGTGGTGGCTCATAGTTGTAGGGTCGATGTCTCTTGGAAGAAAGTAAGGCACCGCCTCTTTCTGGTGGTCCTGTTCAATTTTGCATCTTCCCAAGTAAATCTGGGAAACCTGACAAAAGTAGGAAAGTCTGGCAACTTAATGCATGTCACAGCAAGCCTTCCATTTGGTCATTTTTAAATCAGATAATTCAAATTTAGAGAGCGGCCATGACATTATGGTACACAATCAGACAATTTCCTCTAAGTGTATGTGCTCCTCATCTCTCACCAAGGCAACACAGATTTTCTCATTTCCTGCTTATCCATCTTCCTTCCTATATCTCTCTGATATTCATAAGAAAAATCGAGAGGTAATTTTTAGCACAGCAATATCCTGTGATTAAAATCCTTGTGGGTCACAATGGCAATGCTGGGGAAACCTTTTCACCTGTGCAACCACAGCTATTTCAGTGTGGCTTGGGGCAGACTTTTTATATGAAATGGCCATTTACAGCAGAGCTCAAAAACTGGGAAAAATACTGAAAAAGCTTGATCAACAAGGCTTGCATGTTGGTGTGGTATAGTCGCAGTGCTTCTACTGAAGCAGAACTGTGATTTTCTAAATAAGCTTTATGCAAAGTAACATTAATTGATCAAAATCAGAGCCCTTTGTACCTCCTTCTGATCGCTCTTCAAACAACTGGATCTCTGAACTGCGTAAGATCATCATTTGTTTAAAACCCTGCAGTTCGGATATAATTTAAGAGGCTTAAAATCTTTAATTAATGCTGTCAAATCAGACAAAGTGTAATGGACTCAATTACTTATATCATTAAGGGGTAAAATTAGTCTTAATTTAAAATGGATATTTTCCTTCTAGGAACCTCCATTCAAATAGGAGATTTGTAAATCTCATTTCTGTTGCACTGGTATACTCTAGTGGGGGAGGTAGATAAGCCACCTTTTTCTTTGTGAGGCTTAAAATATCTAGGTCTGTGTGCTAATTTTGCTATGTAATGGGCTAACTATCATTACCACATTCAACAGTACAGTAATACATTAAGGACTGCCACCTATGGCCACCCTAGATCTGAGTTTGCATTCATTTGAAATAATGTTTGTATTTCCTCTGCAGTGTAGGGACACCTATATTAATATTCTCTAGGGACATTAGTCTGATGAACATTATTTTCAACATGGATTTTTCTTTTGCTTTCAAATGCCACTCATTGATACTAGAAAATGCTTCTCGTGTCCTATTTCTCTCTGGTGGCTACATTTTAAGGAAAGTCTATGCTTTTCCTACCATTGCCATCAGCTGCCCTGGAAGCAGTACGTTAACACATGCATGCTGGATGCAGCACACACTGCACCCGACGCAGATTTCCTGCTCCCAGCAGTTCACACTAGGCACTGAGGAGGGATTCCGTCTGGGAAAAACCCTAAACCAAATGATTTTTGAAAATTGTTGTCGATTGATTGAGATCTTTGTGCTTTTCTAGAGTGCCATGAAGGCTTTACAACATACATGTATAAGCAGAACCTGAAATGTGTCCATGTCTAGAATGCTGGGCTAGGAACTGAATCACGTTGTGCCCCGCTCAGTGGTAAGTCTCCATGCAGCAGCGTTGCTGCAAGGGACGCGTGTGTACATGCATGGCCGTGCTGCAGCCTGCCCTGCAGGGCTGACTGGGGCTCCCAGTAACATTGGCAATTTAAAGGTAGTCAAAATAAATAAATAAATGACTACCTTTAAAGTGTCTAAGGAGAGCATTACTAACAGGACCAGAACAGAGACATCCATCAGACAAAATATAGCAGACCCAAGTCATGTGCTGTACTTTACCTAGTTGCCATTTTTTGGAACACATGGTCTCCATCATCCAGATGGGTAAAGCTGGTTCAAGCATAGCGATAGCCATGTTTGCAAAGCAGATTGAGCCTTAGAGAAAGAAGGGGAAGGAAAAAAAAAAAAAAAAAAAAAAAAAAAAAAAAAGTAAAAATTATTTATTTTGAATATGAACAAAAACCTGTGCAAAGAATGCTTTTACCAAAAAAAGTGCTTCTTACAGACCTATTTGTCATGCATCAAATGCTGATTAATGTTAAATAGAACAGAATGTAAAGTCACTGCAGACTAACTTTCTGTATGTTTCAATTCTCCCAGAAATTCTACAATAAAGGTTAAGCTATTTTCATAATGTGAAGGGGGGAAGCAAAGTCTACAGCGAGCCTGATGACATTTAGAAAGTTCGTGATGTCTGACCATGTACAAACAACAAGCTAAAACCACACTCCTTTGGTCTTTATCTCCAGTCTCCTGGGGCAAAACCTGAGCCCTGTTGTGTAAGAGGCATGGCTCCAAACCGTTGTGAATGAGGAAGATGAGCTGTGGAGGTCGGGATCCTAAAAATACCATCAGACAGCCAGGGGGATGCCTACCCCCTGCAAGAGGGAGCTTTGTGTACAGGCCCCACAGCCGACAGCCACTAAGCCATGCCACAAAGCACCGGCTTGGCTGAGCTTGCCCACCTGTATGAATTTCAAATGCTTCCGAATCTCTTTTGAATCTCTGGACCTTTGGTCATTCACACGCAAAGAACAGAAGTGCTGACTCAATCCTGCCTGCCGGCTGCTCTCTGCCCGCTAAGGGCTTTGCTTCCTGCTCCACCACCCGCAGAATGCACTGCAGAGGTGGTGTCCAGGCTCTCTGCCCTCAGGAGTGGGCTGCAGCCTTAGTGTGGGGATTGTTACACCCCACAGTGCTTTTTTTTGAGTTGGGAGGCCTTTCCTGCTTCGTCCAAAGGGCCTGAAGCAGCCACAGCCCAGCACAGGACAACAGAACATGTCCCCAGTGCTAACCCCTCACAGAAGTGACGGCCTCAGACTTGTGTTCCTGCTCCTCTTCCTAACATTTATAATCTCTGAAATTTAGGAAAATATTCAAGTCTTACAAATTTTACCTCAAAAAAAAAAAAAAAAAAAAAAAAAAAAAAAAAAAAAAAGCTTTATTTGTCTGAGGTCAGACAACTACTGTTTCCGCTGGACCACGCTCCTCCTCACGCAGCTCACAACAAAATGAGCACCGATTCTGCTCCTTGCTCAGAGCTGTCAGACTGCATTAGGCTGTGTATCCGTGGGACCTGAGGTGAGCTGGCAGACCAGATGCTCGCTGCCTTCCTGGGGCACACAGCAGCCGCTCAGCCTGGTCTAACACTGCAGACCAGAGGTTAGAGCTAACAGAAATTGCCACTGCCACCAGCTGCCACCAGTGCGGTCCCTCCGAGGAGCCCCAGGTGGACACCCAGGGCCTGCCCTGTTCCCAGCCGAGCTCGAGTGATGTCCTCCATGCTAGAAAAACACTTCGAGCCACACAAAATGGAGCCATAGGAAACAGTGTTGTTCTAACAGAGGTAGCTAGATCGTAAAGGTCTTATTCTACTCTTCAGGTGCATGCTAACAAAGGTACCTGGATCTTTAGGATGTACTGCAAGGGAAAGGTGAGAGCCTGAGCTGGTACTCTGCAAACTCAGGGCACAGTTTAATAAACACCATGCTACTTCAGTAAAATTTCCCCAAAACAAGGTAACTTTTTTCCTCTGCTTTATACAGAGCTGACCTCTCTTTAGAGGTATGTATCTCAAGAGCATAAATCCTACATTGTTTCTTGCTTAAATTAGATGAAATGTCCTGCATTGGCCAGAAGATGTGAAATTGCAGCCTTCCAGCTGGATCCCATCTCCATGGCTGGGAACCCGCTAGCTTTTTGGCAGAGCACCGTGGAGATCACTGGTATTTTTCTGTAAAAAAATCAGTACCCAGCAAAAAGCTGTCATGAGTTTTCTCAAGAGCCCACGTGCTAGTGACAATATTTGTCTCAGATCTGCTTTTTGGATCTGCTAATTCAAACTACCTTGCCTGTCAGTGCAACTTTGTCACCCTGCAGCACCTAACCTTTTTTAATCCCCGTGGGTGAGGTGCTGCTGTGAGAATGGCAGTGACTTCAGTCACCAGCAGTGATAAAAAGTGTCAGCAACGTTTCTTCTGCCTGGGTCAGTGAGCACGGATGCCTCACCTGACACATATGCTCCACACAGCAGGAGGCAGAGTCTGTATTTGCTCACATTTCCCTTCTCCGGCAAAGGTTTCCACCTGAGCATGCCATATCACCGCTGTGCTGAAACCATGGGGGAACTGGGCTGCTCCTCTGCTGATCCCAAACTGGCCAAAGCTGGGTGAGCACAGCACCCCACGGCAACATTGCTGCAGGAGTCGGGACATCAGTGTGGCACTGAGTGAAGCCAAGTCCCCTCTGTCACCAGCCCAGTGGCAGCAGGGGAAGCAGAGGGAAGAGCTGGGTTAGGAGGAGGGGGCTGTGTGCTTCACTTCAGGACAGCTGGTGCTAAAGAGTGATGCAGTGCCACAGGTAAGGGAACTGGTCAGGAAGCTCTTGTGCTTTGGAAATGCAAACAATTATGACTCAAGTGTATGACGCACACTTAGGAGATGAATTTATGCCACAAAATTAGCATACCTAAATTGAGAGTGCAAAAAGCACTTAAACTGGTAGTCCATTTGCAGCACCCCTAAAATTTCCCTGTTTTCTACAATTAAACCACTAGAGAATTAACCCAATGCCATGAATTTTGTCATTTTTTAACATTTTTTAATTTAATTTTAAAGTTAAAATTAATTTTAACGATTTCTTAAATGAATGCTTAGAAGGCATTCAGAACTTCCGTCCTCCCTGAGCAGTGAAAATCCACAAGACTTTCAGCCTTCCCAAATCAATGTATCTGAACAAAACACCGACCTCCCTGGGGTAAGGGACAGAAAACACCACTTTCAAAGCTCTTTTCACTGCATAAAACAACATCTTCATAACTGATGCAATTAACATTTAAGGCTGAGGGAACTGAGGTTAAAGAGCACAGGCATCATCCATTCTGCCAAGGGGGTTGTAAACCAACAAAACATGATGCAAAAGGCAAACTTCCCTCAAGGCACAAAGACTCACTAGACAAATGGTACATGTAACACCAAACACCACACACCACCTGACCCAGACCTTTTCTGAGACATAACCCATGCTCTAGAGACCCTCGCTCCCTCAGGTGAAAGCAAAGTTCTGAGTTATTCCTCGGGATGTGCTGGTGGTTCCTCCCTCCACATCTCTGCCCTATTCACTTGTCTCATGGGAATTTTCATGGCCACATCTTGATGTGGTGCAGCAATTCCTTGTCTTAGCAAGGATCCGCAGCTCATTAGTGCCCTCTCAGCTAGGCAGACACTCACATTTCCAGCTTCCAGCCCACTGTGTTTCTACTGGTACCCCCATCCAGAGCTACTGATGGATTACTTTGTTCTTTGTGCTTCATGTAAATGAAAGCAGCAAATGACATTATTGCTAGACCAGACTAGCTCGAGGCTTTCCAGGATGCCAGGAATAATGCCAACAGTTGATTTAAAAAAAAAAAAAAAAAAGGATCTGATACCTGCCGCAATAATGATATATGGGTCCTTCAAAAGTGTCAGTAGCGGTGTCCCCTTCTGGCTCTAGGAAACAAATGGAAAGTTGGGATTAGGAAAGGCAAAACATCAGGTGTCGCCTAGAGTGCTTTACTGCAATACTCACTTCTGCCTGCGCTCTGGACGGCTGCAGAACAAATAATTGAACAGCTGTGGAAAGAAATCAATACTGTAAGGTTTCTTCAAGAAGGGGGTCAGGACACAGGCACACGAAAGGGATGTGCTACAAGGCAATAGTGACTCTCCACATGCACTGACCTCCGTCTAGCAGAGCCAGAGCTGCCAGCACGAGGAATGGTGAGCTCTTCCCCACAAACTCGTACATGACGCTCCCGAAAGGTGGGCCCACTGAGAGGGAGAAATGAAGGAAAAGCTGTGAAGCCACGTTTCTGACCCCAAACAAATGTTCCCTGCAAGTGTTTGGGCACCGTGTTGGCACTCAGGGACCACAAAGTTTAATTTAAAACAAAACAAAACAAAACAAAATGAACAAAACAAAACAAAAAAAAAGATGAATAAAACCAACAGTAAAGCTCATTGATCTCTGTGATTATGAAAAGTGTATTCTTCACACCCCAAAATACTCCTCTACTTAAACAAAACCCAAGCATCTCAGAGATTATTGTCTGATGTGTATCTGCATAAGAAATATGTTTCTGTGAAAGAAACGATTCTTAACATGCACCATACATCTAATCTGGAGATGGCACGGTAACATTGCACCCAAGGAGATCCTGCCGCTGTTTTCACAGACATGGAGGTGCTTTGGGCAGTTTCTGCTGGTGGCAGAGCCCCCATCTCACTGACCTAATACTCCCATAGCAAGTCCTCCCAGTGCGATCCCCATCGCATTGCCTCTCTCTTCATCATCTGTGTATACACTGGCAAGCATACCCATCCCTAAAATACAAACAGAACAGAACAAAGCACAAAATTAGGCAGCTGTGTCCTACAATTTATTAGGTAGAGGTGACAGCAGGTATCTGTATATAAGTATATACCTACACACATGTATATCTATATTAATACACATATATACACCTACGTATATATGTGTGTTTAAGTCCCCACCACCTGCAATTTGCCTTGAAGCAGAAGGGAGTTTGGCACACATCAATGGTGTCAATGCCATGTTCTCTTACACCCTATTACTCAGGTAGTTTAATGATGCCCTGATTTTCTGGATTCTTTGTCCCTGCCTTTGTCACAGAGTGTTTAGAAGCTGCTTTTCAGCCAGTTGAAACAAAGCTCTCGACGAGTATTCTCTGTCTGCTATTTGTGCTCTGGGTGCTCGACACGAAGGTTGGTGATGGCTGACAGCTACAACCACTGTCGTGGCAGGCTGTGCTCTGAGCATGAAGTATCATGCCCAGCTGATTGCTTTGAAGATGAGTATTTCAAGTTCAGCATCCAAAATTAAAGGATGCTTTTGACCTTTATCTTCATGTTCCCCATTTCTGCATTCGATGATGAGCCATCATTTTACAAAAGGTTCATGAAACCTCTTTCATTTGCTTTTGTGAAGCACTCGGACACAGTAGTGGTAAATGCTACAGAAGAGTCCTCATAGAAATTATTAATTCTGTTTTCAGATCAAGGACTCAGTATATAAGGTCCCCAGCTAGACAGTGAGCCAGAAAGAGAAAACACAGCCCTGCATGACTGATCACTAAGTAAATACGGACCATCACGTGCACCAAAAGGTAACACAGCAGAGGTCCTGTGTGGATGAACACGCTTACTGAAAGTTGTGGCAGACTTCAAATAGGTTGAAAAGCAACTTAGAGAACAATATCTGAATTCACAGCAAATCTGCAGAGATTGCTAGCACAGCCGCAGGGTGGGTACTGCACCCACTACTACAGTACTACAACTCTGAGGGCAAGTCATGGTTATCATGAGCATGCAGGTGGTGCAAGTGAGGTGGACTGTTGGACTCATGAAGGGACTTTTTCTCTCCCATTGGGACTTTTCTGGGGTCAGAGATTCTTCTGAGGGCTTGGTCTGGCCTTGATGCAGTGCAGGAAGAGCTGGGGGAGTCAAGACTACCCAAAAAAGAGCAATGGGCATAAGCAAAGGCCAAGTGACCATCAGCAGGGGACAACTGCAGATCTTTGGATTTAAAGCTAGAGAGGGGAAACTGATGTGCGATGTTATGTGGTCTTGAATTTTTTTTAAAAAAAGAAAGAAAGAAAAAAAAAGCCACAAAGATAAAGAAAAGAAACTGTAGAAACTGTTCTTCATGTTCTCTCAACTATGAGAACCAGAAATGGATATGAATGACAGGAAGGAGGCTTTAGATGAGAGATCAGAAAAGGACTTCCTAACAGTAAATGTAGTTAAGCACAAAGCTCAATGCTGAGGGCATTTCTGAAGGCTTTTGAGAGCACATCTGTCAAGTACGCATGAGGAATGACAGATCCTGCCTTCAGGAAGGGGGTGGACGAGGGAGACTCTTGGCCTTCTCTGCTCTGTTTTGTAGGCTGTCTGGGGAAATATATGTGCTCATCAAAGAGCCCTATCTCAAGGTACACCCCTGCACAGGGACTGAGATAAAGCTGAACAAAAATTTTGATCCTGGCATGTTTTAAGTTTGGAAAGCTTGACTTGTAAGCTTAATTAGTTTGGGGGCTGAGGATCTCCATTGGATATCCCCACCTGCCCCAAGGCTGCAGCACAATCCCTGCAGTGAGGATCTGGGTGAAATCCAGCTCTCCAATGTTTGTTATGTTCCTATGAAAATATGTGAGCCCTGTTTATTGACCAGTCTCATTTGAAAGGAGGGATTTTTCCTGGGGAAGCCAAGAGACATGCTCTGGACAAAAAGCTCTATTCACCTCCCCTTTCAAGACAAATTTATATTCCTGCTGCCATCATGAACAAAATATAATTTATCTAGACTAAGTCTCAGAGATCATTGAATAATTTGGAGTGAAAATCCATACTCCATTTCACTTGTTCATTTAAAAATAAAAATCTTATATTGTATATCTAGCACAGGCAATCTGAGTCCAAACTGGCAGGCAGAATAACAAACCACTGGAAACAACGTTTTGTAACAGAAATTTCAGAAACAGGCAGAGGTACTACCCCTATGATAATAAGTACCAACATAAGTTCATGGTGACCTTTAAAAGGGCTAAAAATGAATTTAAAATGTTGAAGGCACACATGCAGAAACCCCAGGGAGAGAGTACATCATCTAATGCTCTGCCTTACTGCAGCCCACATACCAAGTAATTCTGAAAAGACATTTGCTTGTGAGCTACTGCATAGGAAAGAGGCGGAAAGAAAATACTGAAATTGATTTAATAGAATAATTTTGTATTAATTATTGAAACTGCAGACAAAATACAATTAAGAAATGAGTGTTACTGAAAAAAATAGAATTGGGGATCTGTATTTTACAATATCATATGCTCTCTTACCTGCCACTGAAGAACAAGAGGAGCCCACTCCTTGGAGGGACCTTGCAATAAACAGCAATGTGTAGCTTCCTGAGAAGGCAAACACTATGGAAAAGACAGAGGTAAATTTTTAAAATTAGGTTAACTCTAACTAGGTTAAAAAGTTAAATTTCTTTAAACTATCACAAAAAAAAACACCCTTTCTGCAATTCAGTCAGGTGTTTACAGTGGCTTGTGTCACTTTCAATGCTAACCGCATTATTCTCTCTTATTGCATTTGGATGTGTCAGTGCTGAATTGTTCTTAGGTGTCTGAGCCTTCTGGTAACACAGAATGCAAGCGCCCAACAGTTTTAACTAATTACTTGGGATTTGATTACATCCTGCTCTGATTCAGCTGCACACGGAGGCGAATTAAGACCTTTTTTTCCAGCCTTGTTCCCCCCATGGCTGCATTTCGGGCTGCCCAGTCTGAAGCTCCGGGAGTTCACAAAGACAGGATTTGACACATACACACAGGCCTACACCAGCGTTTCTTCCAATAAGCAAATGCATGGAGAGTTTTTACAGTGGTGTTGCCAGCTCTGCACTGGATGCTGTGTGGCACAGCTGGCCATGAATTAGACTTACTGCTGTTATAACCACACCAGGTAACATTTGTTCCAAAAATATGGAGTTGTCAGAGACTCTACCAACAGGCAACCTTATCCATCACTTCAGTCCCCTTGCTGTCAGAAATATTTTCCTAATATTTAATCTAAATTTTCTTTGATACTTTTTTAAGGTTGCTATTCCATTTCTTACATGCAGTGGACGTGGAAAACTCTTAATTCCATTCCCTTTTTGTCATAGACTCTGATACATCTTACACCTGCCTTCTGAAGCAACCCCAGTTCTTTAATCATTCCTCACAGGCTTCTAACAATGCTTGATGTTCTCCTTTGTACTCTTTCCATCTGGGCCACATCCTTAAGTACCATGCAAAACTGAACATAAACCGGCAGCTGAGGCATTATTAACACCATTTAGGGTGGGCAAATTATCTGAGCTGACTGGCAGGCTATGCTCCTGTTTGCACATCCCCTACATCAATTCCTCTACATCAACAAGAATTGCTAAGGATCATTATTATAGACCATTTATTTAAAAGTTGCATCTGAACAACACTAAGTAAGAAGTGTCCACTTACTGATCGTTGACACAAACATGATGCAGAAGCCAGCAAACAGTGGAATCTGGTAGCCTATTCTGGAATAAAAAAAAATAATAATAATAATAATAAAGAACATTCACATTTTCAGGATTGTCTCACTGACATTTTGAGTTACATTTAATTGCATGAGTTTTTTTGTTGTTGTTGCTGTTGTTGTTTTTTGTGCACAAGCACAAAAGACACAAAACCCAACCAGTGGTTTCTTTGCAGGTTTTGAAGTATTTAAAGTGGACAACACGATCAAATTGTTCCATGTTACAAATGCCTTCTCGTTTGGTACAGCACACTTTTCATCTGAAATCCCTGGAAGAAGTCCTTCCTTCATTAGAATTTGATTGTCCTGTTCTCGTTCCACCATAATTGTTCTCAATAAAACCCCTCTGGGTCCCCATGGGGTTGCCAAGAATATGAGAATGGAAGATTCATCTAAGCATGCTGAGCTTTGAAATATTCCAGTAATGTTTCAAGAATCATCTGTTTCCACCCTCATGAGACAATGACTGTAATGAGACATGGTCAAACCAATGGCTTGTTTCTGGGAAAATTTGTCATCAGCTTCACTGGGAGTTCTGCTTCAACTACAAGCACCGAAAGTGTCCCAAAGTGTCTGAGAGTAATATTTTTTGCTTTTCCACAGTGTAAAGATTAAGTATGGAGCTGATCAAAGCTTTCTTCATCAAAACTCAAAAGTACAAAAACATCAGAAATAGCCTGGAGATATGCCCGGCTGCTGTAAGAATTTTCAAATTTCCAGGAAATAAATTATTTTCTGTCTGGAAAGCAAACACAGCTTTAGGCAACTAAATTTGAAATTTCAACAAAGACCTCACAATATGCTACTTTTCATGCCATTAAAACTTTGCCTTGGAATCAAATGTATTACCCAGGTAGCTCTGCAGACAGCCTGTGTGGTCAGCATACTTTACTCACATCTTCCTTTTCCCTAAAATTCTGCATCTCAAAAGTGTTTGCAAAGATATTTTTAATGGTCAGATTATTCTACAATGAAGATGTTCATAGGAATACTAATTGATTTTAATTCCCAGTGATTTGACAGTATTGGGTTTTTATATTGGTGATATTGGTTTAAGTAGGTCAATCAAATAACAGAAGAGTCTTTAATGGCCCTTCTCATTTTTGATAATATTAGTCTTAACCAACATTGGTAAACCAACATAATTATTCTGAGCTTTGTTCATTTGTCAGTGTAATTTTTATACAAGTAAGGACCACAGATAATAGTAAACTCTTTGAAGAACAAGGCTGTTCATTATTGGTCTCATTGTAACATTTGTTGGAGTTTGAGAATGGAAGAAATCTAGCATGCACTTTTCTACAAGCTTTAGAAATTTCTAATGAAGAGCAGGTGGAAGAATTTTGCCATTAAAAACATGACAAAGACTTAGTGCACTGAGTTTTCTAGTTGAAATCTGCAGGTAGGTGCCACAAAAATACAGCAGAGGAAATGCTACTCTTGCGGTTACTTAACTGGACTGGTGTCTGCAGACAGCAACCTCAATTCCTCTTCTTCTGTGGGCTTATGATAATCACTTTAATCTCTCAAAACCTTGATACCTGACCATTAAAAGAATACTACTATACCTTTTTTTTTTTTCTGTTTAATTTAAAGAGGATGATTTTTCTAGGCTTGTCTCTTCTATCATTGTGTGTACATGGCAAGTATTATACAGAAGGACACTAATCTCCACTGATGTTTCTGCGTATGCAAGGACATAAAATAGAATCATCTATTGCCATCCCCTTTCCTGCTCTTCCCAGTGGGCTCTTGTAGAAAAGACCACAGTGAGTTTGATCACAGTTGCTTTGATTCTGAATTTTTGAATTAAAGAAAGCACTGATGTAAATACAGATAAATAACCCCTGCATGCACGGCTACTGTGTTGGTGAGTGATATCATCTGTCTCTGTGCTACTGTCAATGCAGATGTCAAATGTCTCTACTCCTCCTCCCATTGCAAAGGGGGTTTGTCTGTGAAAGCCACCCCAGAGGTGTCTAGAATGGACACTGTGGTAGGAGAAGTCTGATTTCAGTAAAGAAATTGAGTAATTCTTTGATTTGCCACAGGGACCATGAGACAGCAACTCACTACTCCTACAAGTACACTGCATTAAAACTCAGTTATTTGTTCGAAGACAAACACCATGTGAAGTGACTCCCATGTCCATGTTTGCACCACTAGATCAGAGACATTAGCTGTGAGATCTCCCATGAGCATTAATGAGCTAAATGAAGGGAAGGGTTATCACACTTGTCCTGTAATCCTAAATAAAGGATCAGCATCCATCAAATTAAAACATATTTCACCTCTCTCACTATGGCCTGTGTCTGAAATGTTTCTGTCGTGTGACTGTTGCAAGAAAACAAGTATTTTGGAAGTCACTCTTAATGCTCTATGAAATCCTCTTCAAGCTTCGGTCTTAGTTTTTGTAGTCACGGATATTGGATATCACCGATATCTTGGACAAACAGAGTCACACCAAGGTGTGAAGCACCACACAGCAGAGAGTGATGGAGGCAGAACTGAGCAGAATCCATTCTTGCCCCGCAGCAGACCATGACACCTTATTGCACATGCTGAGGTCTAACGCATGCCTTTCCCTCCACACCCAGAGAATCGTCTCAGAACGAGGTTCTGTGTGGGCAGAGCTAGTCCTTTCACCCAAAAACTGTATTGCCTGTGGTCCACCGTACAAAGCAGTGTGAAGGTATAGTCAGGAGAGGATGTGCATTTGTGCAGAGCTAAGCAAGTCTTTATAGTCCTCGGAAAAGGTCAAAGTTGCCTGGAACTCCCCCCACAGTTTAGGGATGATGTGCTACCCTGCTCAGGGTTGCTGAGCCCTTGGAAATCATGGTTGTTCTTGCTCTGGGGCCGTTCTTACCCGAATCCAGCTGACAGCTAAAAGTGTAGATTGTCTTTTCCTGCACAATCTTAGCAAACCCTGCCTCCTCCTAAAATAGCAGTGTTAATTACTTGGCAGTTGTGCTACCACAAATGTCTAATCTGCAGCTGCAGTCCTGGGCTGTCCAACAGACATGAGAGAGCACATGTTTACTGGGAGTTTTCACTGATCAGAACAGTAACAATATATAACAAATATATATAAAAAAAATGGGAAGGCAATACCTGTAACACCCAGCTGTTCAGAGACTCTGTCCCTGATCCTGTGCATATGCAGTTTCTAATTTTTAGCCATGACACGATGTGCTCCATCACAGTTACATTTTTCCTGTTTCATCTCTTCCTTTTTCTTGCTATCACACCTTAACAAGTCATTATCTCGGGCACTCCTCACAAAACACTACAAGAGAAGCTGAAGCAGACAGAGGGTCCAGCATGTTCCAGGATGGCTACCTATAGCTAAAAGTGCTTCCTACAAGTGTTTCCAACACCCATAAAAAGCCAGTCATCAGTCAAAGGAGGGAGAGGAAGGCTGCCAGTGACAGAGAAAGCCTGAATGACTCCATTCTGGGGTCGTGCTGACCCCAGACTGCAGAACTGTTTGGAAGTGGATTATACTCATTAATAAGGTTACACTGCAATGAGACAACCAATTGATGGGTCCTGTGCAGCAGTAAAATAAAGGTTACACTGACCAGGTTAGCAGCTGT
Organism: Heteronetta atricapilla; assembly: GCA_011075105.1. NCBI lineage: Eukaryota > Metazoa > Chordata > Aves > Anseriformes > Anatidae > Heteronetta > Heteronetta atricapilla. Next base: position 29,636,220 of record CM021736.1, on the reverse strand, counting down.
GGATGATTAGAGCCTAATTGCCTATCCATTACAGGACTGCAATCTGCTGACTTTAACCCTGTTACTGTATAGCCACACCAGTACCAACGTGAGCACCACTCGCTCAGCCTGTCTTGGCTGGCATTTTGGACATCTTCAGCTCTAGTGGAGACTGGGGAGATGGATGACAAGGAATATTTTCCTTCAGGTCATGACCCAACGACCTCTGAACGTGCAGGAAGGAAGGGAAGAAGGCTCAGGGGTAGCGGTGGCTGTTTGTTTGCTGGGATTTTCACCAGGACTTAGCACAAAGGGAAATGGTGGTGTTCCATCAGCTGTCAGCCAGCTCACCATGATGGGTTTGTGTTTTCTTTGGTGTTCTTTGAAGAGAGATGGGCTTGAAATAAGAAACATTTTAGCTTAGCTTGCTTCTTTTAAACTAATTTTGAAATTTATTTTCAAAATTCTTCAGCTCCAGCAGTTATAGAAAAAGTAAAAAAAAAAAAAAAAAAAAAAATTAAAAATCAGAAGACCTAAACTAAGTACTTGGCACAGCCTCGTGGCACAGACTTGCCACTTATTGGCAATGTGAGTGGAATAGCCTGCTGCGTCCTATACAAGCTGAAGCACTCAAAGACAGTGTGTTTTTATGGCCAGTAACTCCATACTTGTTTAAAACTCTAAGCTGTGATACTTCACTGAAATTTTGCAGAAGTAATAACATCTATCATAATTATAATTAAACAGATTATCAGTGGTAAAGAAGAGTCTTTATAGCGATAACTCAAACATCTGTTTCATTTATAATAATCAGTTTTCACACTTCCTTTTAACTGAACATACACATTGTTCTTAAGAAATCTCAATTTTAGTGATGGGGATTTTTGTTTGTTTCTTTGTTTGTTTGTTTGTTTTTGCCAGTGGCTTTTACAGTTAATTGGTAAATACGTGAACTGATATTTCCCACTAAACGTTTCTCAGAAGAAAGGCAGACACCGCTCCAAGACACAAACAACGCATGAAAGAAAACCAGCAATCCTTAAATCTAATTTAGGGCCACTTGGCCATGAAGACACTTGTTTCTGCCTGGATGGGAGGACGGCGTGCCGCACGGGGCCATGTGCTCTGCTTGATTCTCCTTTTCCCACTCGTTGGGAAACCACTGGTAACGTGCAGTGCCTTACTTCTTTTCCCCTGGTTTGGCAGTTTGTGGAAATGATGATACGAACAGCAGAATCCAGATAAAAGTAAATGGAGAGAGGGCAATGATATAGACAGTTATTAGTAAAACCTAGAAGAGCTAAACAACTGTTATGGAAATATGATTTGACTTCATGCTGCTTTGCCTGTGGATGAGCTATCATAGCCTAACAAAACACAGGAAATATGGGTAACAAAAATCTGTTTTCCTCCTTAAATTGCATCAATATTTGTGTAAAAAAATGATTCTGTAAGGGCAAACTCAGAGCAGGGATATGCGGGAGGAGATAAGGTGAAATAAAACAGAAATGAAGCTGTCTATCTAACGTAAAATTTTTGTGCTGTATCATTTCCACAGATTTAATACAGGTTTTGAATTCATAATATTGTGGGTCCAACCACTGCTCATCTCTCCACTGGAAGCTCCTCTGTCAGACTGAAATTAAGCAGTGTGTATATAAGCTGTAAAATCCAAGAAAGGTGCTTTTAGTTCAAAACCTGAAATATATGGCCTTGAAGAGTATTGGTTGGTTTGGTTATTACCACCTGCGGTAAGCACTGACTGCCTAAACAGGAGTGTTTTACAAGGACAGGAAACAGACAAATTTCCTCTGCTTATTATTTTCTGAAAGGAAAATGTCTTCTTTATAAAAAGAGCTTCATAAGCTCCAAATTGTACTTAGGTCACCACTTTCATGTTTCTTATTTCCTACAGAGATGGATCTCACTCTGTTTAGAAGGGCTGCAGCTTGTTCTGTGGGGAACAATTACACAAAACACTAACAATAAGATCAAATTAATTATTAACACCAAAAATTTAAATGATATTATAAATACTTTTTAATCTCTGTGTAAACATAATCAGTGCTTGGATTTGGTTTTGTTTGTTTATTTGTTTGTTGTTGCTGGAAGTGATTTATTTTGGTGCATGCATCTCCTCTCCTGCTCAGGAGGATTTTGTGTAATGTCCCACCCAAACACATTCTGCTTAATACATCATACATAGGCAAGGACTCAGAGAGGACAATTTGACAGTTGGAGCACATCATGCACAGACCTAAATCTGATCTGTTGAACTCAGAGACGAACGTGGCACCAGCAGGGTTTGGCAGACCTGCTCCCTTTCCATGGAAGCCCATGAGAACCTCCTGCTTGGCCTTAACTGACATTCAGAGTGCTGTGCACCAAAGCACACCAAGAGCTGCAAGAGCTAGGGAGAGATATGAACACTGTCTACACCTCTAACAACATTTTTGCCTAATACAGGTGTAATAGATGTGTCACCAAGTCACAGAGCTTGATCCTTGTAACTGTTCCGTGGCATCTTTTGGCCCTGTGTAACTGTATTGAAGAAATTTCAACACCATTTCAGTAAAAGTTTCTATAAAAGCCTGAGAACTCAGGAGCTGGAGAAAAAGAGAAGTGTACAACACTGTCAAGTGGCTCGTGTGCTTACTGATTTATTTCAGAAAGGATGCAGGCATTTAGAAGACATGTTCATCAGATGTATTTTGCTAAGATACTCCAGATAAATGAGAAGGCCAGGAAGCCAGGGCCACAGCAGAGTTAGAGGTATTCTGAAATCCCCACCCAGACTAAAACTATGAATACAAATCCTAACTGTGTAACATACCTGTTTGTCAGTGGCCCTATGAAGGGGTTAGTGATCAGCTGCACTGTTGCCTTTGAAGCAAACAATAGCCCAACTTGAACGTTTTCATTCAGCAGGTCCTTGTCCTCCTTCGGGCAATCGGATGGAGGAGCAGTCACAGTCACAGTCACGTTCACTGTCATTTGTTCTGTCGGGGTGTGGGGCAGCTCTCTGGGGCCCAGCTGAGCAGACTCATTCCCAGTAACCATCGTCAAGTTGTCATAGTAGGAGAAGATACTCTGAAAATTGTCCATCGTTGCTGAAACTACGTTAGGCTTAGTAGTCTGGACTTCTGATGCATTTTTCTCATGTTTGATGCTGTAAAGGTAACTGGGAATTATTGGCACTGGAAAAACAAATAGAATATATTAGCATCTTACCGTCGGGTTATGTGCAGATGGAATCACCAATTTTTATTGTTTGCTTTGTCATTGATTGGGAAGTACAAGGCTTTCCTACTGAGAACATCAGTAAGGATTTTGAAAGATTGAAACACAGAACTTAAATAGTGCAATTTAAAACAGTTATTTTACATTAGCCTTTATTTTTACCAGTTTTTGTAATTGTAAAACACTCTATACAGACATCACTCAGAAAGCAAAATATGTGAAGTATCAAAAACTGTCTTAATATACTGATGCACAGACTGCATAAATCCCTTTATTAGATTGTGAAAACGTGAATAATGAGAAAAGCACTGAAACTAGCATTAAGCCAAAATAGTAAAAAGTAATAAAACATATTAATAAAATAAGCCACAAAAAATATAAGTAACAGCCATAAGAAGGAAAAAAAAAAAAAAAAAAAAAAAACTTTTATATTGAGTAATCAGAACTAATGCATTGCTGTTTACATATCTCACTATTTCTTTAAAATTTATATTGAAAACACCATCCAGAAGGGACGTGCTTTATAAGGTTTAGGACCATAGCTTCAATTTAATTGTATTAACGTGTATCTCAGAAACTAGCATATCCACATTGATTGGAACAGATGTAAGATTCATTCTACTGGGAAACATCAGTGACAGAACCAGCAGGGTTGCCTGGCCTCTCTCCTGACACAGCCCCATCTTTCAGTGAGTCTGCAGACCAAAATACTTTTAAGGGCTTCTAGCACACATCTTACAGAACAAATAAGGAAATGTTAACAACTTTTTAAGAAAGGATGGTCATGTAAAAAAATCCAAAACTGACTTGGTAAAAGTATTCATGGAGTTGTTTTTAAAGGCATCAGCTTTAAGCAGAACCCTCCAGGAGCTGAGTATAGGCAGGCAGCGCTGTGCAGGGTGAGCTCTGCACTCCCATGAGCAGTGTGTGCACAAGACAGGAGTTTCTCCGAGCCCTTGGACAAAATATATTATGAAAAGGAGCCTTTCGTTTTGGGACTTATAGAACTACCAGCAAAAAATGTTTCAGGACTTGATTGCGTTAATTCCTAACTCTGGACACCGTGTCACTTGAAGCCAGTAAAAGTCGTACCTTCCACTTTGATCAAAACTCTGATTATTTTATTAAACCAGCTCTTAGAAGCACTTTTCTTAAAACCCAAGTAGATAGTTTTCTTATTAATCTACCAGTTGACGAGCAGCGTGGGGGAGAGGAGAACTATCGCAAGGAAACAGGCATCTCCAGTGTTATCTAGCCTGGTGTTTCAGTTGCACGACCACAGGAGGAAAAAAAGATGATGTGCTAAAAATATCAGTGTTGTCATTCTGAGAAGTTTTAGTGGCTTTGGGTGAGAAAATAAATAATGAAGATGTTTCTGTACAATTCCTCATTCTGCAAGTGACAGAGAAGCAAAGTGAGACTTTGCTGCTTGTGGCGGTGTCTGCAGTACCTGGGGCACCCTACGTGTTTGAAAACCTTTGGTTTGCGAGCACCAGCCACGCACCCAGGCAGCACATCTGTCACCGGAGATTACTGCTGGCATAAATCGGGAGGAGAAACCAATGAAAAACACAGAAACGAACCAAAAACCGACCCATCCCCGAGCCACCGACGGCTAAGCGCGCAGCCCCACCGCCAGACCCGGTCGCCTACCGACCACGGTGAGCAGCATGTTGTCCAGGAGCAGGGCGATGAAGACGATGAGGAGGATGAGCCTCCGGGAGCTCCGGCCCTCCCGCAGCCAGCGGAGGAGGCTGGCCTCGCCCCGGGCCATGCCGCCCGGCCCCGCCGCGCCGCCGCCGCTGCCTCTGCCGCTGGCCGCGGCCTCGCGGAGGCCCCCGGGGGCCGCCCCGGGCCAGGGGCTGAGGCCGGAGCCCCCTCCTCGCCCTGCCCCGGCCCGCCCCGGCTCGCAGGACCCCGGCCAGCAGCCCGCTGCCAGCCGGCTGGGCAGGAGGAGGAGGAGGAGGAGGAGGAGGAGGGGTTGGTTGGAGGAAGGAAGAGGACGACGACGACGAAGAGGAGGAGGAGGAGGCGGGGCACAGAGACCCCTCTGGATGTCCCTTCCCAACCTGAGCGATTCGCAGCGCTCAGCCGCCGTGCCCGGAGTGCCGGGCTCCGTGCCCAGCCCGCCCCCCTTGCGGCTTTCCCCAGCACCACGGGCTGGCCGGGGAGGCTGTCGGACAAAGATTCACGGCGTTATAAAGTCGTCTTTCAGCCTGCTCCCTTCAGGCAGCCGCTGCCCAGCCTGAGGGCTGCTCTTTGCTTCACCCTCTTCGCGTTGCTTCGCCCCCGGTAAACACCACCGAAGTCGGGATGAGCCTTGTAATGAGCTGACCAGCCCCAGAACCAAACGGCAGGCTGAAGCCGGTGGCAACACGGCTGTGCAAACAGTTCTTCTTCAGCGATGTTCCCTGCATACGTGTTTCACCCTGTGCCCCGGCAGCACGATGCCATTAGGACACAGGTTCCCTGTGGCGTGGTGCTCAGACTTAGCCTGGTGCTCCTGCAGCAGCACTCACTTCGTGCAATAAGCAAACTGCCTGTGCTGGTTTGTTCATTTGAGAATTAATTTATTAGTTAATGAAAGCCATTTGCTCTGTGAAGTCTTGGCAAAGTAGCAGCTGAAGAAAAAACAGGGTGGTCTGAACTGATGTCAGGTCCCGATCCATCTCTGGCAGAGATCTAGCAGGCTTTAGCAATGGGGTGAATTTTCAGGGCAGTGTGCTGTTGACTATACACATTTTTTTCTAAAAACAGTGAAAAGAGGGAGTATATGTACTAATAGCACCTGTTGTGTTTGCATGCAGGTAGTTCTGATTTTATCTGACATATCCACCAAGCATTATGTTCATATGGGAACAATCTTACCGGTGCACAACAAATGCCCCCAATGGGTATTGCTAAGCTCTTGATTCATAAACGAGGGTTCATATCCTGAAGGCACTTACACCACAAATCACATCGCTGAGCTGAGGACTGCGGAGGAATGCAGGAGGAGGCAGGGAGCGCTACCTCGGGTCAGCAACAGGAGCAACGTTAGTATGGAAAATAAATTTCACATTTCTGTGAAATGTACATAGCAATTTCCTATCAGGAAAACATGGGCTTGGGTGTTTTGTAAGCAGTTTGGAGGAGAGTTAGCTGATAGCAGTGCTGCTGTTTCTGTCACCTGTCAGAAAGCAGATGTGGGCAAAAATGCTTTTCCAGTCGTCTGTGATGAGGGACACAGTTGCAGAAGCCTCTTGCTTCTTTCCCTGTATCACCCACATGTCGGGGAGAACATCCCCTTCCCCCCCGAGTCTGTCTTCCAGAATTTATCTCCTTCCTCTGCCTGTCCCTGCTGTGCTGACATTCACGCCGGCAGCATCTGGCCATTTTGCTTGCTGGACTTGAAGTCACTCCTCTCTTCTGCTCCCCTAGATTCTCTTACCCTCAGACAATTGACTTTTAAACAACTAATGCCAAAATACGTGTGCATGAGCATGCCTGAGCTATTAGCATGGATAAGCATAGAGCACTTGAGTGTACTTATTTGCATGTGGAGATGCCCACTGGTGCACAGACACTATTGCTTCATTAATCTAGCTGATTGAATCATGTTTACCTCTAGGAAGGTAGCAGGTCAGGAAGACAGAAGGTTTGCTGCTGTGCAGGTATAAAGTGTATTCCATTCCTTCACCACTGTTTACTTATCCTTAGCCAGGGATCTTTGTGTCTACCAAAAACAGGTAGGAAAGGAGTAGGAGCACAGTGAAATCAGACTTCATGTTTGGGAAGCTGCTTATGACTTGGTTTCCCTATTGAACTCCCCACATAAAATGAAATATAAATTCAATGCTTTGAAAAAAAAAAAGATGTTCAAATTTATCTTTTTTTTTTTAAAGTATCTGCCTTTTCTTTGCCTTAGCTATCCTCTGAAGTATACATGTGCCTGTTATACCCAGATTGCAATATTATAACTTCATTAGTTTTTGATAAATGACATCTATAAGCTCAAAAGTATCATCCAAAACCACATATTTATATGGGAATCCAAATTTTGAGAACTTAGCATTCGTTCATATGAACGCTCCCCTCGGAATGAGACACCCCTAGCACTTTAGGAAATAGGCTAAAGGCACTGAGCATCATACAGTTGGTGACCCAAATATTGTTTAACATGGCCTTGACACTTGGCCAGCTGACTGGTAGGCTCTCCTTAATCACCTCTGTGGTGCACCACCAAATGAGCTATGCAGACAAATAAAATAGCCAAGAACACACAGGCAGCAATACTCCAAATGATCATGAATCTGGGAACAATGCTGGAGAACACTATGGCTTGGCAGCCAAAACTCTGATCTCTACTAGGAAGTTTCCCTGTGGCAAGATGTCCTCTGTGCACAGCTGGATGCTGTCGCGGCACACGACACAACGTTGTTACAAGCACTGGGGAGAAGTGCCATTTTGCTGGTTTGCCTCCAGGTTCCTTCAGTGCTGAACTTCATAAATAAATAAATAAATAAATAAATAACACCAACAAACAAACAAAAAAAACCCACGCTAGAGTTCTCACCATCCAGGCTGAGAAACACAGTACTTTGCTGGCTCCTGTGGGAAAATTAATCCCCTTTAAAGCTGTCTCTTTTTTAAGATTTACTTTTATTTCCACAGCTTGCAGTTTAACTTGCAATAATTCATAATTATCGTAGCTTTCTGTATGAATTAATAATTTACAGTTATTGCTAGTGGGAAAAAATCCTGCTATAAATAATTCTTATTATTTAAGTTGGAAGACATACCTGGCAGCTTACTAATAACAAGTAATATACTTAGTCAGCTTTTTCAACCTTTGTAGCTCTTTCAAGACTTTTCTTCTTTGTGCCCAAGAGTCATGCTACTAATTACTATGTAGTAAGGCAATGTGGTAGTTAGATTCACTGAATAATGCATCTCATTTTCCCCAGGCGTTGAAGATATACATTGTGTTTTAATCTGCTGCCATATAACCCACAGTGAGTATATGTGTGAATGTATTTATGTGTGTATATTAATAAACACGATTGTTCCTTGTGGCATGTAGTGCTTTGGAGGAGAAAGAGAGAAACAGTAGAAATTTTGCTTTTAAAAGGGTCTCTTGTTTATTATTCCATTATGCTAAACTGTAGCCTGCCTGGATTTAGCTGAAAAACTGTGTGTGTGATACCCAGGTTTAAGGCTATGAGGGGCTCATCCAAAGAGCTAGAATGGCTCAGGGTGGGTAGATGGGATGCAGGGGAAGAAGAGAGTTTGTGCAGTTTGGGGATCTCCTCTAAGAAGGAATGGGTTAAAAGTAATTTAATTACAATAAGGGTCTGAAATTTGTAGAGAGTTTCAGAACTAGGACATTTTATTCTGCGGCACAACATCACTCCTTCAAAAAAAAAACGTTTTGAACTATTTGCTCTTCACATTAGAAAAAAAGCATTCATCTCTTCCGGGGCTGGGGAAAGCGGCTGAGCCAAAAATCTCCACTCATCCTGCTCTCCATCCAAAGCCACCCCTGAGGAGAGCACACAACCTGCAGTGCCCAAGCTAGTAGGTTGTAACATGGAGAGAATATTTAGCTATGTACGGGAACAGCAGCAGAAATGATGGCAGAACAAGTGCCAGCAGTGCCTGCTCAGCCAGGCACCTTGTGGGGCTGCTGCCACCTGCCTGGTAGCCTCACCCTGCAGCCCACCCAGCGGCACCTCTGGTCATAAGTCCTCCTGGCGTGCTCATCCACTCCTGTCAGACTTCCTTCAAAATTTAGCCTAAAGAAGCACTAGGAAAAGCTGCTTTACCCTGAGGATTTAACGTGATCCTCCTCAGAACCATCCGGGAGAACTGTCGTGCTGTGAGGCAGCAGTGGGAGCTGTTCTTAGCGTTTTTGGTGGCAGGCTTTGTCTGATCACAGTGACATTACTGACCGCAGGTTAGTGACGGTATCGTCTAGCTTTGATATATTCCATTGCTCTGACAAGAAAAGAGCATCCACCAAGCACAATAAAACCTGGAAAATAACTAGGCTAAGTAGCACCTTGTTCTCCTCTTCTTTCCAAGCTGGTTTTCTGTCTGCAGTCAGCCCCAGGGCAGCCCACTGCTAGCTCCATGATCAATGGGAACGCATGCTGGTCTCAGCTTTACAAACCTAATTATTTTCTTCAGAAATCTGTCTGAAGCTAAAAGGCATCTGACAAAAAATCTTTCCTGTCCCTGGAGCTTAGAGGAATTTGGTCATTGCATGTAAATTGTGTTTATATTGACTGTTCTCACATCCTCTGCAACTGTGGCTTTGAGAAAAGCACAGCCTCTTCCAGGACAAACTGTGAATGTTACATATGAAGAAACCTGATTAGTAATAATAATAATGTGTGTGTGTTTATACACCCACAACACACGCACGTAAACATGTGCTAGTGCCTGTGTGCACTGGCTGGTACGTGTGAGATGTCACTGCCCATCAGTTACTTAGGTAACGCACCATTTGCTTGCATTGGGAAGTACGAGGTCAAAGCAGAGGACGAGCAGGCTGTGGGGAAGGGAAACAATAGCTCTTGCTTCAGTGGCTGGGCTTCAGAGGCAAAGGCTTTCCTGCTTTTTTTCCTGTGCAGTAACTCAGAAGTGTACGGGAAGGTGTAAGGTCAATTTGGTCTGAGTAGCTCTTCACCTTCAACATTTATCTACTTGTTAAAAGAGCAGCCAGCTTTCATGCACTTCCCAAGCCCTTTGCCACAGCACTGTGGAACTCTGCGTCACAAAGTGGGTTCAACCCTCTTCTCTCCGGGGGCACGTAACACACCGCCTGCATTAGTGCTGGTTCATTTTGCAGAACCGGCCAAGTCTGAGAGAATGAATGCAGTGGAAAAGGGTCTTCCGTGCAAAAGAGATCCTGAACATAAGGTGGGCCAACCCTGAAGGCTGGCATCATCACCATCACTGGTGGTGTTGGTAGAAAAAAGGAAATGTAACTAGCTCAGAGACAGCAACAGGCACAAAGTGGAAAAGTTTGGAAGTGCAGTTCTCAGAGAAGTGAAAAGGCAGCAGTGGAAACATAGAGGCAAGACTGCTAGGCAGGGACATGCTTTTACCAGGTCTTGAGTCCAGTTAGAGGAAACAGCCCTGGAGCTTGAACTCAGCCCAGGCATCTCTGTATGTTGAAGACAATAACTCAAGAATTAGCGAAGGTTTGCCTCCAACAGGAGGTAATACCTGATGGCCGGGGAAGGCTCTCCTCTTCTGTGTACATCTGAAACTGGCTCCACACTTCCCATGGATGTGTAAGCCTCCATTTAGCAGAAACAAAGGCACACAAAGAAAGGCAAAGAGAGAAAATCTGGAGAAACACCTGGAGGAGCACTTGTGTCTCTTGGTTGTGTTTCAGCCCAGTAGCTGGGCCATCAGGACCAAGCACAGAGCCTTCCACCAGCCTGAAGTCTATACCAGAGGTCCTGGCTTAACAAAACATTTGCCCAGCTGGCTGTCAGGGCTCCCGGTTCCCATGCAGTAGGTGGGTGCCGGTGGCATTGAATCAATTTCCAGGCCTTCATCTAAATATATTATCTTGGATTAAACCCTGTGGAAAATTCATAATGAAAAACAAGCAAACCGCCCAGAGCAGGCATGATCTGCAAGCTGGCAAATACTGTGATTGCTTCCCACAGATTATAATTTTACCAGCACCTGGCTGAATGCACTGTGCTGATGCAACAGCCTCATGGATCCTAATGAAATAATTATGGGATAAGAGCACAAAGAAACATTCAGAGCTTGAGAGAAAACAAACAAGTGTAACATAGGAACAAAGATACTAGATCAGCTGGGAGATGAAAAGCTTTTGTGTGGCCTTATTTATATTATTGGCATATATAAAATCTCTTCAGACCTGTATGTAATATGTTACCTATAAATGCAGTCAGTATGAAATGTTAACTGCCTGGTCTGGAGGGAATTGCTGTGGTTTTGTGGAAGGCTGAGTTCTTAAATAAAATGTCCTGCTCATTTGTGAAAGGTGAGGGGCAGAAGAGGAGTCTGTGGCACCCCTGCTCTGCGCTCACCCCTACGGCTGTGGACAAACCACAAAACCATGACGTAATTGCCTCTCTGTGTAATGTAACACTCCACACCTAATCCCCTGTAGCTTTGCACAGCCTTTTGAGTTAATGTATTGAGTTATGTTTGAAATTCCCCCATGAAAGACATCATTAAATAACCAGCTTGTAGTCTTATTTAAAGCTGTTTGGCCACAAACACAAGGAAACACTTCCAACGGGCATCAGAAAAAGAGCAAGGGAGCTGCAACTCTGGAAGCAGGAGCAATGTGGCTCTGCTAGACAAACCTGTGAAGACAGTGGGTTTCCCTTTTGAAAGACAATAGAGGTCTTGGTAGGACTGAAGGTCAGACAGAGGTACCAAGAAACATGGATGACTGTCTCTGAAGAATCCTATGACAGAGGTTAAAATCTGACATTGGACAGCTCTAAATTCTTGGGAAAAAAAAAAAAAAAAAGTTTCTGAGCTTATTTATTCTGATTATTGCATCTCATTCTCTATTTATAATGCAAAATCCACACATTACAGGACTCTGGTTTGGAAGGGCCAGAACTGCATTTTGCAAATCTCATTAAGAGCTGATCATCTCTTTTCCACCCCATATGTAAGTTTTTCTTTCATTTCCAAGAGCGCTGTGTTAATATATGAGAAACTAAGTGGAATATTGAAAGAGAGTGAAATCTTCTGCTAGACCAAATAAAATCAAGACTAATAGACACAGAGAGCCAAGAAGCTGCTGAAAATGAACCTGCTTTTTTTTTTTTTTTTTTTTTTTTTTTTTTTAAGTGGACAGAACCAGCTATTTGTGTCGAAAAGCCACTCCCACAGCAGAACCCAGGCTTTCCAGGCTGAAGTAGCTCCTGGGCATCTAAGAAACTGCATTAATCATTTTGACCACAGCAGTAAAATACTAGTGAGATATGGGGTGCATGAGCTGTACCTCTCAGCTACGTGTGACCTGCTCAGGAGCTCCTTAAACAGCTCAAACTAAAACTTGGCTGTTGCAAGGCACCTAAAGTAGCTTAAAACCGTGCATGGACTTATTCCCTCACCCTTTTCTAATGGCTGAAACTCAGAGAAGATTTCTGCTCTAATACTTTGACAGCCCTCCCAGCCACTCACACTTATAATCTCCTTGACTTCAAGACATTAGTTTGCAGGAATAGATCCCAAAGCATGCTAGCAATAGTAATAAGTACTTAAATATATATATATATATATATATATATATATGAAAATAAATATGTATTTGGTCTCTAAACAGTGTTCTCGTTTCTATCCTTCTAATAGTAATTATATTTCTGTGGGATTTCTGGACTAGAGTCATGTAAACGAACACAAACTAAGCTTATGTCTTAGCTGAGCCTGTTGACTTACAATTCTTCACACACAGGAACATGATTAAGATCTGGAACGACTGAAATACTTTGTTTAATCAAAGGTGTCACCATTTCATAGAGACCTGCATATACTAATGGAAATGCTGTATTAAATTTCTGCAGCCAAGTTCTTCCATATTTAAGAACCTTATTCAGTTTTCTTCCACCAAGAGGACTTGCATTTTTGCATTTGTTTTCAACAGGAATTTTTTTACTCACGAAAAACAAAATCTTCATATGAGTCTAAACACACTTGGAAAAATAGGAAGCCCTGCCTGGGAATATAAATTGCGCTGCTGTGCTTAGTCACAAATGGCTGAGTGCAATGAGATTTTACAATAAACCAGAAATGTCTGTGTTTTGTTGTGTCAATAAATGTTCCAGTGATGCTCTTAAAGACAATAAATTACTGGTAATGGAACACTATCCTCAGCATGTAGAAGTCATTTTCCACTTCCAGACATTCTCAGATTAGGTTTAAATTGCTATTAGAAAATCCTAAATGTGTTTGTTTGAAGAAAATGTTTTTAATGCCTAGAAATAATCCAGCAGTGGCTGGTTTGAGCAGAGTTAGCTGGAGTATTTCTGGGGAGCACAGTTTAGAGGTTTGGAAGGGAGCTCAGCTCCATCATATCCTTACCACTAGCGGAGAGAATGATACAGAAAGATTTCACATCCTGTAATTTTTTGCAGCTACCTGATGGGTGTGCTCAGCTGAAGAGGAAACCTGTTGTCAACCTGCTAAGAAAATCATGAGGGCCTGAGTTTATAATATGGGCATAACACTTGTTCCTGAGACAGTGTTCACAGGCTGCAGTTTGCAGAGCATCTCTGCTCAGTGGTTACTCACAGACAGCCTTTGGGGCAGCATAGATGAGCAATGGACATTGCAAGCAAGGCAGAATAAACTAGAAAAACATGACTCTGATATACAACCATTAACATTTTTGCAATTGGAGCTGTTGGTTGTGCTGAAGATCCACTGAAATCCATGGTGTTACCCAGCATTAGTGTTCAGATGCTCAGCAGTGCTTGCAGCATGGACCTGAAGGCAGAAATGTTGGAGTTCTTACCCGTCCTCTTCAGAGTTTATGTTAGCAGTAGCAAAACAAAGCAGGACAAACACTTTACTGTTTTTTATTGTTTGTTCATTTGTTTTTAAATAAATGGCAACTGTAGTAATGATAAGAATAGTGTACATGTTTAGAACTGTAACAAGTTATAAAAGCTCTTCAAGGCTGCAATGCTTTTCCTGCACTCATACTGATCCTGCACTGAAAAATAGTGAACGGCAGACATAAAGCATTAACAGGAATTCTTATACTGACTTTCTGAGCTTTTTTAGATAGAAATCTAAATTGAGCAGGGATTGAGCAGGAATTTCAGAGGGGCTAATTAGCTCTGTGCCCCAAGAAAACATCACTGGCAAACAGATTTTGCTGGCTTGTACTCCACTGTCTCACAAATGAATGACCCAAAAAACACTGGGCAAATGATTCTTTCCTGGTCAGTGCCCAAAACTGATACACATATTCAAATTCAGGATTGCATTTCTATTAGCATAAAGTCTGCTTTGCTCCTTATTGTATTTTGGGGGGAAAAGAAAAAAAGGAAAAAATAAAAATAAAAAAAAAAGCGGTGCCAGTGTCTGTATTTGCATTAGCAATAGCAGGCTTCACCCCTGCAGAAGATCTCTGGCCTGTGCTGACATGACTGAAAATCAAAGGTTACAGTTCCATGCTAGAAGTCATCAAAATTGTCTGTGCTACTTCCTATTTTCTGTCAGCATTTTGAGCTATCTTAACTCTGTGCAGACTTAATGAGCTATGTCATTGTGCACAGCGTGTGCAGGAGCCCAGACAGAAGCAAGTGGCACTGCGAAGCCTGCAGCTCTGCGAGGGCACAGTTGTCTTCCCTTGGCATGGCAGGAATTAAACTAATTTCACCACCATGGTTACTCGTACCAAGGCTCTGCTGTGGATCCTGTTGATTTTTGGCAACAGAAGGGTTGTCAAGAAGCTCATTATGTGACTATGTTGGAGAGTGGGTCTGGGGCAACTTTCTAGTAACAGTCTGTAGAGAAACTTGAAAAACAACGATAGAAGTCTTGAAAATAGTCAGTTTACACAGTATGATCATCAAAACAAATGAAACAGAGCAAAGATCAGTTTATGCTGGTTTCTTGCCTCCGACCATCATCAAATGCCATTGCCTTGAGGAAAACACAAAAAGCAGAGCAAGCATGTAGTGATGTCTCCCCAGTGCTCTCTGACTCACAAATTATTTGCTTTGCAAAGACTTCTTGAGGAAAAATGATGACTTTGTACCTGACAGACATCCATGGATGAGGCTGGCTAGCTGCATTTTGAACCCCTGTAAACTTGCAAGGGTCATGACATCCCTGGCAACATCCCCTGACATCCACCTCTGGCCCTTGACCATCATCACGCCAGCAGTGTCACCTCATCTCTCCAAATCACATCTCCTCATCTCACCCTAGCATGCCCTCATACATACTGAACCCAGCTTTTAAGAGCATCCTGGGTCTGAAAGATGCAAATACAATCACATGCTAGGATTTACACTGAGGCTAGGAAAGTCTGGTTGAGGACTGTTGGTATTTCTGTGCCAACCTGAGGTGCAACGTTTCCTACGCTCCACTTGATGCTATCTGTATGCTTTTGTAAGTCATACTGTGTGCCTGAGGTGATTCCCCTTCTGAGGACCAAATCTTTCTTCAGGTGTTAGATCTGCTGTAAACGATAGCTTCTCAGGGCCACGGGAGCCCTAACAGAGATGAGCTAGGCTCATGGGCTAGACAATTTCCATGGATCACCACCTCCATGGAGAAGCTGGTGTGAGGAGTACTTTGGTACCCTGTGCTCTGTGGGAAGGGGGCCAGGCCCCCCTCCCACAACAAGACCCCCCCCAACAGGATGCTTTATTACACTTGTACTTTCTTATATGCCTTACTTTTTGTCAGTATATCAAAATATTGATGCTAACGTAACAGAGGAATGAACTTGGTATGTCAGATGGTTACCAAACCTGCTGCTATAATGGCAAGAAATTGAGTGGCTGTGTTTGGCATATAGGAAAGGGGACTGCGTAGGTGTGAGGCAGATGGTAGCAGCAAGCAAAATGCTATGAGACTTACCACAGGTGGGGATAAATGGAGCAAGGCCCCTCACAACTTTCTGTTATGGCAAAGGGCATTTGGAGCATCCCTCAGACAAGTGATGGTCCTGGCTGGAGCTGAGGAGCAGAACCAAGCCTCCTCTGAGAAGGGAGCATCCAGCATCCAGGGAGAATCCAGCCCTGTTACATTGCAAAGATAACTAGAAATAACAAAGCTGCTGCTGAGACATGAGGGAGGTCAGCACGGCCAGGGGGCCTGGCCACTTTTCACCTCTGCCAGCAGTGTCCCAGATGTGGGGCTTGCAAACTGGAGAGAGTGGAGGAGGCAGCCTGCAGAAGCAGCCTGCAGAGCCTCCGTAAAGGGCAGGGCTGGCTGCTTTCCCTGGGGAGCCTGGGGATGCTTTTTGCAAGTGCCAGGAGAGATATGTGAGTGGCATTGCTAGCTTTCATCCGAACAGGGAATCCTTGAAAGGCATTATCATACAAATGCCACACTGAGACAGAGAGTCAAAAGATACGCTTGTTCCGACCGAGAAGCCACGAACTGGAAAATCTACGCTGAGCCCAGAGCTCTCCCTGACAGCCTTAGGAGGGCTTAGTTTGCCTACCAGAGATTTTTCCTTTAATGTAGCAGAATACAACACGATGGATAAAGCCATAGAAGTCATGAAATAAAAAAATGTGATTTGCTGAGCACTGTGTTTAAAAACCCTGAAGTTCATCCATCGCTGTGCAGAGACCAGCCTGTGAGCAGGAGAGCGTTTCCACAAAGGGAGCGAAAGGATTCCTCTGTGCATGGCTCCACGGGTATTAAACATTATTGTACATCATTTCTACCTTTCTGGAAAGGAAAGGGAGAAGTTATATAAAAACAGGATTATTTGACATGGAATATCTTATTTGCCATACAATCCTGCCTTTGTGTAACTTTTACCTTAATTTATTTTTTTAAAGATTTTTAAAGATTTTTTTAAAATTAATTTCTCCTCCAGTTTTTCTGTGTGAACAAAGTCAACCACGTACAAAGTACATATGGCTGGCTCTTCAGCAGGCAGTTCCTCTGCCTTCTAAGCCACTTCAGTGCAACTGGAGCTTGGATCCAACAGTTCGCTAATCATTGAAAAATTTACACACTCTAGGGGAGGGGATTTAGGCAGATATTCTGATTTGACAGATGTTTGGCAAACAGATGTTTGGTGTCACAGATGACACCTTCCTATCTGTGGGACACCACAGGAGTTCCCGTCTGTTTAAACTCCTACCAGCAGCACGTTACTGGAGGCAGGGGCAGCATCACTGTCCCTCTCCTTATGCAGGATCCCATGTGCCAGGTACAGTGTGCCCATCTGCAAACCATCCGCTGCCAGCACGTGGGGCCCTGGGGCGAGAGGGAGGCAGCAGCAGCTCTTTGTAAGCATGTGGGATGCAGGCACCAAGGCTGAGTTCTGCAGCTTTGGAGCTAAAAGGCTTGTTCTCATGCTCAGCAGGTGATGCTGGATGGGGCTGGGTGTTAGATCAGGCATCTGCACCTGCCAGCCGCATTTTCCCTGCAGGAAGTCAGTCATCGTCAATATTTATAAAGCCCGGTGAGACCTTCTCACTGAAGGGCAGAAGGAGTGAAAGCTGTTTCATTATTATGAGTTTCCAGCTCTTCAGTGACATTTGATGAAATCATATTAACCGTAATTATATTTGAGGGGAACACGTCTAAGTTCTAATGAGCCTTTATAGTTATTCATTATCTGATTTCTTCACTTTCATTTTACAAAGGTTTGTTTGCTTCATTCAGTTAAATTAAGGCCGAGCCCTTTTCATAACCTCTTCCCTTCAACTCGCAAGTCCTTTACTGAGCATTATGGCTCGACGCCCACAAATATTGCACACGCTTAATTTTTTAGCTTCTAGGGGGGTCCCATCATATACTCAAAGTTACAGATAAGAATAGCTTTGTGGATAAGCACCTGTATATTTATCAAATGAAACTCTTACAATAAGTGGGCTTTGCATTTAGTGGTATCAAATCCAAGCACTACAAATGCTTCACACAAGAGTTATATGCAGATTTCAAGCATAAATCCGATTTCAAACATTTTGAGTTCATACCCTGAATTTCAATGGGAATGGGCAGAGCAGCACAGTGACTTGTACTGAAGATGAATATCTTCCCTGTTTAGTTTATTATTTAAGTCCCCAGTGTAGGGAAAAAAGATTTTGGACTTTAACAGGACTGAATATCTTCATTCTTGTTTGCCTTCTCTTTCTGTGCTTTTTTTCACTCTGGTCAAAAACATTTCCTGAAAGCTGCAAATTTTACCTGTAAATGTAATTATAATTAACTCTTTAGATTGCCTACAGTTAAGAAGGTGGAGAACTGATGAAGGTGCTAATTGGTTTATGTATAATGATGTGTTTTTTTTCCCAATAACTTTTCATTGTATTCTCATTAAAAATAATTTTGGGGGAAAGGAAGGATGTTTGAAATAGTGTGTTGTGAACAAGCATCATAAAAAAAGCATACAAAATATGAAGCACCAATACTACCAGAATATTAGCAGAAAATAATTATTCAACTTTGTATGTCTTTAACTGATAAATTTCCAAAACTAAATATTGATTTTTAAAATGCAGTCTATTGGAGCAGATCACACATACTTTCACAGAGAGGAGACCCAAGCCACAGGTCTGAGAACTGAGCTCCTGTAAGCTTCAGGAGTTCTGGAAATTCAAACCTATAGTTAAAAACTGTATCTTTGGATTGATTCTGTTGTGCTTTCTCTCCGTCAAAAATTATCAGGTACTCCAACTTCCACTTTTATTGTGAAAATGACCATTAATTTAGCTCTGCTAGAGCCTGCATCCACATGAAAGGAACTTTCAATAGGCGGTATCCATTGCCTATGTTTTCAAATCATAATATCTCCATAGTCTCTCCCTCCACAAGAATAAATAAAAGAGACACAACAAAGCAATAAAGGGAAAATCAAGGATAAAAGAAATAATTTGCAATCATAGTAAAGTCAAAGCATCGTGCTACATCTTTGTTTTTCAGATAACCCAAAACATCTTCAAAGTTAAAGGCAGGACGAATATCCATAGCAACTAATTGCATTTGCTGCACCTGCTGGCAAGTGCCGTGGCTGTGTACGTGAATACCAAAGTAAACCCCACTGCTGCACACAAGCACAGAGCCCGACTGGAGGGGTGTCCTTGAGCACTTCTGTGCTGCCAGGATGCTTCCACTCTGCGAACAAAGCTCAGACTTCATTATGATTTTTTTTTTTTTATAAATACGCTGTGCTTTCTCTCACATTATTTTTGACACCAAAAGTATTCTCCAATAATTTCCCTAAAGAAACATTGTTGTCCTTCCTCAGCCCATGATAAGTTCAAAATCTTTGCAAATAGATGGAGAGCTGGCAGATGGAAATTGCTGCCTCTTGATCATTTGACTATGCCGTTTTTCCCTCTTTCTCCTTAATGCGTCTCTCCCTTCCTCTCTTCTGTTTGATGTAGGTTATATGTAACTTGGGACAGGCATTACCTTATAATATTTAGTTGTGCAGTGCATAGTGCAAAGGGCTTCCAGTCCTTGACTGGAGTTTCTTCAAGCTACCCCCATCCTGATATTAATACATTAATCAGGGTTTATCATCACTTTTAGCAACACCCCTCTATTATAAAGCACTGACCCAAGCAGTTTGTTTCATGGCAGACTGAATACAACTTGCTGAGTCCGAACAGCGCTCCTATTAGCCATTTAGCCGTGCTGCATTTAAAGTGTTGATAAAAGCAGGAATTATATTCTGCAGCTGGAGCTTCTGCTTGAGGATATTGCACAAACAGAACATACTTGCTTTGTATGCACCACATATTGTAATTAATTTGAATTTCTTTATGAAACAACAAGTCATTCAGTGCCAATGGCTGATGACATTACAAACTCCCCTCTACGTGATGTAGTGTTATTTGATTACACTGGTAACGTGCTTCTGTTCCCGTTTGTCAGGTCTATATACAGAGCTCATAGAGGCAGAAAGAGGATCAGGCTTGATGCATATAGAGTAGAACAATAAGCAGAAATAGAGAATTTTTTAAATGTTAATCATTCCCTTTCTGAGTCATATAAGCCTTGCCAGGGATTGCACATAGATATATGATACTATTTAAAGCACAGCACTTTGATGATGTTCAAACAGCACCATTAGTGAACAAATCCTTCTCTTTTAAAACTCTATGACATTTGATTTTGTCCAAAATAAATTATTTGACCAACATTAAAGAAACATTTCAACAAAATTACAATTTGTGTGATCTGGCATAATCCTTAAGTATTTTTTAGTGATTTCCAGTCATTCCTTTCTAATAAAGAAAGCAACACTCATTGGGCAGACGTCAAAATTAATATTTGGATGTGCTCATTTCCCATCTATTCATGGCTACCACCTCACACCATGTGTGAAATATATTTCTGTTTCCTCTTGCTTGAATCTGCCAGTTCACACTGCGAGGCATAGGTTGCCCTGCTGCAGCTGGGGCAGGGAGCAAGCAGCAGGGCAGGTGGGCACAGGGCACAGCTGAAGAGCAATGGCTGTTTGCTCTTCAGCTCAGCACCTGCCCTGTCCTCCCCTTCAGCAAGAGAAGAGAAATCCCGTCAGACACGTAGCACCGAGATGCCCAGGGGCAGGCAACAGAGGAAGCACGGGGCCATCAGTGTCAGTCCGTGCTCCTTTCCCTCCCTCCTCGCAGGAAGGTTGCACGCTGCGCTCTGGGGATGAGGCTTGGGAGCATGTTGCCACTGGTTAACCTTCCCTTTTCCTCCCCAGTTTCCACGGAGCCATTCATAATGTATTTATTGCCATTGCCATCCAGCCATTGTACTTCCCCATGTGCATATGTCAGGGCAGAGAAAGTTCAGCAGCCGAGCAGGGGGGTTAAGGTCGTTGCTAGTCATGGTGGGGCTGACATTTCCTGTGGTTACATCCCTCTGCCTTTCGCAGCCATAGTCAGCCATGCTGCCATAAGCTGGAATGATTCAGGCCCCGTGGCCTCTACTGTTGCAGCTTAAATTCCACTAAAAATAGCAATAATAAGAGAAACTGGTGACATTTAAGCAGAAGTCTGGGTGGAGTATGAGCAAGGTTAGAAGAGAACAAACAAAAGATTATCTGTCCTTTGAAACATCCACCTTCTTGCCAATTCAAATATTGACCGGCTGCAAAATAGGAAAATCACTGCTTGCAGTAGCACGGAAATGGCTGAGTTTGCTTCAGAGATAACCCTTACAGCAAAAAACGGTGTTTGGAGGCTTCCAACAAAGGCTGTGGACTCCAAAGGAGACAAAAGGCATGTGTGCACTGAGGAGGTGGCTATCTCTGGGATGCTGTTTCAGTGTAAAATCTGGGTGGAGATGATAGACCTCGCCCCCAGGTTGCTCTGTGACATTCAGATGTGCGCAGTGGTGATACCAGAGGCAGGGGTGCTGGTGACAGCATCCTGCCCCCACCTGCTTGTGTCGGGGTGCTGTGAAATGGATTGGGGAGCTCATCTGCTTGCAAAAAAGCCTTGTGCATTCAGGGTATGGCTCAGAGGGTTCAGTTCCTGACCTGTCGTGGCACAGGAGAGCCATGACAAGAATGTGGTGTAGGATGGGGCTGAAAGGGCCATAGGATGGGAAGAAAAGGGAGGAAAAGGCCAGGTAGGGGCTGGACCTGAAGCACCATGGTGTCAATCCTCAGCGCTACACAACACCAAGTCATGGTCTTAGTGTAGCTGGTCTGTGGAAAGTGTGCCCAGAACCATCTCATGTGGTTTTAGCCATTAAAAGGAGTGCTGAGCAGACAGACTCCATCTGTTTGGGGTAGATTTAGTGTGATGGGTGGTGTTTTGCTTTGCCTTTTTTTATAACCCTTTCTTTTCCTGGTGATTTTTTGGTACTTTGAGACAGAAAAGCTTCAAGATAGGTTTTTCTGTCTGAGATTTTGCATGTTCACTTCCTGATGCTAGAAGGCCTGTAGAGATCAGTTCTGAGAAAAAATGAAAAAATAGAATCTAGTCCTTCTCCCGGTATTAATGAAACCTTTTGTCCCATGCTGAACAAATAGATTAGGCCTTGCCACAGTCCTCAGAGGTCTTATTACCACCCTTCAGTAAATGAGGGCCGATGAAGCCAAGGAGGGCTGTAATTTGCTTCAGGTGAGTCAGCCAAAGGGACGTGAAATCAAAAAGAGAGTATAAAGGGCCCGGTCCTGAATCATACGCTCCTGTCATCAGCCAGAGCTGCTTCCAGTAACATACCCGGCACATCGGCAGCGCCGGCACTGCCCGGCCTCCTCAGGCAGCAGCCAGAAGCCCTGTGAGCCCCAGCACCTCCCAGGGGGTCAGGTGAGTCTGGGTGAGGGGCTTCTGCTCCTCTGTCCTCAGTCTCTGTGCCTTGATTTACCTCTTCATGTGGCCTTTGAGATCACATTTGGGACACTAGAGGTGTTTTGATACATTCTTGGTATTTTTGGCTGAAAGAAAGGGTAAAATGAGAGCTTATTGAGGAGCCTCCTGAAACCTATTCTCTCTCTATGTAGGTAAATGAGGGGTATCACACTAAATGATCCCTGTGGTCCCTTACAGTTTAAAACTATGAACATATAGCCTTTATAGCCTTTCTATATAGAGTTTAATTATTTTCCTATTCTTTCCCTCCTAATAACTACTCACCTGCTTCTCCTCCCAAACCCTTCACCCTCTTACAAATGCCTCAGTTCCTACGCGGAGAATCGTGCTCTTCGCTTTGCACGGACTTCTCCCGGTCATCCCCTGGCTCCCAAAGCAAAAGAAGCACAGCAGAGCAGCACCAGACCCCCAAGCGGTGTCAGACGGCTGCGGGGACCGGGTTAAATGCAAAACCTGACTCGGGCCACCCCTGCAGGTCGCGGCTCTCAGCCGTGCCATCTGCCGGCAGCCGTGTCCCCCGAGGAACGAGGTCTGCTTGCACCATCTAGTGGCTTGCTCAAACCGAGCGGAGGGATGCAGGCAGCCCGAGTCCCCTGCAAGCAGAGCCTGGGTGAAAAAAATACAGAGGAGGCACCTGCGGTTGCATGCAACTCTGAGTGGAGATAGGAAATACAAAAGGCATACCTACCTACATTAGTATAATAAAAGTTCTGAATCATAAATTCATTTTTTCTCACTTTTTATTACTTATTATTATCATTAAAAGCACTCACAAATGCACACACACCCCAAAAAATAACCAACCAACCAAACATAAAATAAAATAAAACCAGAATCCATATGAAAGAAATTGGTAAGGAAGGTTCTTCCACTATAACACACACATGCACACACACACACACAAAGAAGTATTTCAACCCCATCTCCAAGGGCTGAGATTATGGAGATCAGACCATAAGCATTATCACACATCTTTGTTTGGTAGCTGCTGAAGGAAAAAAGCTTTGCTTTTCCTGGAAAAAGAGCTGAGGAGTGAAAGTGATGCTACAAAAAGAGATGATTTTACTGAGTGAAGAATGGATATTTCTAAGGAATATGTTAAAGAGATGGAAAAGATCATTTTCCACGAATACATTTATGCTATTTTTCATTGGCAACCAAAATATTGAAAAACATCATCCAAAACCAAGATTGCTTGTGTTTGTTTTTTCTTAAGTGTTTACAGAGGTGATTCCCTCCAAGTCTTTAACTCCTCTTATTTCTTCAAGCTTCACGAGCCAAGGTCTAAACCTTCAGCTGTGTTCAGATAGGGGGACCACGACCTGGCAGAGGCATGTGGCGATGCCCAGCAATAAATCAGTATTCAGCAGGCCCTGGCACCAGAAGAGCCACTGGTCTCTGGGACTGACCTCCCCTTCCTCTCCTTTCTTTCCTTCAATCCTCCCTATAGCATGGAGTGTTAGATCCCCTGAGTTAGTGTTAAGATCCCCTGAGTTCAGCACTAAGCAGGAATAAAACAGACTTTGCAAGATGAAGTATCTCTGGTGAAGGTCTGGGAGGCCAGAGCTGGCAGCCCACCTGAGCCCTGCGGGTGGGTGACCTCAGGCATGCCTCTTCACTCCCCCGCATCCCTCCTCTCCCTGCTTCATAAAATAATGGGAATTTCTTATCTTTGAGGGAGGCTTAGAAATATACTCATGAAGTACAAAGCATTACTCCTATACTGTATATGAAATATATGGTATATGAAATACACAGTATTATTGCTGAGTGCTATTTTGCAGTTTATGAGTTTCCCTATTAATGTGGCAATGGGTGCTGAGGCAGCCCAGAGCTGGGAGTCACCAGGAATCCTTTGCACACACAATTACAGAGAAAAGGGTAATTAAGGGCCATGACTCCACAGGCCATACTGAGTCAATATTTCCCTCATCCCCACATTGTCTTTGTAATGCAGGAAGGCATTTCCAGGACTTTGGCAGTACAACTGAAATGGCGGGAGGTGCATCATTTGGGGATAGGGTCACTTTTAAGGACTTTGTTTTTCCTTTGAAGACAGTGAGAGCTTTGCAAGCCGTGTCAGTCACCCAGGTGTGGGAGCTCACCTGCTTGTTGCTTCCACCCATGGCCTCTGGTACCAGAACAGAAAGAAAAGCTGACACTGGAAAATATAGTTCCTCACTCAGTGTTGTTAGGTGTGGACTCAGGATGGTTACTTTTCAGTTCATATGAGTCTATTTATTTTATAAATTAGGTATGTGACCTGCTAAACAGTCTGGGCTGTCTTCAGCTTGGACAGTAACCTCCAGCTGCTCTTTTCTCTTCACCACTATTGCCAGGACCAACAGAGTACAACCTCTGTCCTAAGGGTTTATAAACTAGGGACTGGGAGATCCATCTCCCACAGAGATGGATAAGGATCGTGCACCCACAAGGGTACCATGATGATAAACAATTAGAAGACATCCCTATTTTCTTCAGATGAAAGACCTGCAAAGTCCTCTCCCAATTTAACATCCTCCTGCCCAATTTTGACAAATATATCAGAGAGCAAGCCAGCCAGCATTTCTGCACTGAAATATGCCTTCTCCCCTGAACATCTATCAGTCTCTCTTGATCTCCTTTCACCAGATAACAAGCATTTGAGTGTGGCTGCTCCCCCAACTGATCTCCTTTCTGCACCTGTTCCAACTTGGTTTCCAAGGCAGCTCCTGCTTGTGAACAAGCCATGCTTTTGGACTCAAGACATTGATTCTCCTACTACAAATCTTATTAACCTGGTAATACATAATATGACCATGACCACTTCTGCATAAGCACTTCTTTTACATACGTGCCCTCTGGTCCAGTTTCATAAAATGTTCTTGATGATTTGCAATTTTGCAAGTGTATCACATTTCTCTTTCTCCACTCCGGAGAGGGGAAATACATCTTATTCACTCTGTGTTTTCCAGATTCTTGCTCTGTTTAATTACCCTGCTTTCCCATCTTTCCAGCCAGCTGCAAGAACTTTGACCAAGGACTATTCGGATCATTTCTGAATGCTAAATTAACAATTGCAGCCTGACAGACTGATGTTTTTATCAGTGTTCAGAGGAGTGACCTAACAGGCTTATGCAGGGATGACAACAGGTCATCCTAAGTACTAGCACTCAAAAAATGAATGCATTGAGCAGTCAGGCACTGACTGATGGATGGGTCAGGTCAAGTGCCTGTGAGCTGGACTGCAGCTGGTGGGGTAAAGTAGCTGAGCTGAAACAGGACAGCCGGGCAGTGCACACCCCATACTTGCCATGAAATTTCACTGCATTGCATGAGGCTCCTGCATTCATGGGTCTTATTTCACTGAGTTTCTTCCTTTTTGAAATACACCGCAGCTGCTCCGCAGATCTACTCAATCACCCAGTGACACATATTTGTAAACTAGCCATAAAGATTTTTTCTTTCTTGCTTAGCCAGCACGGGCAGGAAGTGATAAGGTCTGCTTTGGTTACAATGAGGGATGCATGCTGCAGCAGGCGTGTGGCTAGAAACCTTGGATAATGGATGGTAACTTAAGGTCCTTTTCTAAGATGCTCTGAGGAGCTGCCATAATAAAAATAATAAACAGCAGCAATAATAATTATTAACAGAATTCAAGGAGTCTGACTCTAATCCCATGCTGGGTTTAATAATTTAATGATTCTGCTGACTTTGACAGATCTGCTTCTGATTTAAACTGCTGAAAGTGGAATCAGAACCAGGGCCCGGATCTTTTGTCCGCCTTATAATTAAGCTATTCTGAGAGGTTGTATAGCTCCTTGATGATGCTATTCAGACTAAAAACCGAGTGATTTTTTTGATCTAAGAAGCTTTTACTAAAGTCAACCACTTCAAATCTGGAGCAGGATACTGGAGATTTTTACAGGAACAGACTCCCCAATGTTTCTGTTTGTTTGTTTCTATGACACCTTTTGCCAAATAACAGAAATGCTGAGAACAGTTCCTGACTTGATTTCATGTTTCCATCAATAATAGCTTGTAAATGAAAAAATATATGTATTTGATCTTAAAAACACTGGTCTTAGATTAAGCTCAAGGGCTGGGCAAAATGTTTATTTGAACATCATCCCTAAAATCTATTTTAAAATTGCCTGCAGATTGAGTTTAATGACGTCCTTAATTGCTATGTTTATAGCATTGTTAATATTTGTGCTTCTGTTTCCCTCTTCTCTTTTAGTGGAGGATGGGGCTGACAGAGGAAATGCTTCTCTAAGGATGAAGTGAATGTCTTCCCTTGGACCCATGTCCCACATCCCAGGGATGTCTGAGGAACTGAGGGCATGTTGGGACACTGATGGGAACCAAGATGGGGAGCTCTGCCAAAATACAATGACAAAACATGGCCACAGGAAAAATAATTGCTAACCACAACAGTGCTTTATGGAGGGATAAAATACATCTTAATGTTTTTCTATTTTTGACCAAGAAAAGCTTGGGTTTATTTCAACGAGATGTTTGCTTGTCTGAGGCATCTGTGATCGCACCCTGATAGTGGACCACTGCTGGCAGGGAAGAAAAATGCCACCCCTCAATGAGCACAAGAGCAAGCAAAAACTGCCAGCAGTTTAGCTGGTTTGTGTAGAAAAAACTTTCCATGAGATGGCAGTTTAGGCATGAAACAGCTCTTCTAAAACCAGGATCAGAGGGATTAATGGCAAAACATACTCTACTTGTCCCTTGTTTCCAAATCACTAAAGGCACTGTGAGCTTTGCCGTGGATTTCCAGAAGATCAGAACTCAGCCCTCTGCTGCTTAGGTAGCATTTAGAAGTAGCTTTTCTATAAAGTAAAAACATGTCTACATACCAATCGTTAATCTCTTTAAGCACAAAGTTTATTTGTTTCATTGGCAAACAAATTGCTGTAAAAACCACTTAGCAGCATGAACTCTGTTGCACAGCAGATTGAAAAGCCGTGCTGCCGGTGGTCAAACCGCTGCACAAGCACACCATTTTCCTCTACAGACCCAGAGAGCAAATCTAACTTCTTAGTGCAGCAAATCATGTACTGCTCTTAAACTCTGAGGAAAGTTCATAAACCCTCGTTTTATTTTATTTTATTTTATTTTATTTTATTTTTTAATTCTTACAAATAACTACAAAGCTATCCTAAGACTATTTAAAGTGTTTGAGAAACATCTTTGAACAATAATGCCATGTGTTAGTTTGTAGATTATGCCAGCTCTTCTTCTGGGAAAGCTTGAAAAACATGGTATCAGCCCCTGAGAAAGCCGGTGCCATTTCATCAGCAGAATAACAACCAGAACATGTCACCATGTCTGTGTAAGAAGCTGGAGCTACAGCAACAGCACAGAGGGTCACAAAGAGCTTTATTCTTTCAGGTCCTTCCGTTCTTACTCAGGTGAATGACTCATCCCAGGGAGATATGAAAGATAAAATGGCTAAAACCTTTTTAAAAACCCTCTTTTGTCCATCAGCATTAAGCAATTGAACCCAAAGTCTTCCTACACATCCAGGCTTGCTTTGAAAACATTTTGTGAAAATGCTGCTATGACATTTGCCCAACAAAAAATTCTAAACTTGTATTTACCTCAACATTTGTTTAAATGTCAGCAGAAGTTTTCGTGCAGGCATCAGCCAGTCTCGTTCTCCAGGAAACTGAGCAGCCCTGTGCTTTTGGCTGTCAAGTCCATTTGGAAAGCTATCCATTAATCAGTGGGGCCTATTCAGTGCTCTCCTGTGACTGCAGACTGGCAGATGAGGGAATGACAGCCTAAAAACAAGTGTAATATCAGGCTGGCGGGCAGAAGGTCTCCCCCAACTGCATGCTGCATGTCCCAAATTCCTGAAGTCTTTTACTGGCAACGGCTTTTATTCCTCTCCACAAGAAAAGCACACATGGCAAAACTGTGGAACAAGAGTGTCCTATACTCACAGTCAGAGCCCCAGCACCCAAACCTTGCCTGCTTCTCAAACCTTTTGTCAAATGTCACAAAAAACAAACAAACAAACAAACAAACAAACAAAAAAAAAAAACAGCAAACAGGTGAATTTCCCCTGCTGGGCACCGATCAGAGAGCACAATGACAGTCTGCATCATACAGTAGGTCAAACAACTCCCTTCCAGCACATCATCGAGTGCTCTTTTTTTTATATATATGGCAATGTGCTGATTTGTGGTATCTTCCCTCTCCGTTTTCCTGTTCACATGGGGCCCTGTGGAAGCAGATAATGTAATGAGTCAGTGTTATTAGACAACATCATTACCCTGATTTCTCATCAGTAGATGCTTAACACAGCAATTTATTTTTCACTGTCAAACATCTCTACTCTTTCTTTTTCACTGTCAACCCTCTCTGCTCTTTCCTTCTTGCTTTGTTTCTCCTTGCCCATTTCCTTCCATTTCCTGTGGACTTCGATACAACCTGAAAACGCAGAGACATAAAGTTTTGTGCCTCATACATAAGCCTGGAGCAGTCTGAACTAACCTCAAAAGCACTAGATTTTATCTTCTGAGAATCTGAACTTTTAACTAAAAGCAAAAGCAAAAAAAAAAAAAAAAAAAAAAAAAGGCTCAAGTTCACATGCCAGGCTGTGAGTGCACATGCCAAATAACCTTCGTCCAAGCACTTCCCAAAACTCCCTAACGAGTACCACGTGCAGGCAGCCAGCTATTGGCACACACACGTAATGCACTCATGGACTTCATTGTCCATGAATCTTTGCACTTAGACCTTGGGCCCCTATCCCAAAAAATATTGGCCTGATATATGAGAGAGCTGTTGTCTTCCAGCAGCTATTACTTGCTATGAGTGATGGAGCAAATTCCTAGTATTTCTGTCACCATCTGTGCTGATGCACTTTAACAAATGTAATTGAAATTTATCTGGTGCAACTTGATCCCCCCTGCTCTGTGTGTAAGGCAAGATATCGCTTGGGATGGCTTGAGAAATAGGTTTCTTAGCATGTATGTGTGTGACAAGTAAGGAAGAAAGGGAAGAGTAACCTAATTAAAGACTTGATTTAAGTGCTTTTTATAAATAATAATAAAAAATAATAAGAAAAAAATACAAGAAGATATAAGAAAATATAAGAAATAAAAGATAAGAAAACATAATAAGAAAAAAAATAATAGAAAAAGAACTCAGTTTGTGAAAACCAAGGAAAAGAATGAGACCCGTCACTCTGGACTCACAAAACACTCATATTGCATGCAACAGCCACACATGCTACGTTTGATGCACCCTGGGGTCTGGAAATGAGGATCACAAGGTATGCTGGGAACCTGGAAGCAAAGGGGACTGCAGGGACTCCTCTCAGCTGGAGTCTCAGCCTTTGCCTCTGCTGAGGCTGCTGTCACGCATGCTATTAGCGTTCATTATATGAGAGTGTTTGTGTGATGTGGGTGCATCTCCACCTGGAATGAGTTGAAAAAGCATAAAGGCCATCAAAGTGCTATCAGATGTTATTAACGTTTAGCTCACTAAAATCTGGACCACATCTGAACTACTGGCACACAGATGACAAGTCCTCCATCCCGTTAAGAATTTCCTGAGTCCTCAGGCATATTGCTCATGTGAGAGATGCTTCTGAATGGGTTACTGTTCTTTAAATGAACAAGCAAAAAAAGAAGGGGAATATTTCTGGAGGTTTCATTGATAGCTTTTCAATTCAGTCCCTGCATCTTCCTTCTGCTGCTGTTTTCCCGCACAAGAGGCTTCCTTGCACGAAATCCTCTCCTCCCCTTGGCTGTGGGTGGTGAGACCCGTCCTCCAGCCCAAATACTGGGCCAACCATGCTGATCTTCAAAAGGATCTTGGACCACGGGCTGGCTGTACAAATGTTCCCCAGGCCACCACTGTATTTTCAGTACTTCTCAGGCACCTTTTCACCGTACTCATGGCTATACAGAAAATGGCTCCTTCTAACTTTTCTGTCATTTTCCCCCTCTAACCCTTCTGCCCAAATGTTTTCTGCTTCTTCCACTCATTCCTCCATCCCTCCCTCTATAATCCCCACACCAGGAATGCCCTCCTTTTCTCTCCTAAGAGCTCGTGACAGCTGCCATCTTGGCCCAATCAGGAGTGATTGATCCAGCATCCTTCAGCACCAAGTGCATTTGATCTGTGAAGCTCTCCAGCTGGGCTTGTAATAACTCATATCCTTTGTGGGTTATACATCAAGCAACTCTTTCCCCATCAGTCACGTCTTTCCTGATAGAAAAGTCCTTCCATGAAGCCCTTCACTGTTAATCCACCATCTCATGCAGCACGTGGTGGAAAAAGTTATTATGAAAAGCAGTATTTTGTATTGCTTTGATGCAAGCAAAGCTTATTTCCATGTCAATTTGTTTAAAAATAATAATAATAAATTTACTGGGGAAAAGACTGTGAATTCTTCCAGGATTCAGACCACGATAAGAGCAGTCAACTCATAAATATTTATGCCTGAGGCTCACTAAATGAGCCACTGCTCACTACTTTGTCTCATTTTCATTAACTCTGTTGCTTTATTTACTGAGATACATTCAGAGCTAAACAGACTGATCTGGTGCTATCAGTGTCAGCACGATGCTGCTGCATACTCCTCCGTCATCTGGGAATCTGTTTTCTGACTCTGACAGAAAGAAAATTAGGGACAGATATTCCTGGTTGTGTGGGAGCAATGTTTTGTTGCACCTGCAAAGAAGACATCAATACCTTTTAATGCCTGACTTTTGGGTGTGTGTTCAGCTCTCCACCCTCCTTTAGGTCCCTGACATAGGACAAATGACCATGTTATGTTTGCTGCAGGTTGGTTGCCTTGGGTTGCCTAAATCACATTTTTCTTGTGCCGTGCTTTGCATAAACAGAGGGCATTTGTTCAGAAAATCTTGGGAACTGATTTGTCAACCTCACACACAAATGTGAAACTGAGTATCTCTTCAGAAAACAGATTTATTGAATATTTTGTGGGATAAATAACAGCCCATTTCAATGTACTACAGGCACTGAAATCAGGTGAGAACACGACCAAGAAGCCCAATATTCTATCTCAGAGACACCAGGTCACAGAGGAAGAACCAAAGGACAGGAAAGATTGTAGAGATGTTTCTTCAGATCCTGCCAGCTTGGGTCTCAAAGATTATTGAGCTAGAAGTGCTATCTTTGTATCTAATTGTTTTTCAAGTTATTCTATCATGAGTTTACTCCATCTCCCATTGATCTAATGTGAACATTTAATTGCCACATCCTCTCATGACAGGGAATATCTATGGCTTAATTATATGTTGTGTGAAGTTCCATTTTCTCCTCTTTTTGTTTCTTTTTCTTAAACTTGCCATGTGCTAGGTTCATTTGGCAACCCTAGATCTCATAATGAAAGACGCATAATAATCTTTCAGTCATTCCCTACTTCCTTCCTCCATGCCCTCTTTGTTCGAAGCACACCTCTCTTGTACTCCCTCACCTCTTTCCAGACTAGAGAGCTACTCTACACCTCTCATAAGGAAGTTCTTCCATATCTGTGTCCATCCTTTTCCCTGGCCTATGTACTTTTTCTAATTTTCCTTTACCCTTTGGGAGGTGAAGGACCAGAGCTTCACATGGTATTCAAGAGGCAGGAACATCATGATCTTACAGAGGGCCATGGTGATGTAATTTGTTCTCTCTACTTCTATAAAATAATCTCTTATCCCCCACAAGTGACATATTTTATGTTAAGTAAAGCAGTTTACTGCCATCCCTTGGCCATAATGAGAATGATTTCATTCATGACTCTTTTTGCAAGTCCAGCCAAACTTCCCTAAATCCTTAAAGTAAATGTGATGGTATGAAGGTACAACATCTATGAGAAGTCTATAGAGGCCAGATTCTGGATTAATCCTTTGGCACAAAAGAGATCTCACTCGTATGGGAGAGACCAGTCCTTTGACATAAAGACCAGCTCTTACTAATGCTGGCAGTGTTAGGCGTATCACAAGGAAAAACCCCGAGGAGCAGGAAGTGTAGTCCTCTGATCCAAAGGCCATTAAATAATATGAAACTTTTCATTGATTTCTGAGAACTTTGGCGCAGGTCCAAAGCCCTACACTGATTTTAATCCAAAGACATAGAATGAGGTAATATGAGAGTAGTCTGAATGGAAGGGCTTTGTACACGATGTCAAAGTCAGGGCAAACATTAAAAAGTTAACCAGAGTTCCTTCCAAATGCTATCTTCTTTATTGTTGTCCTTATAAAACACTTTTCTGTATACCCTCATTCATTATATATATTGCATATCACCAGTTCTTAATCACAACTAATTAGCGATAACAAGGACAATACATGTTACTGTTCACAGTGATTTTAACAGAGTTAGGATGTCGTGTAAATATTCTGAACATCTCATCTTCAAATGGCAAACTTGCTATGGAAAACAATGTACATTCCCTCACAATCAAGCATGCTTTAATATCTAATTATGTCATTCACATTCCGTGTGCATGCGTATAATTTACACACTAAGAGGCAGTTAATTAAAGTCAGTGGTTACTTTTATAGACTGTCTATATTTTTTTGACATAAAAAATGATGGTTGATAGCTTGATTCAAATTATGAATAATATAAGCAAAATCTTGAAAACAAACAAACAAACAAACAAAAAAACATTATTCCCACACTTCTGTGCTTCATTACAGAATCCTTACCACATCCCAGAGAAATAGGTAGACTTCTCTTTCTACGAGTGGGTAAAGGGACCCACAGAAGTCAAGCATTCTGTGCAGAGTAAAACCTGAATTAAAGGAGACAGCTTCTGGGATCGGTGTCCCCAGGCCATCACATTTCTTTAATGGCAAAGGTGGAGCCTCATTCCATGGCTATAGTCACCTGGAGGTCCTTCATGCCTTGCCCCAGGTGGCCCTCTCAAGAGCAGAACTTGTCTCAGGCACTGTTATAGCTGGACACCATGGATCACACCTTGACTCTGGGCTGAGTACAGATGTGCTAAGTGACGGTGGAAAATAGTGCAGATAGATGAGCAACTTTCTGACTGACTTATGGACCAGGGACAGAGCAAGAAGTGAAAATTTACTTTCCTTTCTTTAATTTTAAAATTTCTCTGGACAGCACGAAGATGCTTGCATGATGGACCAGCAGCTGGGTTCACACTTCTCCCCAGCTCTCTCTGCTGATGAATCCTGTTACCACAGCATGTGCTCACAATTCGGCACTGACAGCCACGACCCAGCTATCCCTGGCTGCAGGCAGGGTGCCAGGACGAGACAGGGATCAGGGCTCTGCATGGAGAAGTGCTAAAGAAAATCCCCAGTTGGCTTGTTGTGGGAGAGAGGACAGGAAGCCTGCTGAAAGTCAGAGCTTTGCAAAAGGTGCTGGGGAGCGCTGGCAGGGAGAGCTTTCTGCTCTTTCATCATGCATTATCTGCTTGTATTATTTAGGAGATGGAACCCTTGTTGGAAAGTACTCCCTGGAGATGCCTACACCAAGTGCCTCCTGAGGCATCCAACCAGTTTACAGCAGATTGGCACAGGAAATCAGAAGAAAATGTGCCTCCTGCAAGCCCAAGGCAGGGAGCGGAAATGCACAAGAACAGTTTCATCTCATCGCAGGTGCAAATGAATGAGTGAGGGAGAAATGACTATGCTTATTTTGGATATAACTTCTTTGGATATACCTTCTTTGATGGCATCTTTTTCTCTCCACAAAATGAAATCACCTTTTTATATAAGCCAATTAAGCGGTCCTGGCCCAACTTAAAAGCAATGAAGACAATTTCCATGCCGATAATAATATAGAGGGAGAAAAACAAGAAAAACTTGGGATGTTCCAGTTGTGTATCTCCAAACCCAATAGTTGTCAAGGTGATAAAGCAGAAATAAAAGGCTTCCTGGAAATCCATTCTGGTTTCCCAGTTTGGGAGAATGGCAGCTGCACAGGAGATGTACACAAAGATAACCAGCACCATTAACACAATGGGCACATCTAATTTTTCTAACTCTTTTCCTATTTTGTCAAAATTCTCAATTACTCTGGACATTGTTTTTCCCCTGTCTAGTTCAGGACATGAGCTCCATCTCTCTATGCTTTTACTTCTTGATGGCTTTTTGTACTCATTTTCTCTGGCAATTAACAGCTCAAAAATTTCAGCATTGCGATATTGGACTGGCTTTCTTTTAACAGCTGACTGATTTTTCAGCATTTCCACAATATTCAAGGGTTCATTTGCAGCTACTTTAGAGAGCACTCTGGATTTTGATCTGTCCCCTCTGTTACATGTGGATCCAGAACAGAGATTAAAGGCTAGAAGTTTTGACTGTAGCTTTCTGAACTCATTGTAAGACTTGGACAAGACAGTCGCAAGGATGTCTCCCATGTCTGTCAGGACCAAGAACATCAGAGGGATGCCAAATAAAGCATACAACATGCAGAGATATTTTCCAGTCCTTGTCACAGGATAGGTATTGCCATAACCTTGAACAAAAAAAAAAAACAAAAAAAAAAAAAAAAAAAAGAGAGAGAGAGAGAGAGAAGGGAGAAAGGGAGAGAGAGAGAACATGTTATTTATTACACCTGTACTGGACTTTTTTCTGACACCAATTTTACTGAGCCATTTTCTAGTCCAAAGCATACTTTCCTTTTTGGCTTTGCTTTGAAGCTGTTCAAATTTCTGCCTTGCACACTGGTTACTGAGACAGGTTACTGAGCTCTCCAGGCATGTGGAGGTTTGGAATTTGCCAGTTCCATCAAATTAACTCTTCCTACCCTACCTGCATAGGCTCTTTGACTTACCTGACTCTTACAAGAAGCCATTTAGAGAGAAGAAGCAAGAATTTGGGGCAAGTCCATGACCAGAGTCCAACCCATGCTCTGATGGAGAAGAGGAAGATTTCCTTACCTGGGAATATTGGCTAGACAAGGTCCAGAGGGGGTGACAGCAGGAGAGGTCCTGCTTTTCTTTGCCAAAACTGCTTATCATGAATGGCAAGCTAGTAGTGCAATTTGAAATTGTTCCTAGTTCATCAGATCTAGCTCTAATAGCATGCCTTGTATTGGCATTTTATTTGTACTGGCTTCATAGTTCTCAGAGGCTCTTACGTGTACACAGAAAAACAAAGGATCAAGTGAAGAAACATCTGTTTATCACATGAGGAAATGCATGCTTATCCCAGAGTACTAAAGCTTACAAATATCAATTACAACACATAGGAAAGTACTACCAGCCACACAACCTTTGTGATCCATGAAATGGTAGCAGAAGATATACCCTCTCCCTAAATTCAACTTGGATATTTTATTTTTCTTCCCCTAAGAGCTGGATATGAATGTAAGTTTGTAAATTAGTGCTTTTCCCTTACAGTGGGAGAAAAGATCTGTATTACATTAATTTTATTAGTTTAACAACCATTTTTCTTCTCATCCTCCAGAAACATATAAAGCATTTATTCTCCCCCTTCAAACATGCTGTTCATTTTTAGGTGACCTCCCAGGTCAGGTACTCAGCCTGTGAGTTTATCAGCTGGGATGCTGCAGTGTGGATTTCTTCCTATCCTCCAACCATTCACTAGTGGTCTGAATCCAGCCTTGGCCCCCACTTCGCTGTGGGGCACTGACAGACTATTTATTCTCTGTCACTCTGTTCCCCACTGGCTAATCGGGAATGCTAATACTGCTGAAACGACTGGGGAAGATTAATTATAGTACTTATTGTACAGAGTGACTTCTCAATTTCCATACATTAGTTCTGACCACCAATCTCTAGCCTGGATGCTTGCTCCTGCTAGATAATTAAAGGGAGCTGTGTGGGCTCTCACCTGAAGTGATTTACCAATTCCTAATACTGCAGATAACAAACCCACCACAATAGAAATGGCCATCTCTTAGCAAGAAATAATCCAGGCTTCCTGCCGGTCCCAAAACTCAGCTCAAAACCTGAGGATGCTGTATTCTCGCTGCTATGAAGACCAAAAATAATGTAGTTTAGAAGTAAATGGGTCTCTTGCGTCAGTGTGTATGGAAACATCTCTACAGTCCCATGTAAATGGAGATGGGAAAGTATTTCTAGGCAAGAAGTCTTCAACAATATGGTTTTCCACCTGTTTGCTGAAGTCAAAGCTTTCTGGTAAGAGGTACTTCAAAATGTGCCTGGTTGTTGTGTTTGTACTAAGAAATATTCACCGGGAGGAAGATGCAAGTCTGTATCTCCAGCATGTGTCTGAACTCTTAAGCTATTCAAATGTGCCTGTGGAATAAAAAATATGTCATTATCTCCCCGAGACAGGAGCACTCCAGCGTGTAGCACTGAGAGAAGCACACTCTACGAGAGCCAGCTGTACTCAGGGGCTGCAGTACGCTGCTTGAAGGCAGCCACCAAAGTCATCGGAGACTGAGGTTCAAGCCTCTGCGGTGACTGAGCCAGCAAATCCTCCGTGCTCCAGTGAACTTATTAACTCTCTCCTTATTCCTTGTGTAGAATAATCAGGTTTTATTTCACATTAAGATGCATACCTGTGCTGGGATCTTGACTATATCTTAATGCGGAGGAGAAATGTATTTGCGATTCGATCCAATGCCGTGGGACTATTTCCCACCCAGCCTTAATGCTGACAAAATATTTAGATGGTGTCTGTATTTGCCAGCATTTGAGAAAGATTAGCAAAAGGACAAAAGCAACTTTGGGAATGAGCATGAGGGGTTGCATTTAGCAATGCAGCATGAGCCAAAACCGTAACAGATGTTCCTATTTGATCTAGGTCATGCTTTGAAATATGAAGGCAGAAGGAAAGATTTCAGAGGTGTGATTTAAGCATCGCTGTGTGCTGTTAGCCCAGAGAACTGTGAACAACAACAACATGGTCAATTATAGATCCAGAGGTTTACAAAGCAACATTAGACATAAACAACAGGGAAGCAATTTAAAAACAATATACGCATAATGAATTGCCTCTTTCAGTAAAGAAAACATTACCCAGCATAGCACACAATAGCAGCAGGAATAAGGTTTGATTGAAAAATTGAGCTTTCTTTCATTTTAATGTAATAGTTCTGTGCATATGTCATATACGAGCACATGCTACAGTATGTAAGCAGTGCTGCTGCTAATCAGCATGTACCATCACTACTGCCTAAATTCTGACTTGTCCCTGGGGCTCAGCTACACCTCTGCCACCCGTGTTTGCAACAAACCCATTATCAACACTCAGGAGAAAAATTCAGGGGGATTTGGAGGTTCTTTTTTTTTTTTTTTTTTTTTTTTCCTTTCTTTTCCTAATTCCCTGGAAGAAATACATTATAGGAAGCAGTGTGGCATTTGTTTCTGTAGGGGTTACTTTACCTCCGGACTTACCCACAGTGGTGAATACTGTGCAGCAGAAGAAGAGAGACCCAAAGAAACTCCATATATCTTTTGGATTGACAAACCAGTCTCGTTTAGCTGTGCTGAGCAGTGCATGGATTTCGTCCTTAAATGACTCCTCATTTTCCGTCATGTTATCTGTTACAGTAACAGCAGAAGATGCACTGAGAGTTTGCAGACCCCCAGTCAGGGAGCAGCCTAAATTTATTATTCCAGGGAATTTTACTCCAGCTGAGCGTTTGCTCTTAGTCCTTTAGAAGACAAAAAGATTCACCTCACGTACCACATTGAAAAAAATCAGCTGTGTCCACTGGTTCATTGTGCTAGAACAGCTTCCTGAGCAAAAGTCCAAGCCCACGTACAATCCCCATCACAGATCCAGTGGGGTTTTGAGCCCATTTCATCCACTACCCCTCCACCAGCACAAGTGGGTCTGGGGAGCAGCACCACACCTGCCTGCATTGAGCATCCCATCGCCAGAGGGATGCCCAGGTAAGGATGCTCAGAGTTGGGACAAGGGAGCAGGGAGAGACTTTCTGAGACAGGGAACCCAGCCCCCAGCAGGCAGAGGGAAACAGCATGGAAATCTCAGCTGCTCTGGGACCTTGGGAAACTAGGGCAAAAAGGAAAAACACAAGCACATCACTAAAAGTCTTTTAAGTATTTACAGGCAGGAGCACAGGGACCAAGGAAGCTTGCAGTTAAAATCACAGTTACAGAAGAGAAGCAGGCAACAGCAGTCATCAGCTAAGCACAGAGAAAATCCCATTTGCAGGCTCAGCCGTTACTACTTTTAAGAATGTCTTCAAAAGCCAAAAATCTTATTCAGAAAGCAAAGGAATGAGTAGCTCGGTGTACAATGAAGTTATTTTGCTATTCTGGTACATACCTGATAAATTTCTGGAGATGTACCACAGATTCTGCAGAAAATTTCTATATTCTTCACTTAAATTTACCTTCCGGTTACCTTCAATGTGGGAAAACATGAGAGCCCCAAGGAAAGCATAGATCACGAGAGACAGAATGAAGCAGGCATGTGGAAATACTGCCCAAAATATTTTTTTGCATGCCCTTTTACCTCGCAGAGGCTGTGATGTTGATGCCATCCTAAGCTCTTTTTTTTCTTTTTTTTTTTTTTTTTTTTTTTGAAGAGAAGATAGCTTTTAGAAACAAGGAGGAGGATGTGACAGCTTTTGCATCCTAGAAAAGCTTCTCCTGTGAAAACAGGGATTGTTCTGCCTCAGGCTTTCAGATCACATGTCTTATAAGTGAAGATTGCACTACAGTCCCAATGGAGAAGGAGCACAACTCATCAAACCTTGAAATGTTTCTCAGTCGACAATATGCCTCTGTATCCCCGAACCACTGCTGCCCAGCCACTGCTGCAGTGCACATGGCTCACCAGCTCCCGTGGGTTTCTCTTGGGGCCAACTCATCTTTAAGGTTTCCTTTTCTGAACTACAGTTTCTCACTGATACAGAAGAAACATATTTCCAGGTCCCCAGAGGGAAAAGGCACACTGTGAGTGACAGATTTCTATAAAGATTTCTCCCAGAAGTGAACGTGGAAATTTAAAATTAATCTAATAAAAGGTGGGTGGGTGCTGATTGCTGTTGCCTCTGAGCAGAGCATAGAACAGTTAAATTCTGTCAGATGGCTTAAGAACCTCTTCCTATACCGTGTAAGATTTGTGGGGAGAGTCTTCTGAATTTTAAGGATTTTTCTAAAAAATAACAAAAAAAAATCAAGAGCTAAGAAGGTTTTGGTCAGTTCTTATGTGATTAAAATCTTCCCATTAATTCAAACTCCCACTCACCTTAGTAAGTAAGAACTGACGTTCAGTTCAGGGTTAGTGATCCTTTCAAACTGTATCCAACATTTAAAATAATTTTTTTCCTTTCATCCAACACTGCAAAACACTTAGAGCAATGAACAGCGTCACTGCCCTTGATAATGCTAATAGTGGTAGTAAGGGGAGTTGGACTTTCCTGAAAGAGCTGTTAAATAATTCATTAAAAATGGAGACAGCCTTGCCCAGCCAAGATATTGGCAAGCTAAACTTCCACACTATGAAGAAATACTACATGGTTGTAGTGATTTCTTCTGGGTCAAACTCTCAGCAAATTGGATCACAAGATATCACATGCCTGTTAGTATGGCAGCCTCCACTATAGAAAAGAGGCTTTCAGGGCTAAGACAAAAATAAGCCTGTGTGCTTGCTACTTTTCTGGTTTTCTGATTATTTGACCCAGTAGTGTTTTTTTTTTTTTTTTTTTTTTTTTTTTTTTTTACAATGCCTTCATAAATCCTCTTATTGCAATCTTTTTTTATTATTATTTTTTTTCACTGTCCTGAAACACGGGGGTGAAAACTGTTAATATTCACACTTAATGAAAAGCAACACAACTTCCTGGGAGGCTGCACTTCAGGACAATGTGCTCAGATTCGTGCCCTTACCAGGGGAACAATGGACACGGAACAGCCAGCGGGGCAAGAGACAGAGTGAGGTGGCAGTGGCAGGAGTACCCCATGCTGGAAGGACAAGGCTGGCTGCTCTGGGCAAGTTTTGTACAGAGTGGGCAACAGTGATGGACAAGTCGGCAGAGGTTACTTGGATTTCTACAGATGTTTTGACAAAGTCCCTCGTTCTCGGAAAGGGCTTCTTAAAACTGGAGAAGTTTCAAAGAGCGATGAGCACGATTGAAAGTACAGACAGCTTTCATGTGGAATGACCAAGCAGTGTCTTTGACCCTTGAGAAAAGCAAAAGAAAAACAAAGAAACAAGAACACAAACAAAAAACCTGAGGGGTATGTAACAGCAGCCTTCAAACTCATGGGTGGTCCAAACTCATGGAGAGAGTGGATAAGGGACCGGCTCTTATGGGACCAGAATTTGGGTCCATCAAATAAAGCAAGTAGAAACCTGGTTCAAAACAAATAAAAGAGGATGATTTTCACCTAGCTGAAAAACTCCAAAGGATGTTGGGTTTATATTCATTAAAGAAGAGAGTGGAGAGAAGTTTAGAAGCACAGTCATTAAATGTTACTAATAGGCAAACCAAACTGGCTTCAGCAACCCCCTGAATTAAAAATAATTGGCAGCTGGGAAAGTGAAATGGGACACTGGGCTAAATGGACCCTATGTCTGAGAGAGTATACTTACACTTACATCCTTATAAAAAAGGCTCTCACAGCCCAGTATGGCAATTCTGTCACAATTTGTCCCATGGATTTTTTCATCTGCATCTCAGACATAAGCCTCTTTCCTCCAAAGTGCTTTAAAAACTTCTTGGCCTCCTCCTATGCATGGTAGGATTGCAAAGTATCGAGCAATTCCCAGGAGCTTCTCAGCCATTTGCAACATCAGAATCTGAGCTTGTGACAACAAGAAAATTTAATAAAAATACATTTTGAAATGATTTTTACATTATTTGCTTAATCTAAACCATTTCCCACTACTGCCGTATTACATATTCGAACTCTGTTGCTTAAAAGCAAATCCCACTAACCACAAGTTATTCCAAATTGAGTTACTGTTACTTGTATTGAGAGATTTTTTGCAATATGCATTTCCTATTCTTGATAATGGAC
Source organism: Heteronetta atricapilla (assembly GCA_011075105.1). Taxonomy (NCBI): domain Eukaryota; kingdom Metazoa; phylum Chordata; class Aves; order Anseriformes; family Anatidae; genus Heteronetta; species Heteronetta atricapilla. Next base: position 29,595,063 of record CM021736.1, on the reverse strand, counting down.
AGCAAACCTGCATTTTTCCTAACTTCCATTACTTTGATTAGGGCAAATGTGGGTGTTATGAAGGTGCTGCTTGAAAGGAAAGTTTGTGGCCTCAGCTGTAAGGTTTAATTATTCCAGTACAAACACACACACATTAGCATTCATGCTTTATCTGATTTTCTGGGGTGACAGAGGTTAAATGAGGAAGGTCATTGCTTGTGCAGTGAGAAGGTTTTCAATAATTGATAAAGCTCATCAGGCATCGAGACACCTAGCACGTTGTCACAGACCTGCTGTGTTTATTTCTGCTCTATGAAGCGCTGTTGGACCCTGTGTATGCTGGCCAATACTCAACAGTATGGCACCTTCCTCTTTTTTTTAGAACAAAGCCAAAGACCTGAAAGGGAGCAATTAAATAAGTAGCCTTATTAAAAACAAATATATAAATGAAAGGCATCAGACTAAACTTTTTTCTTTTTTTTTCTTTCTTTTTTTTTTCATCCAGCACTGATGGTTTGATAAAAAAAAAATAAGACCCCAGCTTGGCAGCCCTTCATGACAACAAGAATTTAAAATTATTGGTTTGAGAATGGATGTTAACAAGGATCACGGAGGATTTTATCTATTGCTGCTCACATACATACCATGGAGAATATCTCCTGAATGCCCTGAGTACTCAGCTCCCCAAGCAAACAGGAGTGTTTCTGTAGAACAGTGATATCAGCCCCCCCTCAACAAACCGATGAACAAACCACGGGTAGCAGCAGTAGTTGTATCAGGAAAATGAGACCAAGTCTGGGTTCTGGATTAGCATTATATAAAATACAGTATTTGCTCCCCAGAAGAAGGTCACCCCACCCAGTGAGGAAAGCTGAGGAGTGTCAGTAGGGTTTTGGAAGTGGTGTCTGGAGGCCTTGCCACCTCCCATAGACCCCTCTCCTTCCCACCCACCACACCTCGAGACCTGTCCCTGGGGCAGCACACAAATGGCACAGCCTGCACTGCCTGCCAGACGAGTGGCACGTGCTTTCCAGGCACCCTGAGCTTGTTTCTCTCCTCCCTACCCCAATAATATTCCTCTGGAGGATGACTTCCCCTGTTCTCTCCTGGCACCTCCTGCTCTCCCCGCCGTCTCCTTGCACCTCGGATGGCTGGGGATAGATGGAGCAATGCACTAATTGGCTGTGTAGAGTCTCTTGGATTTACCGGGGGAAGGTTTAGCTTGCTTTGTATCCACCTGTAAAAGTCTCAGCTCTTGCTTGAGTCAAGTGCTTGAGCTTGTAACCTCTGGGAATATTTGAGAGCACTTAGGACTAGCATCCTGACACTGCATATAATGCTAAGTGGATTCAAAGATGTCCAGGACTCTCACCCTGAACTGGAGAACTTCCTATTGCATTCTTTGCTCACATGAAAGCCAAGCAAACAGTCCCCATCATTTCATCTCTGAGAGACAAACCCTCTTCACATCAGCCCCATGCTCCAGGAGCAGCCCAGACTCAAGTACTCAAGTACCATGCTCCTTCTCTTTTTTTATTTTTTTTATTTTTTTAATACAGATGAAAGTGTCATGGCCAGAAAACACCTCAGTCCTCTGACTTCTTCACCTGGAGGCTCAGCAGCAGGCCCAGACACCCAATTCATTCTTGACTCCTCCCGCAGGTGGGCTGGGTAGAAGGGATGCCCTCTCCTTCGTCTTGCCCCTGCTGTAGGGACCACGTGCCAAAGGGGACTGCGAGGTGCTCAGGAGCAAGTGGGGAAGCTGCTCCTGGACACACAAGACCCCCTCGGCCCCTGACCTTCCTTTCCAGTCCCTTCCTCAAGTGCCACAGATGAGCAGAACTGACCCCTGACAGACACAGTGCAGCAGTTCTTAATCAGCACAGGGAAGGCTTTGCAAAGCAAGCCGGGCCCCGTTATCTCCCAGCGACGTGTACGCTGCTCATTTATCTGCGTGACTCGCTCGGATGATGCGATAACACTTCGTGGTGTTACAGCAGGCAGAAAGGTTAATGTCACAGTGAGTCACCGGGGTAAGACCTCACCGCAAGTGAGAGGCGGCACAGGAGCCCTGGGCTTGCAGATAAGCAGAGGGGATTACTGAGGTTCAGCTACATGTCTTATGCCAAAGTCTTTACTGAGTTAATGTAGTGAACGTAATGCTGGTATAGTGGAGGCTATCTCAGCCCAGTAGTTTCATTTTAAGGCAAACAAGCTCCCTGTGGAGAGATCAGAAAACTGCTTCTTTGGAATTTAATTAACATTAGAGCATGTGAGATTATATGCTGCATAAAAGCTAAGCATCATGATTCATGTCAACAGAGCAATTTTACACCATTTGAACTGAAAAAAAACACAACCCCACAACTTAGAGTCAAGACGACTAGTCTACTCTGCTCCTTAAAGAAAAAGAGATTTATTCTTTATTATTATTAATGTGGCACCATACGTATATAAGCAGTTTAAAAGAGGGGATTGTAAAACCTCAAATACAGGAACAAGCTTTTAGCTGTAAATATCCACCAGCATGCATCCCACATCGTCTCCGTGAGTGGCAGAGACCCTCACAATTCTCAGCATGCGGAGTGCTAATGTAAAACCATCCACTGAACTTCTTTCTAATGTAAGGTGCACCTTCATTTAAACCCAGCACAGATAAGGAGAGTGTGGCTAACTATTACCAATAACATTGAGGTCAAAGCTGGATCTGGAACAGCTCCAAGGCTGAAGGACAATTAATCCCAAAACTATGACGTTCACAGTACTTTCTTCTCTCAGCCATCCCCTACGCCGTATAAACCACAGGCTGCAGGATGCTGACGATCAGACACCTTGCTGCTGGCAATCAGATGTGATTTGTCATCAGATGGGATTTGTCGATGGCCCAGAGTTTCCTGAACTTCAGGCTAAATTTTCCACCACTTACTTCCATCCCAATAATCCTAATGACTCCAAGCAATTTCTCTTCCCCTTTCTGTGTTACGTACTCTAACAATATTTTAATTCCATTATCCTACCACTCATTAGTCGTTGTGGATGCAAGGGTGGGAAGATTGTTTCAGAGATGGGTGTGCCTTGCACCATCATGGGTTGACACTTCAAATTTCCGTCAGTTCTGCTGGTTTCCTTTAGCTCTGAGCAGGGATACACGAATTTTTCAAACCCTGTCCCACCCATTTCAGCTAATACACCATTAATTAGCTTACCCTTTGCTATGTTGGCCCCTTTACATGTTTTTAGCAGGCATGGGAATAGCTCCTAAATGCTTTTTAGTGACTCAGTAAACATCATTTTACCACGTTAGTGGGGAACACTCTTTCAAGCTCTATACCCATCAAGTGTAGCTTCACACGTTTAATTAGTTTAAGCCACAATTCCTTGGTGAAGCAATCCTGCATGTGTTGATGAAGACTGCATTACAAAAATGCTTTCTGCAAATATATATATATATATATATTGATGGAAAGGAATGTAGCATCAAGAGCTGCATGCAAAATTGCCTATCAGTTCTGAGGAACTTGTTATTAAAAAAAAAAAAAAAAAAAAAAAAAAAAAAAAGACTTTTCTGTCACCCATCTCAGTAATAAAATAAGTATCTTGCAGCATTGCAGGATGTGCAGGATGAGTCACCTGGCCCAAAGGCTCTCTCTGTGCAGCGAGCCCAGCAGGTTCGTGAAGGCCACCTCACACCACTGAGACTGCCTGGCACCTGCTGCCCAGCGCTCAGCCTGCTGGCCCAAAGCCACAGAAATGGCACTGACCCAACAGAGCCTTCTCCGCAGCTGCCAGGGAATCTGAGACACGGGTGGAGCAGGTTAACTGCAGGCTGAATGTAAATTCGGGGGGGGTGGAGGTCATGGCTTGAAGCCTGCCAGCCAAAGGCAGCTGGTCGTCCTGTGCTCTACAAGGTGGGGCCTGAGGGCAGAGCTACAGCCTGGTGCAAGCTTGGACTGGGAAGTGGGGATTTTGGATTTGATCTAAACTAAAAGGGGTGAGAAACTATCAGAAAGAAAAGGGTCATGGGCTGGGCAGCTGAGTGAATCGTTTGCACTGACATTATACCAGGGGGTTCAGAGGGACCTGAAGGTCCTGGGTGTGCACAGCAGGGAGGAGGGAGGTCTGGAGGTGACTGCATGTCCCCATACAGCACCTTACAGCTCCAGGCATCTCTGCCCTCCTCACACTACGACCAGGAAGGCAGTGCAGAGCACACCAGCTGCATTTCACACATCCAGGAGCTGGAAAGGCTCCATGTCCCCACCCCATCAAGCTCCTGGCAGCCAGCACCGAACAGGCATCCCTTGGCAGACTGCCTCACAAGTGTTGCCGCCTTGTCCCAGCTTTTTCAGGCTAACTGCTGGTGACACAAGGACCACAGGTGGTAGCCGTTCTCATGCTGCCCTCTTCTGCCCTCTTCAAGAGGTTATTGCTCAGCCACTTACCTCTACCTGGCAGCACAACGCTATCATCTCACTGGAGCTGGTGGGTAGCACACCGCGCCTGCCAGGATTTCTAGGTCATTGTGCCAGCACTTTCTTCCAGATTATCAAAGACCTCTGCCTGTGGAGGCTTGCACGTACAGACCAGATTTTGGCAGTGTGCAGAACTCAGTATGTTCTCCCTGGGTCACCCCATCACTAGGGAGATGTTGATGGGATCCTTTCTCCCATGCAGCCCGTGAAAGCTGCTGGGGCCTAGGAGGTCCTGAGAGAAGAGAGATCTGGTCACAGCCCTGGACAAGTTATAGAAAAACAGAATAGTTCACTTGGAAAGGACCTGCAAAGAGGATCAAGTCCACCTGCCTGATCACTTCAGGGCTAACCAGAAGTTAAAGCATATTATTAGGGGCATTATCCAAATGCCCCTTGAACATCAATAGGTATGGGGCATCAATAAGGTGTCAGAAGGCCAGCCTTAGCTGCTGGCTCAAATGCTTGCCCCATAGCAGTCCCCATCACATTACACCTGCAGAGCAGCTCCTCTGGCTGATCAGCCACATCTCATAGCATTCATAGCTCAGAGGTGCAGTACACAACGCAGGCCGCCTGCAAAAGCTGCAGACCCACAGGCGATGGACAACAGCAAGGCCTAACGGGAGTACATTGCTCAGGGAGCCTTTGGGTAACAGGGAGGCTTTAATGCCCTTGAGGACAAGAGGCAATGGCAAGGAGAAATGTGATTAGATGCAAGGGAGAAAAAATGACAGGGCCTGTGGTTAAACAGCAGAGAAGCTGCAAAATCTCAGTCCTTGGAGACTTTCACCATTCAGATGGACTAGGCCATGAGCAGCCTGATCTAGTTTTGAAGTTAGGACCAGAGACCTCCAAAGAGCCCTTCCAACCTACATTTCTCTTTTACTCTCTTATTCTAGCACCATGGTATGTTTTGTTTCCTTGTCCAGGTACAACCATTAGAAAACAGCTATTGCTAAAGAAATTTATCAGTCGTAAGATCAAGTCTTCCACAGCACAGCAGCTGTGATGCCAGCAGTGTTACAGGCACTGTTCTTTAAAACACCAGCAGGAAGGTGGCTAGAAATGGTCAGAGAGGATCCAATTGGGACCCTAAAATCTGTGGCAAAAAGGAAAGGATCTGTATTATTTTTTTTTTTTTTCTGAATTTGACTCCTGCAGCTGCAAGTGTTTGTGACAGGGCACTTGCAGTTGGGACAGCAGTGCAAAAGCAGAAAGGGTAAGTAGGGAGCATCACAACCCATGCTCAGACCCCAGAAACACGGAAGAAGTGGCCAGATGCTCCTCCTGAATCTGAATTTCAGAAGACACTGCTCCTAGCCTTCATCTCCCCCTCTGCAGGTTCCTGCTCCCTCCCTGATGCTGGAGCCAGGATCCCAGTTCTGTTGTTCAATCCAAGCTGCCACCACCCAGGAGGAACAGCCTCTGAGCTTCTCAAAGCACACTTGAATGTGGAGGCTCTAAATCCTGTCCCATCTAAGCACTTAGATGACACACAGTAATTACCTGCTGGCCAGGTTCTCTGAATACTGCTCTCAGGTGATTTCTCTACATTCACTGGTACCTCTAGGAGTTGCCCTGGGCAGGAACAAGAGCTGCCAGGACATGCTATGGGACAATATTTGTAGAAACATTTCCAAACTGAATGAGGAATTTGCTAAAAGCTGCAGAACGTTTCAGCCTGTGAGTCATCTCAAAGCCAGTAGCCTTGGCCAAAAGTGAGATTTGCTCCCGAATGTGCAGGAAGAGGGATGCCAAGGACCCTCTTCCTGAATTCTGAATTTCAGCTTTACAGAGAAGCCCTCTCCTTCCTTGCGGTCAGATGTTTACGTAAATAAAAGTAAATTTTCTTGGGAAGTGCCCTCTGCAGTTTTGGACCTTTATCACCCTTCTGAGAATATCATAATTTTTGTTCATTAATTTGAGACTGAGGTTGCTTGCAGTCCAACACTAATAGCAGAAATATTCCATTTATACCAATTAAGCATTCAACTTAATGCTTTTATATAGCTGATTTGTAGCAGAATTTGGTCAGACTGCTTCCATTTAAACTTATGTAACCCATTTTAATGGGTATGAAAGCAGAAATAGCTCTTTTTTTTTTTTTTTTTTTTTTTCTTTAATAAGGCATTGCAGATGTTCTGTCTGTAGAGTCATCACTCAGATTGTGCTCCTGCTTCCTGCTTGTCTTCTCTCTCACTTTCTCTGTCCCAGAACTTGCTGCTCTCTGCTGTCTTGTAGGAGAAGAGTTCACACTGTATGACATGCAATACTGTAGGGGGAATTCTACCAGCCCAGGGCAGAGTAGCTTATTTTAAAGTCATAATTAAGACGGGTAAGTTGAATACTCAGAAGTGTAAAGGTAAAGGCTGATAGTGTAACATTGACACATCCCCTTCCACATTTCCGTGGACTTAAAATATTTAATTTCTATGAGCACATCCTGTATTTTTGCCAGGATTGTGGCTGCAGTGAATACACAAAACAGGTACAACTCACTTAACGACCACCTACATGATATTTATTTTACCTTTACTTCTATTTATTAAATACATGTCTTGCAGCAGACCTGTGATATGATGTATTTCAGTCTGAACATCTAAATTGTGACTGTGCCTCCAGAAAAAGCACAGTCTGCTTCTCCTTGGGGGTACCTCTGGTCACTTTCTTTCCTGTAACATCCAATTCCTCCCACCATGGTAGGGCAGACACCCCTGGAGGAAGGTCTGAGAGGGACAGGTTGAGGCTGTGCTCACCACCGCCACAGAAAGGAGGTTGGTCAGGAACAGGACGTGTGAATTGTTCATGCCACAGCGAGCCATTCCTTTCCCAGAGCAACTCCAGGGCACCCACAGCTTCGGCTGAGCATGTGCTACATAACACCTACCCAGAGGATTTGTATCAGCACAACTAGCCCTGCTAAGAAGGAATACACGGGCTATATGGCCCTGCTGTGCCAGAGGAGTTTCTGTGCAGCAAAACCACCTTGGGGTTCCCTACTGCAAGCAGCTGAAAGCAAGTTCCTATGGACACAAAGCGTGAAGTGGCCTTGCTAAGGATGGGACATGTGAGAAGCTGAGACAGTGAGACTGCAGGACAGATCTGCCTACTTTAAGAGGAAACCTCTACCTTCTTGAAGAAGAAAACCAGATTAAGATGCTCACACCTCCACGTGTGTGATTCCACCTTGCCCAGTTCTCAGCAGGCTCCTGCAAACACTTGTGCTGGATTAGTAGAGCAGGGGCAAATTGTGGGGTAGGGGCGAGCAGCCAGTGCTGGATTCACAGCCAAAACACCTAGGTGCAGAAATGCACCTTGGCAACAAACACTGTGTCTGTGGAGCCCGATGGCAGAGGGATTCCCATGCAGCACGTCTGACACCTCTCACACAGAGCTTGACATCTCCCCCTCCTCTTCCCATCAGCAGCATCTTAGGAGAGGGTAGGAGAACACAGCAAGCACGGAGTTCTTTCCCAGAACGGCCTTTCAGCCTCGAGCACTCTGAAGTTTGTGGACTCCCTGAACCAGCAGTGGCCTCTCTGTGTCAGGGGAACCATCTCAAGACCTCGAGAGGGACAGGCGCTCACCGAGAGCAGGAGGAGGCTGCTGAGGAAACCTGCCTCGGGGCCGGGCTGGGGACGTTTTACCCGCCCGCAGGGCACGGCTCGGGGCAGAAAACAGCGGCAGGAGCCGGGGAGCTGGCGGCAGGAGGAAGCCGGGCCCCGACATCCCCCGAGCAGCCGCCAGAGGGGGCTCGGAGCCCGCCGGCCTCGGAGCCCGACGAGGCGCGGGAGGGTGGCCGCGGCCGGGCCTCGCCGAGGCCGCACGGGAGGCAAGGCCGGGCTGTGCCCCGCTGCCGAAGCCCCTGGCAGCCGTGTTTCCAGGGGTTTTATTTTCCTGACAGCCATCCGTGCACAGAGGGCTTTTGGTGGAGGTGTGGGGGCACCTGCCGTCATTGCGCGTGGCACCTCATGAGAGTGAGCAGGCAGCTGTGGCAGGGCACCAGCGGTGTCCCCGGAGCCTGCAGGGGAGCTCCTGGCACCAACTTCACACACACACGATGATGTGTTACCTCGCCTTCCATCTCCCCTCATGGATGTGTGCTTTAAGGGTGGATAAAGCTGATAAGGGGCAGCTGGAGATACGTGGGGCTGATCTGCAGCTGCCGTGAGTTGTAGCCGAAGAGCATGGACACCAGCCCCAGAGGTTATTGGGCACTGCCATGCCTGTGCTCACCCTTGCTTTCCTGGGTGCACTGGCTCCTTCCCTTTTTTTTTGGAGCACAGCTCCAAAAGGCCAGCCCCTCGTTTTGCAGGCAATGCAAATGAAACCCCCAGAGAAACAACTTTTTGCAACTGTACCTATGGCAAATGCTGGCTGGCTATCCCCCAGCCAGCCTGCAGCCATTCAGCCAGCTGGAGAAGTGTCACTTTAACCATAGAAAGCAGGAACCCGAGATAACATTAATCTCTCCCTTGAATCTCATCTGGATCTCACTCCCATCTGACCTCTAGGCTACTGTGAGATGAAACTGGGACAGAAAGATACCGGGACAGCTTTAGGCGAGCCTTACATCCCCTCGCCAAGTTTAAGAGCATCTTGCTTCCCCCTCGCCAGCTCTCCCCACAGCACGCAGGGCTGTGTGGGCCCTGCTTTGGTACAGCAATGTCCCCTGCCCGGGGCAGCCTCTTGCCTTCCCCGAGTTGTGTCCCCGCAGGGAAAAGCTGTCTAAGGGCAGCTGCTCTAGCACACCCCCATAGGATTTCTTGCCACATGTTCCTGACACATTTAAAAGATGAAGGGTTCATAGCCCTGCCGCTGGGCTGCATTCATGCTCACACCACTTTGGGATCTGTCACTGATCTTTTCTTGACATGAAGTATCCTTTCTAACCACCTTCCAGCCAAGGCAGGTCCTGTTCCAGGTCATTACTGTCCTGTGGAAATAAACCTGTGGGAAATGAGAAGCTAACATGCATAGGTCATTGTGAGACAGATGTAAAACTTTCAGAACAAGTCTTTGTATTTGGGCTTGGATTTTAAAGTAGGATTCTCAGCCTGTTTTAAGTGATATGGGAAAATACCTCTCTTACAATGGTGTAAAGCGTGGAAAAGAAGAACCTTCCTTTCTGTAGTCCCTCCCTCACTCTGGGATCAGAGTTACTTGTACTGCCTTTCCTTTGAACCACTATTTCGGTCATTTAAGAGAGATTCCAAATGCCCTCAGAAATCCACAAAAGTCATGGGGGCAGAACCACATGTCTGTTACAAATTTGGATGTGTTCTTCTATTTTGACCAGTGGAAAGAAGTCCTGCCCCAAGCTGGACAGGAAATCTCTTTTGATACATGCCTAGCAAGCAAAGTGAGGGGCAAGTTCTCATTTTAATTTCTGGGCTGGGACCTGAACTGAGCTGTGATGTCCACAGGCCGGCCAGTGCCAGGGGTCTGCCCCGTGCTGCAGGCTGTGACACCGCTCAGCATCCCTTAGGCTGAACTTTTGTGTAATTATTCCCCTTGCTATAAAAGCTTTGAAAATTCTGGGGAGGGGCACCCTGCTTTGCACAGGTCTTCTCTCCCCTTCAGCAGTTCAGCTGGGTGTCAGCCCTGGCTCGGGTGACTTCAGAAATAAACACGAGGAACGAACCTCACAGTTGCAGAAGCATCTCCCAGGGTTGCCTGTAATGTATTTGCCATCATCAAAGACTTTTCAGAAGTCTGTAAAATATAACATTTTACTGTGATTTTTTCTTCAATAACTACACTAATTGGTTGTCCCAGTTGTGCAGATTCCACCGGGGCAGGAGGTGTTCTGATTATTCCCTTTGTTTATGGTATTAGACTTAGACTATTGTTGATCTCATTGTTCTTATTTGCAACGTGTTTGCCTCACCAGGACAGTAATTGTGGCAGGCAAGTTGGAGACCAATCCACAGAGCTGAACATTCAGAACTGCAAAAGAAAGGCTCCAATTTTTCAAGCAGCGGGCGTATTACTCCTCCACTTGGATTATTAAATTCTAATTATAGCCTGTTGATACAGTTACAATGTTGTTTGTAAATCTAAATACAGTGCTCCAAAGCCTGTACTGATATGCATTTTATTTCTTAACCTGTTGATGCTTGGTAAAAAAAATACCAGCTTGCCTAACAGAGCAGGTGGAGGCTGGTGTGCTCCCAGTGCGGCTCTCTTTTCCTCTCCTCTCTTCTATGGGGTGTGTTGGTGAATGGTGTGGGTGACGCCAAGGACAGCAGCACCGATGCATTGCACACGATGTGGACTTGCACACCTGTGCACTCACCAGAGCTGGGGTCGGGAAGAAATTTTCCCTTAGGTAAGAGTGGCAAGGACTCGTGGGCTTTTTTGGAGCGGGGGAACAGCAGTTGGTCTTGTTTTTTCTGCCGCTCAGGCAGTTACCCAAGCTCTTCTGGGAACAGCACCTTAACAATTCCCCCTTACACTGGCAATTTCTTTAGTCCCTTCTGTTCCTTTTCTGTAATGTTGTCTGGGTTTGGGGCTCTTTCACGAGAGTTCTGGTTCATCACACCACAGAACAAGGTGTTTAGAAGAGCGCATTGTGCAATAGGGTTGCTTGAATCCACAGGCAGTGAATTCCTACAAACCAACTATCAATGAGGCTTTCATCCCTGATGGCCAGGATGAGACTCCGTGCCCTTTCAAGCCCTTTTTCTTCCTCCTGCCCTGATGTTAAGCGCAGGGAAGGCAGAGATGCCTGAGCCAGGCGGTGTGAGCAGCACTCCCAGGCTCTGTGCCCCACACTCTGGAGCTCTGTGCGCTTGCAGCATCTTCCCTCACCTAGAAGAGCAAAGGAGGGCTTCACAGCGAGACTTCGACAGCACGGATGATTGCCGACATGTCGCAATAGTGGGAAGGGCTGGGGAGTGTTGAGGGGATTTGACAGCCGGAGGGGGGGAAGCGACCCAATTCTTCCCTTCACCCTTGTCACTCAGGGTGCACCAGGGAAGGGAGGGAGCTGCCCCTCCTAGCAGGAACGAAACAAAGGTCCCCGAGAGATCTTCACGGAGCTAACTGCCCGGGACAGCTCCGGTGGGGATTTGGGATGCCGAGGTGCAAGCAGTGGGCAGCTGCATCAGGTACCACCGGGGGCCGAGGGGGGGATTCCTGTTCCTCCCCTCCTGAGAGCATCCAGCCGAGCTCGCAGGCTTGGCCTGAGCAAGTGTGGGGCGAGGGGGGGGGGGGGGGGGGGTGTAAAAAAGGGGGGAAGCACCCGGGCGCCCCGGCGGGGGGGATGGGGAGGGGATGGGGATGCGGTTCGGGATCGGGATCGGGATAGGGTGCCTGGGTCGGGGGTGGGTGGGGAGCAGAGGGCTCCATCTCCTCCAGCCTGCCTCCAAATCTCACCAGAGCCCCCACGGAGGACACTCTCTGCCTTGTGGCAGCACAAAGCTGCCGAGCCTGGCTGAGGGGGTGCGGGGGCTCCTGCTGGACGTGAGGGCCGGCCGCGGCAGCCAGGCTCTGCTTCACCCGTCGGGCACTTGTGCGGCTTAACAAAAACCTTGAAGACTGCCCGAAAGCCGGAGGGACAGGAGGTGACCCGTCTCAGTGCCCCATAGCCCGGCTGCAGCCGTGCCCAGCCGAGCCGTGCCGTGCCGGGTGGGTCCACTGCCCGCTCCCAGCGCACCTCCGATAAGAGCTGTCGGGGGAGCCGGGGGGACCCGTGCGGCTCCGGGACCGGCCTGCTCACCCTGGACACCCCCCACCAGGACCCCCCCGGCTTGGCTGCTCGGCGCGGGATGTCCCGGGGGGAGCGGATCCGGGCCGGAGCCCCCCCGACGTGCGGCCGGCGGGGGGGCGGCGCAGCCCCGCGCCCTGTGCGAGGCCTGCCGGAGACCGGGGAGCAAAGAAGGGGGCGAAACCAACCCCCAAATCTCCGGCTGTGGGATGAGGACGCGAGGGGAGAGAGTCCGGGCCGGGTCCTACGTGGGGTCGGGCGCTGGAGCCCACCCGCGGCTCCGGCGAGAGGATACGCAGTGCCTCCCGGCATTAAAGCTTTAAAACGGGTTTCCAATGCTGCTCAACCCTCCCGTGACATAACCAGCCGGTTGGGCTCCACTGGGGAACGCTGGAAACAAAAAGGGTCCCCTCCCGGCATCAGCCGGCGCTGGGGACCGGCCCCGCTGCGCCCCACGAGAGTCCCCCGCGCTCCACGCGTGCCTCCCGGGCTGTGTCCGCACGGGGGTGGCGGGGCTGGGGCTTTTCTTCCTTCCTTCTTTCCATCCTCCCTTCCCTCCATCCTTCCTTCTTTCCATCCTTCCCTTCCCCGAGAGATGCTCGGCGTGGCCGCTCCTAAAGCCACGCCGCTGGGGTACGCGAAGAGCGTCGAAGATGGAGAAAAACGCTTTTAGGGGAAAAGTGGGAAATATCACACAAATATTTCAGCGGGGTTTGCTTTTCAGAGACCAGCCCCGACACCGGCCGTTCAAAAGGCAAAGGCAGACCCCGCAGAATCGTCTCTCCGGGAAGGTAAAAGGGGAGCGGCCGCCACGGGCCGGGATTTTAAAGCAGCCCGTGAAGAGTCCGGTGCCCCCAATTAGCTAAAAAAATTCCTTCCTTTAATTTTCCTGAACTGCTCAGCATCTAAGAGGGCTTTGGCTGCAAATTAATGGTTTCAAGGAAGAAACTGCTGGCACCTGAAACGATTCTGGTTGCGCTCCCACGGGCGGGCACGTTACTGAGTCACGGAAACGTGTCGCGAATCTCCCCAGAGTAGTCTTTACTCGAGAGAAATGAATTCGTTTCACATGTCATAAAGGATGGTAAAGCCGCATTTCTCGTTTTCTGTATTTTCCTCCTCCCCTGCTCTATTTTCGTTTCTTCTTCTTTTCCTGTTAACAACCTGCCCTGTGCTCTGAATGGGATAAAGGAGAGGGGGATAAAGGAAACCCTACGAACTCCGCCTGCCGTTTATCTTTTCTTTCCTAGTTTCCCCCGAGCAGAACAAAACCCAAAGCCACGGTTTTCCCCCGGATGCCGGAACCCGTCCTCGGCTGCTTCTGCGGCCGGGGGCTGCGGGGGAGCCGGGCCGGGAGGAAGAGCCAGGGAGCCCATCCCCGTGTGGGCAGGGGGCTCGCGGCCCTCAGCCCGCTCCATCCTGGGAGGTGGCACGCATGGAAAAATAAAAATTAAAAATTAAAAAGGGAAAAAGAAAAAAAAGAAAAAAAAAAAAAAGGAAAAGAAAAAGAGGAGGGGAAAAAAAAAAAAAGGAAAAAGGGAAAAAAAGGAGGGTTTGTTTCCCCAGTAGGACCTCTGCAGCTTCCTCCCCGGCCCTGGGGGGGCCCAGGCGGGGGGCGTCGGGGTCTTCGGCCCCGGGGGGTGCAGGAGCGTGGGGCGGCCACGCAGGGGCGGGGCGCGCGTGGGGGGCGGAGCGGGCGTGGGACGGGACGGGACGGGACTGAACGAGACGGGATGGGATGGAACGGGACGGGATGGGATGGGATGGGATGGGACGGGGGTGGATGGAGCAAAACAGGCGAGACACGCGTGGGGACAGCTGGACACGCGGGGAGCGGGCCGGTCCCACGGGGGTGGGCAGCCCCGGGGCAGAGGCATCGCCGTCCCGCAAGCACCGCCCCGGCACAGCCCGCTTTTCGGGAGAGCTTCCCCGCCACCCCGCCTTTTCCTTTTCCTTTTTTTTTAAATAAATATATTCATATATTTTCCCTCTAGCTCTAACTTATCACAGCTTAAAACCAAGCTAGAGCCAATAAACATCAAACAGCACTCTCCCACCGAACCGCTTCCTAAAACAAAGCCCGGGGCTGGTGCCTGGTGCGGGGGCAGGAAGCGCTGCTCCTGCCGGCACGCAGAAGGGAGCGCACCGCGGCGCCGGTGGACTCTAAACCCTCTGGTTTACGTGGCAGGCAGGTAAATGTATGAAAGTGTTCTCCAGGAAAAAAAAAAAAAAAAAAAAAAAAAAAAATTATTAGAAACCACCACCTCTTCCGCCCCTCCAAGACTGTTAGTGCAATTTCCTGTACAAGGTCGATCTAACACCCCGACCAGAGACTGGTTTCCGTGTTGGGTGGCCTCTGTCCTGACCGTGGTCCAGGTGTGCAGCACTCGCTGTGCCATCCTGCTTGTTCTGTATCAGCTACTGTTCCCCCAAACCGCAGTGAATAACCAAACCAATCCCTACTTATCCTGCTTTCCCCTCTGCAAACGAGGTGATCTCGTTGAGCAGCTAATTCTAAACTGCCTGGCAGCTTGCCTGTCAGACTACGAACGTACTGAAATGCAAGCAAATTCTCCATTTAATAGCCCCTGGCCAGAGCAACTAATCCATGCTAAACTGGTAATGGACGTCGGTGTCAACAGGTACGCAGCGAAAGCCAACTACTCTGCACTCAGTGGAAGACACTTGCCTTCTGAATGAGGAATAATGTGCAAAACGCAATGTGCAAAAGGATCCAAATTAAATTCATGCCTCAGTTAATTCAGATTAATTTTCCTGATTGCCCTTGCCCACCAGACAACCAAATCTCTGTTTATATCTGCTCTTTTTCTTTTAAGCAGTTGATACAAATCCCTTCTCCTGGGGAGTGTTGCAAGATGCACACATTAAGGGTTGTGATTCACTTAGGCACTAATTAGAGTTCTGTAAATACCTGGGATGGATTTTTATATCACTGTTATTACTACAAACATTATTTGGAGATATTGGATCCACTGTAGGACTGTGTTTCCAGTGCTTTTTCACTAATATGCTGCAAGCAACATTCCAACTAATCACCTTAATGGAAATTAGAGATGAAAATGGTCTATTAGGCTATCTAATCTATCCTCACTCAGTAGTATTTTCTTACATTTTTCAGTCCAGCTTTAAATTTAAAAACAATCCACGAGAATTACTCTGTGGTCTTGAGAGGCTGTTATACCACCAAGTAGTTCAGAAAAGAGAGAAAATATAAAAAAGGCTTCCTGGAAAATGTTTTCTGATGGTCAACCGTACTGTCTTTCTTTGGGTTATATTTTAACCCATAGCTTTAAGTTGCACATCCCTCTGACAACTTAACTATGTGTTCCCTCTTCTCCGTCTGTACACCTGTCACCATGACCCTGTCATGTCTTTAATGCCATTTTTATTTTCCCCAAAGAAGGTTATTAAAGAAGTGCAGGTTCAGCTTGGGCCTCATTCCAGACAGGACCTTGACTGCCTAAATATGTCCAAAATCTTAATCTTTTTTATTTTATTTTTTTCCCATTAGGTATACTGATGACAAGAATCAAAATATTTATTGCAGATTTTTTTCTCTGAAGTGACAGGAGAAGTTGGTTTTAATTATTTATTTATTATTGTTTTGGTTCAGCCCAACATGCATTCTCTGCTGTTTTCTCTATCCAACCTTTACATCTACCCAAAGAGAACAAATGTATGGAGCTTTCTGGGTCAGGTTAGTGCATTTTATGTCATTTTCCATGTAATTTTACCTCCTGAGTAAGGGGATGGTGCCATTTACCCTTTCCTTGGCAGCTCTCCCCCTGGCCTGGGGAGCTCCTGTCCATCCTCCCTATAACCACCCTCCATCACACTCCCCACCTGACACAGCAGGGACGCAGAGGATGGCAACTGGGGAAAAAAAAACCAGCCATTTTCTGGGAATTGTTCGATTCCATCTAGTTCATCACCTAGCCCCTAGGTGTGGAGAAGCAGCCATGGCATGAGGATGACGTGCGAGGGCAGGGTGAGGAAGCAGCTCAAGAAGGCTCTGCCACACACATGGTGCTCACCATGCTGCCGCACACCTTTCTCTTGCCCAGTGAAACCACATCCCATTTATGTTGTACGCTGGTGTGACATGGCCTGTCCTAGCCCTTTTGTTGGTGGCCAGAGGATTACACAAATTTAGGCACGAAACAAGCATGTTCCTTAATGGCCTCCTTTCCTCCGCGAGCTGTACTCTGATTAGGTGACACGCGGTTTTCTCCTCCAGTCTAAACTGAATGCAGCCCGGTAATTGCCCGAGAAACAATAAAACACATATGAGACAAAGCATTCATTTACACCACTTTATTTCTCTAACAATGAGAGAATCTGGGATGGGCCATTGTTAAAGATTACTATTTCCTGCGCTGTAATAAATGTCTCGTCTTCCCTGATGCTTGTTTATTTTATAAATGTCTCTGCTTTGGCTTTCATATTTAGCTACCAGCAGGACACCATTATCCCCTGACAGCATTCTGTTCCTTCTCCATTGTTATTACCGCTGAAGCGATGCTATATTGCTGTGCCCGGCCCGGATGGTAGGGCTTTCTTATCTTGCTTTTCCCATTGCTTGTCTGACCTGGACTCCTGATGCGGCACAGAGCATAGGTGGCAGTGCTTAAAAAGGAGTGCTTTCATGAAGTATTAGCAATTCTGGCTTTTACTTTAAAAAGAAAAAAAAAAAAAAGGAAAAGAAAAAAGAAACAACAACCCAACAACTGTTCTCTATTATTATTATTTTTTTTTTTCAAACAGCATTGGGAAGGAGCTGGGTTTACCTGCACTGCAGACCTGAGGCTGGAGGGCACATCCCTGTGGTGCCCAGGAGGCGAGGGGATCCAGGAGGCAGCCACAGGGGTGGCAGAGAAGGGAGGTGATGCTGCTGCCCTGCACAGGGATGGTGGAAGCAGCAGAACCCCTACAGCCTGTATTGGACCAGGAAGAAGTGGCAGAAAGGGCCAGGGCAGGATCCTGACCCCTGCCCATGCACTTCTGATGGGGACTCAGGATGTCTGCACAGACCCGAGTGCCTGCGAGATCAGCAGCGTAGGGCCTGCTGCAGAGCTCCTTCAAGTCAATTAGAGCATCTCCACTGACTTCAAGGACTTTGGATTAGACTCTTTAACATCCACAAATGAAAGATACGGTATTAGAGTGAGCTGTTATTATTTAGGGCCATGCTGCCCCGCTGCCCATCTGTTCTGTTGCTCTTGGGGCATCAGCGGCAGACCTGCGAAACCAACAGCAGCCTATCTGTCAAAGCCCCATTATGTACCGCACTCTTCTTCTTTTAAGTGCTGAAATCTAATAATCCACCTAACTCTCGTGGCCTTCAGAAGCGCACACTGCATTCCCTTTAACATGGCTAGCTCTCTCTTATTTATTTATTTTTTTAAAACGAAATTCCCAAGTGGAGGTATCAAGGTTTTCCTACAGCCCTATTTCATTTAAAAAAAATAATTGGATCGTTATTTTCTTTAAGAACCAAACTTCAACAGTAAGTAATTTCTGGAGATGTGTCAAGTGGCTCAGCATAAAAGTTAATCTTGATCTATTGGTTTGTTAGATATGTTTACATCCAATCAGTTAGCTCTCCTTAAACAAAAGTGATTTAAAGCCCTTTCTGGAGAGCATGAAAATGATTCCCCCAGCACTTACATTCTCAGGGCCATAATCCAACAAAAGCAGGCTTATCTTTAAGCATATGAGTAGTCTTGCCAAAGTCAATGGGGCTCCAGATGTGTTTAAAGATAAACACATACTTAAGTGCTTCACTGTATTGGAACTCTTTGAATGTTTTACTTACATTTCATTTCAATAGTGGACTTTAAATTTTGTATATAGCAGAAAAGGATTGCTGCTTGATGTTATTTTAAAATACGATTTTTAGGAGGGTGAAAAGGGAGTTCCTAGCACCTAGCATATATTTTTTTAATGATTCACTTTGTTTATTTCCAATGTTACAAGTCAGTATGGTTTGATTTGATTTACTTTGGGCTTCAGGACAGAAGTGCTGCAGGCATGGAAGTGAGCAGCAAAGCCCTGCAGGTCTCTGCTCCAGACTCCTTATGCCACTTCAGGAATGTCACCTCACCTGCCTATGCCTGGTCTTACCTCTGCCAAAATGAAGACCTCCAATATTTCCTTTATCTCACTGCAGCTGCCTATTTAATGCTTGGGCAGTGCTTTGGTAATAGAATCTGAAAGTATCTTCTACTTAAAAAAATAAAACAGAGAGAGATTATTGATCGCAAAACTACTTGGGCAAAGTATGCTTCTCTGAGTCATCCACATGTCTCAGGGATCAAATTAATAAACGGCAACTTTGTGCAATCATTTCTTAGCATTTCCAAGAATGAGCTCAGCAATCCTGGATGACTGAGCTCCTGATGAAGGCGTAGCAGCAAAACCTCCTCGGTGAGGCAAGCTAAGCGAGGTGAGCTTTCTAACAGCTACACATTTGTAGCTGGCCCATGGTGCTGGATTTGTGGAAAAGCTCTGGGCTGGGTTCAGTGGGAGGAAAGCTGCATGGGTTACTCTGGCATGAAGTTCTACAGATCTCTTTGGTTTTGCCCATCTGACACGCAGCTCTTTTCAGCAGCTCACCTTTCCTTTTCCCCTTTGCCACGTCTGTTCTGCTGGGAAACTTGCTGCCTTCTTTATTGCCTTGAAGTCCAGCTTTTCTGCTGCTCTCTACTTCTTCATTTGTCCTTTTCCTTCTGAATCAGAGCACCACTCCAAACAACTCTGTGAAGTACATCTATTATCCCTTTTCTCTGCAAAGTGTTTTTGACTCATCATATGTAATGCTCTATATAAAAATAAAACACATTGTGCTGTCTTAATAGCATAATTCTTAAACAGTTATGGCTTCATTCTCCTTCATTCAAAGTGCATAATTCCCGTTGACAGTAGTAGGAGCTCTGCCAACACAATGGTGAATTAGTTCCCATGATAAAGGAGAGAGTCAGACACTGAAAGGTCCAATGCTGCTCTTCGTTAGAAGGAAATGAAGGTGTAACGCACCCCAAGATAGACAAAAATTACGTGCAATGGCTTCATACTAACCAGGCAGTAGGCCACTGGCTGAACTTGCATTGGAATTGACCATCACTTGGCAGGATTGTAAATTAAGAGTAATTTTAATAACGTGAGCAGCCTTGTGTCTCCATGGAAGAGCTTCAGGTCAGCCCTCAGAGCTGGGCTGGGGAAGGCTGCAACAGCTGAACCTCGGCTTCACCTGCAGGTACATGGGGATCTCAGTGAGCCTTCCAGGAACGTGCCCTTTGAGCACATAAAGAATAATATTTGTCCTTCACAGTTAGCTGCCACACACGTGTGTCATATGTGCCTTACAAAAAGGCAGGGAGTGGGTAGCATCATTTCCACACCTTACAATTCAACAATGTATCTTGGCAGGTATTCAACATCCCCGCTGAACAACACCTCTGCTTTCTGAATATTTTTTTTCCTTTTTGGGGGATGGTCTTAGATTTAGAGCATGGCCCTGAGGATCTCATTCTGTTCTGCAATACTGACAAAACACAATGTTCTCTGTGCTTCTTTTCTTGCACAAGTAAAATAAAATAAAATAAAATAAAATAAAATAAAATAAAATAATATCTTATTCCATCTATACAAATAAAATAAAACACATTTCTTCTCTTACACACTTAATCTTGTTCAGGTTGCGAATACAGTCCCAAAGCCAGTGCTCAAGACTTCAACAGACTTTGCTTTACAAAACAGCTTGCTGAGCCATCCTGCAAGTCTGGGGCAACATTCCGGCAGAAGACAGCTTGCCCCTTAGCCTCACAGCATACTAGACATCATTTGCCTTCCTACCTCCAAAGTCCCAACCATGCATAGAACTAGAGGGGAAGCCTCCACTGGCTTGATAGAAGCATATTTTGGAGCCAATAATGCCTACATCTTTGCCATTCGTATTAAGGTTAAAGCTAAGGCTAAAATGTGCTTTCCCACACTTCTGGTAGCAGAAGACACCGAAGAAAATGATTTCACGAACTGTTTCCCCACTTCCCCTCTGATGTGATTATGCCAAACTGCTTGCCTCTTCCACTGATCACAGGCTTACTTTTTTACTAGAGGTATAACTTACTTTACTAGAGGCATAACTTACTTTACTAGAGGCATAACTTATGTATCAGGAAGTAGTAATTGCTGTCTCAAAAGTACCAAGCTAGTCATTTCCTACACAGTGCCATCAGGCTTGCTGATAGATTATAGACCATCCAACTCAAGATACTTCAAAGAACAAGCCAAAACCCCAAACCAATGGACTTCTTTTTGTGCATCACTCCCTCAGATGATGAATTTCCAACCAGGGGTGTAAGACTCAATCATTCTGATCGCTGTCTTCAACCCTGTGTAATGAGATGATCCTAACAATGTCCAATTCACTTTAAAATCAAGCCAAGGTATTTGCCTCTGTAACCTTCTGCAGCAGCAACTCCCACAGGTGACGAGACATGTGTCTGGGCACTTGCTCTTCATTCTCAATTTGCTGCTTTTTAATTTAACTTGGTGCTTGTTTTCATACATTGTGACAAAATCAAAAGAAAAACTGATGTTATGTTCTTGAGAACTTTGACTTCCACAATCAGCTCCACTTTAATCTTCTTCCCTGCAAATAATTCCAGACTTTGCCATCTCTGATGTATTAATCCTATCAGCTCTGTAATTATTTTCATTATCATTTCTTGAGCATTTTTGGACTCTGCTATATACTTAACGAGAGAAGAGGATAAAAATATGAACAGAGCATTAATGTGGATCTGTGGTATAATCCTGTGTTATCCTGGTAGTTTTGTCATTCTGCTCTAACTTTATTTAATAAATGAAAACAAAAAAAAAATATATTTTTTTAAGCTGCTACCATAGGTTGAAGGGAATCAGACACTGATGACTCCCAGTGCAGGTTATTTTTCCTCAGAGATTCCTGGAAATTCAGAGCTTCTCTGATTATTGGAGCTATATGGCTAATCACTGATGATACATTGCATTTAGCCATGTTTGGACTTGTCTGCCACCATGATCCTCAGTCTCCCAGTGTGTTTAAATGTATCATGTAAAATCCACCATAAATCCACCTATTCTCCTACAGGTTTTAACAAATCAAATTACACTGATTTTTTATTTTATTTAATTTTATTTTGCTACATTTTCCAACATTTTTTTTTGACAAAGAGTTACGAATTCTAATGAACCGTTACCTCAGGTGTCCTTTTAAGCATTGTTATATTTCAGGTAATAAGATCCTTCCAGGATTCAAGCTACAGATTCAGTCTAAAAGCTTACTGCAAATGTGGCCACATTTCTCTTTATGGTATGAATTAACCATCAAGATCTATAGATCAAGATTTCCCTATGTAGCCTGTAGATCAACATTCTTGTTTGTTGGGCATAACCAAAACACTCAGCTGGACAAAACCCTTCCAAAGCAGATTTGATTTTTTTTTATAGTTTGTTCTTGTGGCTTCTGTTGAAATTCCCTGTTTTCCTACAGAAGTTCTAGATAATAGGGTAAAAACAACAATAAAACATCAAAATAAGTAATTTCGATATTTCCACCATTTTGCTGGATATTATATCTCACTGGCCTTGTGATGATGGCAGAGTGTATCTCACTCCAGTGTGAAGGGCTGCCTTCTGTTCTCTGAAATCATCCTAGATCATCTGAGTTGTTGGATGGTGCTTCTGGAGCAGACTGTGCTCAATGAGACAGTCCTGTCCAGCCTTCCCCTGGCTCCCGGAGACCCTGATGTATTTGAGACATGCTTTGTGCTGATCTGATCCACCTGAAGCTTCAAAATGAAAGAACTGAATTGTTTTAACTCAAACTATGACAAAAGTTTTGCTTTTGATGCAGAATAAACCTTAAATATTAAAAATTGGAGTGCTAAAATGAGGTCTGCTTTCCTGCCCATATCACCTTAGCAAACTTTTTGTGAGTTGTTTAAACCTTCAGGCTTGCTTCTATTTACTATGGAACTAATAGGATTGCAAGAGCTTCAGCACCAGTAGTGAGGGTTCATGGGCTAGCAGCTTTTGAGGGTTATACTCATGAGTGCTGAAGCAAAGTTGGTACAGCTAATTCCCGTCTGCAGAGGGAGAAGAGAAGGCAGGGGGAGTTTGAGTGTTCAGGTGCTGATGGCTACAGAGGGAGTCGGTGACACGGCCAAGGCTGAAACCAAAGGCTCTCAATTTGCTGTCAGAGAACAAACAGTATTTCCCCTTAATTCACAGTTTTCCCTGATGAAAAGAATCATGTCTCACAGTTTTCTCTTGCCATTGTTCAGATGACTCACATATGCCATGGGCATGATACAGGCAATGAAGCTTTGCATTAATCTACTGTCCAGATTGATAACTCTAAGGGGCAGCTCATAATGACCAAAATGTGATTAATCATGAGACACATGTGATACCCATGCTCATTATTACTGGCTTCCAGAACAGCACTGCTGATTCCTGCCAATACGCTCAGTTTCGTATCTGGAAGAGACAATGCTGCAATTACTGCCAAAGTATGCAGGAAAATTAAACAGTAACTAGTTCTGTATTCTGCATCAGGCTAGGGAGAGGGAGTGTAGAAAAGAATGGGAATGTAATACCTACAAGGAATAGCAAATCCTCTCTGGATCTGATGTTTCATTTTAAATAGATGTTGTCTGATATGGCCCTGTAGTTTAAACAGCTGTCTTGCAGAATGGTTGGTTGAAGAGGAACATATAGGACACTGGCACAATGGTACAACACCTGAAAAGGAGCTCATGAGGCATATTTGGAAAAGAGCTTCTTCATATCAATGGACTTTTCCTGCAGATCTATTTTTATGATGTTACCTACTTGTAAGACAGAGAGAAATTATTCTCTTGCTGTAGTACCAGTTAGAGTTCTCATGCACTTGTAATAATTTCTCATAAACCACGCCGATATCTTTTGTACCATGTGTTGATGATCAAAACAAATACATCTGGGCATTAGACCGTAGTAAAAGTGGAGTAAGTGATGTTTCTATCCATTTCAACTACCACAAACACAAGAGCCTTTTTTTCCACCACAGAAAGATGAACCGAGTCAAAGAGTTCAAACCAAAGGCATTGTAAAACTTCCAGATACAGACATGATCCAGTTTTTAAGGATCTTGCTCACCTGTGTTGGGAGAGGCAGATTTTCTAGCCTCACTGACAGGAGATGGGGCCAGTTCCCATTAGAACAACTGACCATCTTCTGTTACAGATTAAAGTGCCTGCCTCTTAAATGTCTCCCAAACACACAGCAGTGTTTATATGCTGAAGTTTCCAGAGTTCAGCTTGAATTGAAATGACTATTTCCTCCCTAGGAGTGAGTAAGGTGCCAGAGCAAGGCAGTTGTTAGTTAGACTGTGCTCTGTGTTTCAGGAAGGTTCCCTAAGCTCGTGGTGACTAGCATAGCACTGGAGCCTATATGAAAGGAGAGGAACTTTCTGACGAACCTCCTGTCTTCATGAAGACCATTTTCTTCTCCGCTCAGAGAACGTGTCTCTCACTCCAGATGGAAACCTCCTGTCCCAGAGAAACATTGTGTGCACACAAAGATGAGATTTGTTGTTTCTCCTTCGTTTGCCTTTCACAGTGACCAGGGGTTTGGATGTGCAGTAGAAAGTCCTTGACATTTCCCCACAAAGTGTCATTATGAGTAACTCTATCATATTCTCTGCTAATTACAAATAACCAGGAAGGTGTGCAGGGCCCGAGATACCCGTTCATTTCCCCTGGGCTAAATGCTTCACCAAAACACGTGCCTTGCAGCCAACTGTTTCAAAACGCATCTGTAAGTTCAAAATTTGCATCTCATCAAAATAATTAGGCAAATGAATGGAAGGAAAATCTACTTAGGGATACTAAATATAGAGAAAATCTTTTGATTCAGAAGGTCTCTGAGCCATGCATTTTCAGCTCAGCACTGGGAGTGTGCTGGGGAAGATTCTGCTCTTCTTACATCCTCTTCTGCTGGGCAGCGATGGGTGCCTGTCACGGGCAGCATACCAGCATGGATGTTTAGGTTAACATACCTTTCTTGTGAGTGCTGGGCTGGCTCTGCTTTCCTCTTCAGCTTAGAGGACCCACCAAAGACACCCACCAAAGAAAAAGCCTGTTAGGATGACTCCGCAGTCCAGAGATGGCAAAGGAGGGCAAGAGCAGGCTCCTCCACCTGATGGAAGCTCAAAAAGAATATTATTTGGATAGGAATCCATGCTACACAGTAAATTAAGTGAATAAAGGACAGGATCATTTTGATTAATCTTTACATGCAAGCCTTAACTGTGGCACAAAGCAGTTTAGGAAGTAGTAGCAATAATGAGTACCTTTCTTACCCATTGTTCAAAAGATCAGGAAATAGAGATAAAAATAACAGAAATAAGGGCAGTCAACGAGAAGCAAAGTTCTCAGTTTTTTGCATTCTGGTACTCTGCAAACTAATGAACTAGAAATGCAAAGCAACAAGGTGTTCTACTTAGCAAAGTATGGTACAGGGAGTACATGTGCAGTGTGCTAAGGCATTTGTAAGCAATATTTAAAGGTAAAAGAGGTAACCCCTAATCTGCTTATCCAGTGGTACATGGGTAAGCATGCTAAAGCTAAGGAGATCCCTGGAGCTATGGAAGTAAGAAGGGAAAGTCAGGAACCCTGTTTCAGGTCACGAAAGAACATCGTATGCAAGAATGTTTCATATAAGTCTATTAGGGTTAAAAAAAAAAAATAGGGAAAAGGAATTTTAGTGACCCAAAGGAAGCTGACATTATAGACAGTAAAAATTTTAATTTCCCAAGGTTGTCTGTACTTTGCTGTTTGTTCCAGATGAGTGGACTTCAATTAAAGTAACTGAGCTGTTTGGAGATGAAATTGTCTGCTCACTACTGGTTTCCTGCAGGATTGGACTCATAATTTGAATGTACAGATCTTCAGCAATACTGCGTGTTTGTAATGTATGGAAGCAAATTTAGCTGATTTGATGGGGAAAGCTTTCTTACAGAACTGTTTTCTGTGCACAAAATGGGGTTTGTAATGCAGTCATTAAGAACAAAATTCCCTTGTCCTTCACTGGGCTTTGCACAAGTCCTCATTGTACACAAAAAAAAAAGGCAGATTATCACACAAATAAAATATATAATCTCCAGATATTCTGCTTCAAACAATGAAATGGAATTCAACAGCTCTGTTTATTATTATGACATATGCCTAGACATTAGCATAAGGAAAAACATGGGGTAAAATGTCATACATACTCCCACACATCCATACAAATATAATTATAATTGCTTTCTGTATTTCACAGACCTTCTACATGATTCATTATGCCTGTTATTTCTAAAAAAAAAAAAAATAAAATAAAATAAATGATTTGTTATATAAAAAATGTTTGAAACAGAACTTTGTTTTATTTAGCATTAAGTAAACATGTCCAGCAAGGATTGTTGACACTGCCCTGCCTACATATGCATATGCACATATTATGTCTATCAGGCAGCAAAACTTACTAGCTGCTTACCTGCTAAACACAAGCCTCAGCCACATGAAAATATTCTCACTAATCAGCAGCCACTTGTTGCACCTCTCCTGAGACAACCAAATCGCTCTTAAATGTACAGTTCTGCAAGCATCCCTTTGCACAACAGGCCTCCACACAGCATTGCAGGCTCATGGAGGAAACGAACTCACTCCATCCTCTCTATGTATCTGCATGAAGCCTCGCACAAAGGGGCTGTGATTTATTTGGGGCCTCTGGGTATGACCGCCATACAAGTAGTAACTAATGACAACAGACCACCAGAGATTGCTGACATTCAGCTGCTGTAAGGAAAAATAAATCCTGGTCCAAAACATCTGGTTATATGCATAAGCATTCCTGAAATGGCAAGACCTGATTAAACTCTTGGGGGCGTCTCCGCAATGGCAGGCTGACTTTTCAGACAACCACAATAAAAAGAAATTATTTTGTTATTTGTGGAAAAAAAGACCAAGATCTAAGTTCTCCAGTAGAGAATGACTCTCTGAAATGTATGCGAACTGCTTTTCTTTTTTCTTTTTTTTCTCTTTTTCTTTTTTCTTTTTTCTTTTTTCTTTTTTCTCTTTTCTCATTTCTTTTCTTCTTTTCTTTTCTTTTCTTTTCTTTTCTTTTCTTTTCTTTTCTTTTCTTTTCTTTTCTTTTCTTTTCTTTTCTTTTCTTTTCTTTTCTTTTCTTTTCTTTCCTTTCCTTTCCTTTCCTTTCCTTTCCTTTCCTTTTCTTTCCTTTTCTTTCCTTTTCATGATCTTTTCTTTCCTTTCCCTTTTCTTTTTCCCTTTTCTTTTCCTTTTCTTTTCCTTTTCTTTTTCTTTCCTTTCTTTTTTCCTTTCTTTTCCTTTCTTGTCCCTTTCATTTCTTTTCCCTTTCCTTTCTATTTTTTCCTTTCTATTATTTTCCTTTCTATTCTTTTCCTTTCCTTTTTTTGCTTTTGTTTCCTTTCTTTTTTCCTTTTTTCCTTTTCCTTCAGTTTTCTTCTTTTTCCTTCCCTTTTTTCTTTTTTCTTTCCTCTTCCTTAATTTTCCATTCTTTTATTTTCTTTCTTTCTTTTTTCCTTTCTTTCCTTACTTTTCTTTCTCTTCCTTTCTTTCTCTACCTTTCCCACTCTTTGTCTTCCTTTCTTTTCTTTCATTTACTTTCATTTTTTCCTCTTTTCCTTTCTTTTTTTCCTCTTCCTATCCTTCTCCTCCTTTCCCATCCTTTGTCCTCCTTTCTTCTTTTCTTTTTTCTTTTCTCTCCTTTCTTTTATTTCTTTTTCTTTTTTCCCTTTCTTTTTTCCTGTCCCTCCTTTCTTTCCTGTCCCCTCCCTTCTCCCCCTTTCCTTCTCTCCCTTTCCCATCCACTCTATTCCCTTCCTCTCTCTCCCTCCCTTGTTTTCCTTTCCCCTGACGTTCCCACTGGGGACACCCAAGCCCAGGCCGACTGGGATGAAGCGGAAGGCGCTGGGCGGCGCAGGATGAGGCCCTCAGGGTGGGCCGTGGCGCTGTGGGGGTGCAGCAGGCTGGTGGCCCCAGGTGGGTGCCCCGGCCCTGGGCAGCGCCCGGTGGCGGCTCGGCTGCGGGGTGAGGCGTTCTCAGGGAAAATTCCTCCCGTCGCTCTCAGGCCCCTAAACTCTTTGTGAATGGGGCCAGTGCAACATGTGGCCTTTCACCTCGCCCGAGAACCACTGCCAGACAGCCACACTCAGAGAATTGTTTGTTAATAGTCCAATTAGATAATTGCCATCTTTCACTCCTTTTGCTCTACATTTCCCATAAAGGAATGAATAAGGAGAGCAGCATGAAGAGGGCTTCTGCCCTGCAAGGTGACAAGAAGGACTGGAGCATGCTCTTTGCACAAGGCCATTTGCTTGAATTGAATCATTGTAGCCTAATCAATGGTCTTATTGGATTACTGGCTGTTGCGGTTCTCAAAGATATTGTAGCAGAGACAATGAAATAGCTAGAGTAAAACTTTTTTCCCCTTTAGTGGATCACGCAGTTGAGATTTTTCACGGGCTATCTCTCCCTCTCCCTCTTTCTCCCCCTCTCTCTCCTTCTCCCCCCCTCCTGGATCCACTGCACACAAAGCTGGCTCTTTTTTTTTTTTTCTCCTTTTTTTTTTTTTTTTTCCTTCAATGAGCAGGCTCTGCGAATAGGTTCAGTGTTGGTGAAGGTGCAGAATTAGCACACACACACACACACACATGCCCGCCCGCACGCACACACACACACACACACACACACACACGCAGAGGGAGAAGCACAAAAAGCAAGTGTCGGGACTGAAATAAGGAGAGGTAGGAGTTTAAGATGGCTGTCTGTGGGGAGATGTGTTGAGGAGGATTTCTGCCGGCCAAGAGGACCTGCTGCCTCGGACAGAGCTGCCTGGAGGAAGAACTTTTTGGGGTGTGTGCGCGCTGGCGATCTGTTTGTTTGTTTGGCATCCAGGGGGCTGCCCCCCCCCCCGCCCTGCAACTGCATTTTTCCAGCCCTTCCTCGCAGCTTTATTCAGATTTATTTGGCGTGCTTTGGAGAAAGCCACTATATAATCGGGAGGTCAAAGGCATACTGAAGAAAGTTAATAATGGCTGCTAATGGTGCTAACAATTCAGGGTGAATCTTGTCAAAAGTTTTTTTTTGTTTTTTTTTCACTCTCCCCCCCCCCGTTTTTTTTTCGTTGTTTTTTTTTTTTTTTTTTTTTTTCTGGAAGTCTCAGTCTTTTGATTGTGTGTTTCCTGAAAGCAAGACCAATCATTTCAGTTTATTCACTGGCTAAACTCTACTTGATTGGGGACAAGCACACAAACCATCCATTACGATCTGATATATTATCCAAACAATTTAGTGTATTCATGAGGTAACCTAAATGTGGAGGCTGCAAAATTACCCGTAATCAATTGAAACAGCGAGTGCGCGTCCCTCTGTGTGTCTAACAACTACATGTCTCTGTAATAAGGCAGACATTAAATCATTTTAGAGTTGTACTGTTGAGTACCTGATCACTGGGCGCTCTGGGAAGCTGGACAGTCACATTAGGACGCTGGGACTGAGGAAGCCGCTGCTTTTCCAGTGGGATAAAACCCGACCTTCCTTACTCGAGGTGCTTTACAGATCCCCACCGATCTGACCCTAAGCCGTGCAATATCCAGCATAGACTTCGTCTTCTTCTGCTATCGCTACTCTTTTTTTTTTTTTTGGTTGTTGTTGGTTTTATTTTTTCTCGTTTTTGTTTTTTTGTTTTTTATTGCACTACATGTTTGGGAAACAAGACAAAATGGACGTTAGATGCAGTTCAGAGACTGAAGCTAACCGGGTCTCGAAGAACGGACATAAAGAGGGCAAGGAAAGCAAAGGGTCTGAAGGAAATATTTCTACTTCTTTTTTGAAGGATCAGCAAGGGACTTTTTCTGCCTCTGCAGCTACGGAAGACTGTAATAAAAGTAAATCTAGTTCTGCAGACCCGGACTATTGCAGGAGGATCCTAGTTAGAGGTATGACTCGGAGGTATTTCGGGGAGGGGGGGGAGAGGAAGGTGAGCAGCGCTCACACCCGGCGGATTTATTTCTCCCGTGGGCTCGGCTTTGCCCTGTCCCTGCTCTTGGACACCCGGGGGCCAGAAGCCCCCGAGCTGAGCCCGCTCCCGCCGGGGGCTCCCCGCAGCCCCCCGAGCGGAGCTGCCCCCGCGGAGCTGCCCCCGCCGCCCCCCGGGCCCCGCATCCCGGGAGCAGGACGGATTTTTAATCGACCATCAGCCTTCAAATGAACGGACGGTGTTATTTTTGTTTTTTATTTTTTATTTTTTTTTAATTTTTATACAGTTTATTTTCCTCGGCCCTCCTCTGCTTCGCGGTAAACGAATGAAATCGTTCTGCCGGGGAAAAAAATAAAAAAATTAAATTGAAATCGGGTTTATCAAGGTGCGTTTGGGGGGGAGGAGGGAGAGAACAGAGCGGTAACAAAATTAGCGAGAAGCAGGCCTTGTAAACAATAATTAATCCTTGCGCGACCGAGTGACCCAGAGAAGGGTCAGATTAAAATGATGTGCTCGTCTCCGGTTTAACACGTACCGGGGAGGCAAAATCACGGGAAACAAGTTGGGAAGGCTTTAACGCAACGCGAACCTGGCCCTGGCTTGACAGCCGCCTTAATAAGATTTGTCCCGCTTTCTTTCGGTCTTCGGTGCTACCGGAAAAGTGAGGTTTCAGCGAGCTGTCGGGTGCCTCGTTTTGTGTTTCTTTTTTTTCTTTTTTTTTTTTTTTTTTTTTTTTTCCTCCTGTTCGCCAAAAAAAAAAACAACAAACCCCGGCAGCGGCGGCTGGAGGAGTCCCCGGGGTGGCGGTGGGCAGCCGGCCAGCCCCCAGCCCGTGCCCGGAAGGCTCCCGCCTGTTTTGGCGCACGGGAAACTTTCAAAAATTATTTTAATTTTTTTTTATTAAAAAAAGAAGACGATTTTATATTTTAACGGGCAGCGGGAGGGGGCTTCCAGCATCTCCCTACCCGGATCCCGGGGGGAACAAAGGGTAGCCCAGCCCTGCGGTCACAAAGCCCGGCCTTGGAGCATCTCTCCCCGGCCTCCCAGAGGGGCCGGGGTGATGCCGCAGTGCCGTACTGTCAGCGCGACGTGCTCAAACCAATTTTAAATGGGCTGAAGGGATTATTTCCAGAGCCCTGGGCCCCATCGCCCCCTCCTCCCTTCTCTAGTGGGTTGTTGTTTTTTGTGTTTTTTTCCCCCTTCCTTGGGTGCAGTGGCCAGGTGCAATCTGGGGGTCCCCGCTCCACCCTCCCTCGGGTCTCGGTCTCGAAAGCGCTGCCGGCGGCTTTCTGCCTGCCTCAGGAAGGAAAAAAAGAAAAAAAAAAAAAAAGAAAAAAAAAAAAAAGAGGGTTTCCTGGGTGTAAAACTGCCTGCGCCTTTCTTTGCTAGATGCCAAAGGTTCAATCCGAGAGATTATTCTGCCTAAGGGGCTTGATCTGGACCGTCCCAAGCGGACCCGCACCTCCTTCACGGCCGAGCAGCTCTACCGCCTGGAGATGGAGTTCCAGCGGTGCCAGTACGTCGTGGGGCGGGAGCGCACCGAGCTCGCCCGGCAGCTCAACCTCTCCGAGACTCAGGTACCCCTCGGGACGGGGCCCCCGGTTCCTTCCGTGGGGCTGAAAATAGGGCCCGGGCCTCCCTGCGCACTTTTTGCGCGCCCCCGCGCAGGCCCCGGGAGCCGTGGCACAGGGCTGGAGGGGCAGAGCCGCCCCCTGGAGCCCACCCACGCGTGTCCGGCCGTGGGGCCTCGTGGGAAAGGAGGAATAACTGGAGGGGGGGGGACGCGGGGATGCGCCGGGGGTGCCCCGAGGGATGCGAGGGTGGCTGGGGACACGCGTGTCCCCGCGGCTGCGTGGGGCCGTGGGGGCTCGGCCACGGAGCCAAACCCACACGGGGATTCAGGGAAGAGAGGGGAGGCCGAGCCGTGACCTCCTAAATTTTGGGGGGTGGGTGCCTTCCCCTGCGGGCTGCTGGATTTAGGGACCTGTCCTTTGGTGGCTGCGTCCTGCTGGGGGCCACGGGTCGGGGCCGGGGGCTGCGGGGCTCCGAGCCCCGCAGGGCTGCCGAGGGGGGGTTCGCCCTGTCCCACCGCCCCCGGCCCGCCGGGCGACGCAGGAACGGGGCAGAGCCACCAAAAGCCGGGCTTGTGCGAGCCCGTTTCATCCTGCTGCAAAATATCACCCAACAAGAAATCCCCCTGACAAGCTAATTAGCTTTTTTTTTTTTTTTTTTTCCCTCTTTCCCCTGCCGGCTGGGAGTGACAAGTTCAATAGCTGGGGGGTTCCGGAAACCTCCCTGGTGTTGGGTTTGGGCTGGTTTTTTGAGGGGGACATTTTTTTTATATTTATTTTTATTTTTTTTTAGGGGGAGAGGAGGTTGAGCAGGTTTCTTTTTAAAGCCAAACATTGTGCAAAAGGGCCAGGAGGTGATGCCGCCCGGGGATGCCCCGAGGGGCTGCTCTCAGCCCAGGACCCGCACCCTGAGTAGGGCCAGGGGACCCCTTCGGGGACCGGCGACAGCACTGGGGGTCTGCTGGGGAGACGACCCCCGAGGACACCCGACGGGAGGGGGGGGGGTGGAGCAGACGGGATGCGGGGCGCAGCGCCGCGGGACCCCCCCCATTTTCCCCTCTGACCTTGCCTTTTCCCCCCTCCCCGTCCCGCAGGTAAAAGTGTGGTTCCAAAACCGGCGCACCAAGCAGAAAAAGGACCAGGGCAAGGACTCGGAGCTGCGCTCCGTAGTATCCGAGACCGCCGCCACCTGCAGCGTCCTGCGGCTGCTGGAGCAGGGCCGCCTGCTCTCCCCGCCGGGGCTACCGGGCCTCCTGCCCCCCTGCGGCACCGGGCCGCTGGGCTCGGCTCTGCGGGGACCCGGCCTGGCCGCGGGCACCGGCAGCTCGGCGGCGGCAGCGGCAGCAGCGGCGGCTCCCCCCGGGGGCTCCCCGCATCCTGCGGCCGGCGGCAGCGCGGCGGGGCCGCCCCCCCCGGGGGCGCTGCACGGAGCCGCCGCCGCCGCCGGCCCGGGGCTCTTCGGGCTGCCGGTGCCGTCGCTGCTGGGCTCGGTGGCCGGCCGGCTGGCCTCCGCGCCCCTGGCCGTGGCCGGTTCCCTGGCGGGCAACTTGCAGGAACTGTCGGCCCGCTACCTGAGCTCGTCCGCCTTCGAGCCCTACTCCCGGACCAGCAATAAAGAGAGCGCGGAGAAAAAAGCGCTGGACTGACTCCGAGCGACTCGGCCCGTATTTATATTTAGAGTATCTATTTGTGGCGATATTTATGGGACAGGCGGCGGCTCCCCTCCCGCCCATCCTTCCTCCCTCCCCTCTTTCCCTTCCTCCCTCGCCACCGCCTTCCAGCCCCGCGGCTCGGCACGGCACGGCTCGGCACGGCACAGCTTGGCACGGCTCGGCACGGCTCGGTATGGCACGGCACGGCTCGGCAAGGCACGGCACGGCTCGGCTCAGCTTGGCACTGCTCGGCACGGCTCGGCACGGTTCCCTCCGCGGGCCGGGGCGCAGCGAGGGGAGCCCCCTCCTTCCCCCCCTCCCGGCTGTCCCTGCCCCGCCGGGCCCGGGGCTCGTCTGTCGGCCCGGGGAGGGGGGTCAGTGTGTCTGTCTGTCCGTCTGTCTGTCCGTCTGTCTGTTCGGCTGCTCTGACACCGGGAGGAAAGGCAGAGCGGACGGGCCGAGCTTTGGCCGGGCTGTCGGGGATCGGCTCCGGCCAATGCCAAGCGAGGCAGAAGGATTTCGGGGAGAGGAAGATGGAGCTGCCAGGTGATGCCCGGTTATTTTTTTTTTTTTCCTTTCCTTTTCTTCTTCTTTTTTTTTTTTTTTTTTTTCTATTTTTTTTCCCAGACTTCAGTGACTCTTAAGCACAAAGGTCGGGGGGCTCCACCTGGGGCCCCGTCCCATACACATTCGCTGCACTCCGCACCGACACCCTCGCTGCTTGCCCTTCGCGCCAGCCAGGAAAACCTCCAGCAACTTTTTTCTTTTTCTTTCTTTCTTTCTTTCTTTCTTTCTTTTTTTTTTTTTTCATGACAAATCTTGAATGTGGGAAGGGCCAGAACGGACTGCCTCGAAAATTCACGCACGGAGCGGGGAGACAGAAACCGGTGGCTGTAAAGATTTGGGATCAAACTCTCTCCCTTCGAGAAATCACAGCGTCCCTTTTTGTATTCCCATGGGTCAGTCCTGCCGACCTGGTCTGCAAAAGCAAAGCTGCAGATAAATAGTGGAAGTCGCCACTCGTTTTGCTTCCACATCTGTTGCGATGGTGATTTTTTTTTCCTATTTTTTTTTTTTCAAATAATTTCAATGCGCATCTAAGTCAAAAAAAATTGTTAGCCTTTCTTCCTCCTAAAATAACCCTCTCGTATGTCGCTCACACTTCAATTAAAACGAACGTAAAATATACGAAGCATATCTTTTGTTGTTATTTTTGTACTTTAAAATACACCTATGTAACATTTTTTTTTTCTTCTTCATGATCCTTACTGCTGTTTTCCTCACAGACATATGTACTTCATCTTCTAGTATTCCGGAACAATTTCTTGTTCAATTTCAGTACTTGAATTTGCCAGAAAAGGGATGCTGTACTTAGCTAGTTACTCGGGAAAAATATTTCTTTGCTTTGGTTTTAAGTTTCTTTCCTTTCTTTAAACTTTAACACATGGCGTTTACAAACTGTATAAATACGTGCCACCAAACTGTAACCAAAAAAAAAAAAATTACAAAAAGTGGAATGGTTGCTGTAGTATATAGAATTAATTATAGACCAGAACTGGACAGAAAGAGCTGGACAGAAAGAAAATAGTAATTTTATTGTAAATTATTTACGTCTGAAGTTTCTAGGCAACTAGTCGGAAAAATAATGAATGAATCGAGCGCTGAGCCCCTGCTACTAACTTTTGTTCTGAATGTTTTGGATATTTGGATGTTTTGTATTTATGTGGTGAGAGTGAAATATATTATATCTATATGACGACGGAATTAGGTGTATTTTCGTCTTATATTTGTAGCACCCAACTTACCTTCATCTAATACTTGCGCTGCCAAGAAAAAAAAAATCCTATCCCTCCATAACAGTCCTAATTTAAAAATTTTATTTAATTCTTTTTTTTTTTTAATTTAATTTTATTTTTTTTTTTGTAGCGGGTGGCTGTGAGGTCCATCTCACGGGTTGGGAGCTCTGCTCCTTGCCCTGAGCAGCCAGGCGGTTCGGGGCACCCCGCTCCCCCGAGCCCCGGCATCCCCGGCTCCCACCCAGTGCCCGGGGTGCCCCCAGCCCCATCCCTGGACCCCAACCCCTCTTGGGGAGCTGGGGTGGGTGCCTGGCGGGGCAGGGGCTGGGCCTGGTGCAGATCGAGGTCCCTGCAGTGTGTGTGTGCCGGCGTGTGGGGATCCCCACGCGTTTGTGCACGTCTCTGGGTGGGCAGAAAGGGCTTGTATGGGGTTTCTTCGCAGCCATTGCTCCCAGCCCCGCTGGCAGCCCAGCCCTGAGACTCTTGCACAGGGCAGCCAGAGTGGGGCACAAACCACGTTTTTCAGAGCCCCCCCACAGGCCCTGGCTCTTGCAGGGCCTCTGTGAGGCGTCAAACTGCGGCCACCCCACACCACCCTGCACCACCCCACACCACTCCATACCACCCCACAGCACCCCATACCATCAGCCCTGCCTGGCCCTGGGCTCTGCTGGGCCCTGCTGGGCACCCAGCCCACACTGGGCACATGTACTGCTCAGGGGGAAGAGGGAATGGTGTGGTGGTGATGGAGATTTTTTAAATTATTATTAATTTTTTGTTTTATTTTTTTAAAATGTGTTGATTTGGGAATGGAAAGGCAACGTGGGCAAAGGAGGGTTTCGCAGGTGACATTTGAAGAGGTGACATAGAAATTGAGGGTCAAGACTGAAAAAGTTCATGGGGTGGGGAGGGGAAGCAGTGTTAAAAAGAGCTGAGTGTGACAGCACAGACCTGCCCGAGGGAGATGACAGATTTTGGTCTCTGCTTTGCCTGCGTGGGCTGCACGGCCCCGGACAAAGAGAGGAGCCCTGGCTCAGGCTGTCCTTGCCAAGGAGGCGATCCCCAATTTTCCTGGGCTCCCCTGCCCCATATGGGCCTGTTCCATGCCATGAATATACCTTACCTTGCAGGGACCTCTCTGCTGCTGAGACCAGGCCACTTTGTTGCCCAAATCTGAGTGCACATCACACCATAGAGCTGTCTCCTTGCCTCCACCCAGAAAGAGGATTTCTCTGCTGTTTTGTTTTTTTAGCTGGAGGCAGTAGGGTGTTTTGTGTCCCCTCACATAGGTAGTATGAGGCTCTTTTTCCTGGCCTGAGGTCCCAGGGCTGGAACCATGTTCAGTGAAGCCCTTTGCTCCTGACCTACGGCAATTTAAGCCAGCGTCCAGCTAAATTGTCCACATGAACAGTAAAGCAGCAATTTTACTTATTTTACAGCTTCTTAGTATACACATGAAGAGTAAATATTTATATTATTACCACTATTATTAATTATTTCTAAATATTTCTGAATAAATATATGCCCCTAGGTGTGATGGGGACTTGTCTAAGCATTCAAGTAAAAGGAACAGTTGAAGACATTTTTTTTTCCTTGTCTTTTTTTTTTTTTTTTTCTGTCTCCTTCAAGTCCTACCCGTCCCAGCTCCCTCCTGAAGGCTGCCTTCGGCTGGAAGCAGAGCAAAGGCCTCCCCACCCCATCAGGAGGGAAGCAATCTGAAGCTTCCCTCACCTCCCTGGGCTTTCTGGGTGCCCGAATACCCTCCGTGCAACAGGAAAAACTGAAACACGTTGGTCTGATTTCTGTAAAACGAGGGTGGGAATGCCACCTGTGGCTGCTGTTGCACAGAATTAGTTAAAAACCACACACACACACATCCTCACGTGCAGGATGTCTGCATCAAGAGCCTGCTGATAAGCAGTAGTCCCGATTCTTCTTTTTTTTTTTTTTTTTTTTTTTTTTCAGCTGCACCAAAGCTGTCCCGAACCTGTGTGCTTGTGGTTATTGATACGCTGAATTTTGTGCTCCCGGAGCCACGAATACGAGCCACCTTCCCCGGACTACCTGCTGCTGAAGGGCTGTGCTGCCTCTCATGCAGTGCCTCTGTTTGTGCCCATCACCGCAGCGTCCGAGCTCAAACTGGGGAATACTGGGCTCGTAAAGAGGGAGTGTGAGTGAGTGTGAGTTGTGGGGGGTGTATTTAGCAGGAAAGTGAGTAAACAAAATATAAACCTATCCCCAGAGTGGATTTTTTTTTTTTTCAAAGGAAATCATAAAAAGTATTTCTGCAGCCGACAGACTTCATCAAACTTTCCTTTAACAGCAGCCACACTTAGGACTTGGCGTGATGAAGCAGTAACAAAGACAAAGGACAATTTTAGTTTGTTCATCTGCACCCGAGGAATATTTTCACAGGTACCTGGACAGTGTCTGGTCCTGTGGCTCTCAGGAAGGCAAAACTCCCAGGATCAGCTCTGGAGCACCTACGGAGAACACAAAAAGTGTTAGCCAAGTGTATGTAGGGAAAAGAGGAATTAGTCTATTTAGAAGATTTTTTCAAAAGCATTTGCCCACCCACTTAACATAGGCCCTGCTTTATTTGCTGCTCCTCCGTATCCCTCATGCCAGGGATTAGTGCAGCCTCTGGCCACTTTGTCTCCATTTGCAACCCTGTCATCAGCCCGAGATACATGACCTTGTGACATGTAAAAAAGCACACAAGGTCCCTGATTAACTTCAGAGTATTTTATTTCTTTAGAGAAAAGAAAAACACTTCAAAAGAATAACTCTTGAACAGAATCAAGTCACAGTCACTGGCAAGTGTTTAACAAAATTACCGGGGAAGCTGAAATGAAATCCATCGATGTAATGCTGTCGATGCAGCAGCCATAATACGAACCGTGACCCTGCATCGTAGCCGTGGTCCGGAGGGCTGCCAACAAGAACCATTTCTGATGCATATGTAAGAACTCTATAATAAGTACTTTATTCCCTACATTATTTTTTTTCTAATAATTACTCAGAAACTTTAGCACAGTGTTTATTGCCCCTCTATACGTTGCTGTTAGTATCAATGTTGTTCTTCATATCAGTATGAATAACTGATTCTAATTTGAATGTTAACTCCTAAAAATTTCTAGTGGCAGTGAGTTGCATAGTTAATCATAAAGAAAATAAAAATTATTACATTTTGCATATCCATCTTCTACTTTTTATGGCCATGACTAGTTCCATGTTCTGTCATTAAAAGCAGGTGAAACAGATGTTCACAAGCTACCTCCTGAAACCACTTCCTTTTTTATTCTCTTTTAATGTTACCTCTTCTTAGTCTCCTTTCTACATGAACAATCAAAATCCTTTCAACTTCTTTTCATACACAGTTCTTGCAAACTGCACTTAATATTACTGTTTGCCAAGAGGGGCTGCCTTTCCTTTCTTATTCTCCCCGTGGAAGAAAAAAAAAAAAAAAAGTGATAAATTCGCAGAGCCTTTTTCTCTTCAACTATCTGTTCTTCTGTTTGATCCCCCTGCTGTGAGCAAAGATGAAAACATCACACCAGTAAGGACTCACCCAGAACATGAACCTGGGCCTGGCACATGGTGTTACGGCCATCAGAAGAAGACCAGATCGCAGGCCTCATCTTCTGTGTTGCCAGAGCCTGGGTGAATCAAATGGGATTTTTGACTTCCTCCTGAAGCAGCTACTCAAGGAACCATGTGTAGCAGAGGAGAAATAATGCAGCCCAGCCTACACAATGTTGGGCCATAGGGTTTGTTGCAAAACAGGGTATCTTTCAGTACCCCGTCCTGCTTCAGTACCAATCCAATGTCTTGCTGAAATACATCATGGACAATGCATGAAAAACAGACGGTGAGATTGTCTGAAAACCAATGTGAAACTGATTATAAATTTATCACCCCCCCATAAATAAATACATAAATAAAAAGAATGCTAACACAAATTTGAATATTTTTTAAGGTGGGTATTCCCTACATATTCAGTAATTCTCTTTTACTTTCTATTGGCTTGTTTGCACATGGTGACTCCTGTGAATCTGTAGAACATTTTGCAAAGAAAACCTCATGGTGTTCCTGTTTGGTTTTGTTTGTTTTAATCTTTTTTTTTTTTTTTTCCTAAATTCCTCTCCTTAGTTGTTTTGTTTGTTTGTTTGTTTTGTCTTAATTTAGAGCACAGAAAAGGCACAAGTATAGAAAGAAACTCATGCATGTCAGGGGCTGGAGCTTCAGGGATTCAGACTGGACATTAGGAAGGAAGCCAGCTAGAGCAGAGAAAGCTGAGGAAGGTTAATGAGATCACACCAAGGAAAAGGTTGAAGATAGCCATACAGCAAGTCAAATGAAAGAAATCCTCACCCTACATACAAAAATGCTGTCAGAGAAAGAAAGGGAAGGACAAAATTGCTTGTGTTCAGAAGAATGGAAGAACATCCTCATGGCTTAGACTCTAGCCTGAAATTAAGAACAGGAGACTAGCCCTTGTTTCTATCAGATTTTCTGTCTAACCCTAAGGTCTTTGTCAGCTGTAGGTCAGCTATTTTCTTGCTGTCTTTCCTCTGAAACAGGAATACCAATACTCATTTAAGCATATGTAGAAGGTAGTATCAATATGCATTACTTCAATGAAGGTGAGGCAAAACTGTGACCAAAAATTTAACAACCCCCACAGTCAGCTCCAATTCTTTGCTTGCAATCGTTCCCTGACACCAGCGCTGATCTTTCTTCCTTCCCTTCTTTTCCAGGCCAGTCTCCGTAATTTGAAGCCTCCAAAGAGTGCCTACTACTAGATGGTCATAATCTCCTTGAGGCCTTTAAAGAATTTCATGAACCTAATCCTAAATGGAAATCAGAAGTAGGTAGGAGAAGAAATTGTGTCTTTCCATAAAGAGCTAAAGAGGGATAAACAGGCAATCCTAGGCATTGTGAGTGCACACTCCAAGATAATCTCTATACTTCTCTGGACAAGGCATTGCGAACATCCTCAAGATCAGCTGATTACTGAGATGAATTAGTAAATAAGAACCCATTTCATCAGGTGTTGAGGAGGACTTTAATTGTGCTCAAGCTCCAAATGTGAAACTTCATACCATGGCCACAGCTGTTAAAACAACAGAGTCTTATGGAAACAGTCTTGGATTACTGGCCCCATGGAGTGAAACATTTTTAATGAAAAGGGATTATGCTTATTATTTCTTAGTGCCTTGTGTCTTCTTAGATATTCTGATTGTATTATTTTTATTTACTGAGAGACCTGATATTCACTCCCACTTGAATGTGTTTTTGTGCATATATAATACTTTCTTCCTTGGGATAGTTCTGATATGGTCTTACAGAAAATAGTGTGAGATAAATGAATTAGTTGTTCTTTATTAAGTCCAGGATCCCAATAAATTTGAGGTGCTTGTTTCCCTCCCACTTGCCAATTCTGTTATTGATTTACTTGATGAAATCAGATCCCTTGTCACATAGAATTTAAATAGTGTTTTGTGAGCAGATGATCTCCACGAATAATATGGATACTTCAGTCTTAGTACAGACCCTTTATGTTCTGAATAACTTTTCTTTTTTAAGTGCATTAAGAGAGCCAATAGGGCAAAAATCTAGGGAAAAATCTAGGGAAATTATTTAAACTTTTAAGCATGAAATTTATCTCTTGTTAAGAGAAAGCACCATATAAACTGTATTTCCAGCTCATACCCTAAGCTGTATTACATTTCTAATATGAGCTTCTGAAGTTCTTATCCAGAATCATGGTAGCCAGATTTACCAGCAAAAGTTCTCCAGGGAAACTTCTTGTAGTGTTTGCATGGATCTTCACAGATACAAAGTCTAAGATATATACATAAAAGAAGAAATGTCTATATGGTTACCTCAACATGCAATGGAAACTTTCCTATGGCACATCTCTTAAATGTCTTAGAAGTATGTACATCACTAATAACAAACTTGTGAAAGCTATTTGAGCAGACCAGATTAATGGGAAAAAGATGAAACTAAATGAGTATAGTATTTGCTGCAAATCTACTTCAAAAAAATAAGTAAAGAAGAAATATTTTCATTCTAATGGAAGATGCTGAAATTCTGTTCTTCAGAATATGTCCCCAGAAATCTCTATGAATGGGAGTTTTGAGTATGCAGTTACCTTTTGTGAGCTCTGGGGGACAGTAAACACTGCCTCTGTGATAGGATGATGTTACTGTCTCAAAACTTTTTCATGTTGAGCCAAACCTTGCATCCATGTGGACATCATTAGTATGAAACCTAAGGTTTGAGCTTTATCTCTGTCTTGTCATCTGTTGGACAGCCTTTC
The DNA here is from genome assembly GCA_011075105.1 of Heteronetta atricapilla. NCBI lineage: Eukaryota > Metazoa > Chordata > Aves > Anseriformes > Anatidae > Heteronetta > Heteronetta atricapilla. The sequence continues at coordinate 29,554,445 of CM021736.1, read as the reverse complement.
CTATGAATCTAAGCGGGGAAAATGCAATGCAGTACTTCAGAGCACCAGCTCAGCCAATGAGTACAGAAGGCATTACACTTTCAGATGAAGGCTATCGTCTTTATCTGCTAGAGTACCCTGAGTGCCGGTGATGCTACAAAAATAAATTAATAACAATATCAATAATGTTAATGGGATGCCTTTGTGTATGCTCAGAAAGAAACCTGCTTTCACACAGGGTAGCAAGCCCAGTCATGCCTGGGAAGCTGCTGAGGGTTCTCGTGTTATCCTTCTCCACAAGGAACCCAACAAAGGCACGGGCTTAACCGCAGCTGAGACTGTGCCTTCAACCTGCCATCTCCACCGAACACCATCACAGGAAGTGTGCCAATGAAGCACGCCCTCCTGTTTCCACGCAGGGAGACAGTGGGACCCCACTCCCTGCATCTCCCATAGTCCCCACAGACCCGCATCCCCAGCAGCCCCGCAACTCCCGCATCTCCCCATCCCGGAGCTCAGCACCGCGGACAGCGGCGGCCCCGACACCCAGCTCGGGCTGAGCCCGGTGGGCACCGGGCACAGTTCTGGCCCCTGGCCGCTGGCCGGTGCAGGCTCATGGCCTCGGCATCGCTCACAACAGGCCTCTGAGAGCTCTGGATATGCAAGGTCTTTAACTGGAAGTGTTCATAGCTCTTTCCAGATGTCCAGCTGTTGCACACCCGGGAATCTTCTGCTAGGAGGTTATTGTGTTCTGGTGGAGCCTGTGGGACCAGGACATGCAGATCTTGGCTGGCGTTCACTGACCCCAGTTCCAGCACTGTGCCCTTTTGCTTTCCCTATACACTCTGCTCCCACACTTGTTTAGTTTATGCTGTAAGATTTGCAGGTATAAATTCTCTCCTGCTATGCATTTGCATAATTAGGCCAGTCAGTAAGCAGTGCTTTAATATGAATAACAATAACACACAGCTTTTCAACACCTGAACATATAGTAAATACTGAAAACTCTACAGCCAGAAGTTCAAGCCCTTCAATGAACTGTAATGTTAGTTTATATTAAAACTGAGATAAATGATAATTTTCTACCTGTTTGTTTGGTCTCACAGCCTAGAGAGCAGATACACCCCTTAAAAGATGCATTTGAATACAGCCCTGCTATATAATACCCCTGTTAACTTCTGTGGGACTATCTTAACAACAGAAAAAAAAAAAAAAAAAAAAAAAAAAAAAAAAGGTTTACAGAACTCATCTCTTTGAGAGCTTCCAACAAGTTTACTCTCTGGCTATATTTATACATATACATGCTTTTGTTAAGAAGAAGCCCTGAAACAGCCCAAACTTCATAGGTAATTGGTGAGTTTCTGCAGGTAACACAGAAGGCAAGATGGAAAATTGCATTGACAAATAAGCTTTTCAGTGTGCATTTGTGCCAGCCAAAGCAGTGAGAATCCCAACAGCAGAACAAATCCAGGGCAGAGAGTTAACAGTAAAGGAACAAATGCAAGAAGTGACTTATCTCCTGGAAGCTGCATCAGCATGGAGGGGTCCCTGAGGAAATATTTCTGCCTATTTACATAACTCCCAAAAGTATACAGAAGGGGAATACTGGCTTTTTCAGATCAGGATCTTGAGATGGATCTAGAGCAGTAAACTTTGGTGGAAAGAAGAGTATTTTTTACCTTGGTTACTCTAAACTTTATTGCTTAAGATTTAACAGCAAAATCAACAAAACCTTTAGCTAGGAATTTCTTGACATTTCATAAAGAATTATTATATGTTGCATTGTAAAGGATGTGGGAAGCTCTGTAGCAGTAGAGGCAATATGTCACAGACACCAGAAGAAAGAGAAAACCTAACTCAGCTTATGTAAAATAAAATTCTTACATATGATTTGTTTCCTGTTTATCAGATTCAGATTTAGAAGCTGAGGGACTCTGTACTTGCAGGGTTTGATTGGGCAGTCAGCGGTGGTCAGCACAGCATGGGGATTACCCAATAGTGTGTGGGTTAATATCAAATCTACTAGCTACAGGCAACCTTTTCTTGAATACCAACTAAATGAGATAGCTGCCTTTTAATACATCTTGCAACTAGAGTAGCAAGTAATAATTTATTCTTGATTAATGTAAGAGTTTATTGGCTGGAGAATACCTAAAGCAATTTTCTAGGAACCAGTGTGTTCTGCACTGCAAAACAGTGTAGGACTTGAATTCATCTTTTTCCATAGGTAGAACTGTTTATTAAGTATAGACTAATTTCACTCTGCATTCAGGATTATTTCTGGTCCAGAACTCAATGGGATTCAGTAGGTATGCATTGCTGTGCTTTAGTCCACATAATAATTTTGAGAGAGATAGAAGAAACTTTGCTTCTGGAGCAAAATATTCCATAATTTAATAATTGTAGGTCAACTGAAACACTGGACACTCTCTAAAATAGGATGCTCACTAGATGATCAGTAGTTACTATAGTTTGGTCTATGCTACGTAAAAAATACACAGCTCCACATGTACCTGCACACAGTGTGCTTTGAGAGAAAGAGCACAGTCAGCACCATTTTTTTTCATGGGTCATGCTGGGACAAAGTAAAAAAGAATCATCAGTGAAATTTTCCAAAATGTTGTAGAAAAAAAAAATATTTTCACTGGCAGAATATAACTCACCAGCCTTATATGGCTAGCCATTTTTTTACAGGAGAGTAAAATTTTAAAAAGAGAAGTTTGGAAATCTCTCAGTGGAGAACTTTTAGCTTGTGTTGTAAAGATGCATTAGAGAGAGCCAAAGGGAAAGCAAAAGATTTCAAAGCCCTGGAGTACAAATTACCATTTAGCTGGTACTTAATACTGGAGCATGATCCTGTAGCCCCATTTACCACAAATTCTTGCTGACTGGCAGCATAAGGTCTTGGGTGTCAAGGTGCTCAGTTTCCAGTTTTGCCCTTTTGGTCTCAGAAGTAAGGAAGTATTTCAAACCTTGTGCTTCAAAAAGAATTTAAGAAATGCACAAGAGAGCCAACTTTTAAATGAACTGGAAAGATTTTATGAGGACAGAAGATCAACAAGTGACCAGGACTCCAACTGTGAAAGAAAATGTGAGAAACAGGCACCTCTTCTAGTGTGAAATTGGTCTAATTCTTGGGGCCTTTAGAGTGGCAGTATCAAACAACTGGCCAATATCGTGTACACTTTCCACCATCCACATGGCATCAACTCCATTACCACATTCTGTGAAGCAGTCAAATTTGCCACAGGTTTGTTTAACCCCTCATTTGAAAGTGGAGATGGAAATTTCTTCTCTCACTGAGGACTGAATGTGCTTTTCCTAACATACCTGGGAAGCCAGTCTTAGCCTACAGCTCTGTCTTACACAAAAACAACTCTCCAGAAGAAAAGCAAAACAAACAACAACAAAAAGCAACCCGCAACCTTATAGGAGCCAAATGAAGCAAGGATACAGATGTATCTGATCCCTGGTATGTGGGTGAAACTGATTTTTAGGGGGCTGCAGGACAGGCATGTGGTATGTAGATGCCCTGAGTACAGCTGTGTTTTGAAAGAAGAAGCACCAAAGGTGCAAGGTAATTATAAGTTGCTGATCATTGATATGGGGCTAGCAAAAAGGAGGAAGACTGGCACACTGCCTTTTATATTTAGACACAAGATGTATTCATTTTCAAAAACTGATAATGTCTTTTGATAATCTGGGAGTCTTCTAGGAGTAATTAATGAAACTGACCAGAACTTTTATAATTCCAGATGTGACCTATGGTTCACAGGTCTACTGCGTGCTTTTGTCCTGTGTTTTTCTCTGCACTGTCACCTGGAGGAATAGGTGTCACTGGGTCTGGTTGCTGGCTCTGTCACCGTTTTCATTCTGTGCTTGCATTGTTAGCACTTCAAACCTACCACCATGACTGTATGGTAGCAAAAAATGCAGCATGCATCTCCTCGTCCCCTGAGAAGCAACCCTTGTTAGCCCCACCGCCTTCACTGCTTTATTGACAGCAGGCAGAAGTAGCCTTGCAACGTGTGTATGCATGTGTGCCTGTGTGAGTGATTATGTCTCTCTCTGGTGGGCAAGCCAGGTAAAACTGCTTTGTAGTAATCGTGCAGAGACGCAGAACTGTGAGATTCCTTAAACCACCGACCTGATCCCCTTAACAACACAAATTCATAGCAGATCCTGGCTCACAAAGCAGTATTGATCATCCTTCTAACGGCAGGAATCTCCACAACGATATTATTGAAGGAAGGAGGAACATTTTGTTGAGAAGCTGTATTTCAAGCAAAATAACCCTCCAAAGCGCATTCACTTTCAAATCAGTAACATGCAAGTACAGCTAACTCACAAAACAGCAGCCAGTTATGTACGCAGATTTCAATGAGGCTTTTACAAGAAACAATGGCTCTGTTTTTAAGGGTGGTTGCCCTGTTGAAGTGCATTTCTCTGAATGGATACAATGCTGTAGTGCTGAATGGATTCAATGGTGCTGTCTCAAACATGTCCAGGAGTGTCTAGAAGTGGGTGGAGGTAGAAAGAGCTGGTGGGACCCTTCTTGGGGTTGACTCAGGCTGCCTCCTCCAATCCTTTCTTTGCTGTGGCAGGGGCCGAGGTTTTCTTTCCCTTTCCGTCTGCAACAAGCTTCCTTCTCTGCATGCATATTCCCTATCTGGAAATAATAAAATGAAATTTAAAAATGTGGGCTTAAAAAATTCAGGCATAACTCTGCAGGAATGAGGTGTCTGGGTAGCAGAAGAATCTCCAAAGGGAAGTGAGTAACATCTTGGCACCTTGGCTATTCGAAACTGGGAAGGAAAAAATACATACACAGATAGAATATAATGTAGGAATCAATCCTGCCTTGGCCTCTGTAAGGAAAACAAGTGACCTTAATGATCTATTCTCTCTCTAGAGCACTCACACAGAAAGCCGTGCTCGTTCCAATTCAGCTGTGTGCCCAGCACACAGCACAATGGACCTCACTCCTCGGGAAGCTCTAAGTGCCACTGCAATACAAATAAACAAGTTCTGCACAAGATGGTGAGGGCACCAGCAGCCTACAAAAAGCAGCTCTTGGGGCCACACGAAGACTGGGAGTGGGGGGTTGTGCAGCAGCGGTGCTACTCAAGGAAATTCACTTCCCTCACTGAAGAATACACTTCAATTCAAAATGCATGCCTCCTTTTTGCCTTTATCAAATTTCACATGCACATTCCTATATATGTCAAAATCGCAGCATAATGGCTGCAAGCTTCTAGGTGATGCCACCGAACAATGCCATAAAATATAAGAGATGAGGCAGAAATATATAAATAGCTGCAGGCCATGATCTGCTCTCACTGTTTGTGTGCAGCTCTATTAATACTAATAGGAGTTAAGTGTGCAGAATAAAGTGACAGCTATCGTCCCTTAGCTCTGCCAGCAGTTCTTAAGTACTGCGGTGGTCCAGCAGCACTTGTCCATGCTATGCAGAGATGCCTCAGCCACAATGCACAAGCTACCTCTGGATCCTAGGAAATAGCACATTGCCTCTGGTTTTGTCTTACGTAGGGTGTTTTTGAGGTCCGTGCCTCCAGTCTGACCAGGATCAACCATAACTTCTAACCAGTAAGAATAACAATGGTATCTTGGTGTGCTTATGCCTTTTCCAGGCTAGTGATTCTTTGGCGTTAACTTGTAAATGAGATTGTAAATGGTGTTAAAATTGTAATTGGGTATCCTGTGGAATGGCCTTGCAATTTTTCAGATAAGAAAGCCACAGTCAATATACGTGGAAGACCTGGCAGGCCTATGTGTCACCCATCCCATGGCTGTTTTTTTCTGTGCTCAACATCATCCATTATCCTCCAGGTTCTGAGGAGGGACATACAGTCTATGCAGTTACAGACCATGTCTGCTCTCGAGGCAGCGCAGGACATTACTTGTGATCCACCGAGCATCCTGTGAAATAAGCAGCACAGACAGCTGGAGGAGCCACCTTCCTTCTCATTGTCTTTTTATCAACATCTCATCTTCTCTGGATGTAGGGGAAAGTGGTGGCTGGAGCTGCTGGTGAGAGGTCTGCCCCTGGCTGCTCTGCTCCATCTGGGGCGTGTGGTGCAGAGCTGCATGATGAAGGCGAAGGTCTCCTTGCTGCAGGTGCTGGATGGCCTCTTCTAGGCTGGGATGAGGCTGCTGGACACTTGCAGTGCTGGCTGGACACGGCAGGCAGTTTGTGCAGCAGCACAGCATGACTTTCCCAAAGAAACTCCTGGTCTGTGCTTGGGATGACATTCGAGGGCAGGGGAGTGAGGGGTCCTGAGTGCTTCAGAAGAAGGGCAAGTCACCCAATGCTGGGAAGGATAGCAAACAAAACATGTATAAAATAATGGAAATAAGGTGGTGTATATGTTGATGCTGTTGGCTATGGTGTGTTTCTTTGTTTGGTTTTGGTAGCATGTGTTTAAAGAAAACTCCTGGATAGCTCTCAGGGTGTATCACTCTCTTCGCTATCTTTTAAAATTTGGGCAGCCCGGTGGCAGAGGGAAGCTGGTTGGCTAAACTTCCCTTCTAGCTACTTCTCTGTTCTTAGTCCACATTCATTTTCCAAACCATGTTCGGATGTGTTTTCAAATTCACTTTTAAGTACAGCTCACCTAACCTCCTGCCCCGCTCCCACTGTTAGCAGGGGAAGGTTTCCATTAACTTCAACACACATTGAACCAGGCCTTCAAGAAGTTACTGTGTGAGCTACTTGAACCTTATTTTTTTTTCCTCGTTAAGGTTTAAATGCATATACACATGCTCACATACACACCATGGAAGCCTCTCTCTCTCTCTGCATACTCCCCCTTAGAAGACATCACCTTCAGGCGTTGCCTCCAGCACCACAGGCAGCAGCCTGGGCACAGGGTGAGGCTGCTCTGCTCCCCCTTGCCAGCACCATGCCGTACTGCTCAGCCCCACACAGACACATCCCTCACACCCTTACAGACCCCAGATGCAAAAGCAGACACTGTTGAGGGCCTGGGACACAATTCACATATCATCCCCAGGGAGATTTCAGGGCCCTCAAAGGAGGGACATGCTAAGGTGAGGCAGTTGCTGCAAAATGAAAACTACAGTCAGAGCTGTGAGGTAAATTTGCTTCTAATCCACCATTTAAAGGGAGTGATTTCTCCCTCTTGCCCCTACCGCGATGCCCACTACGCAGGCTGGGTACTTAGACTTGGCTCTAGGAGCAGGAGCTGAAGCTTACTGTGCCTTTTGAAAGAAAATATTGGAGGGCCTGTTATATCTCTTTATTAATAGGTTTTGACTAATCCTCTATTCATTGATGTCCATTATGAGATTATACGGCTAAAATTAAGTTAGTACATACAGTATGTCTACAATGAATTCAATAATTGTGTGTTTCTAAAGGAAAAAATGGTTCAATAATTATGGCTGAGACCAGCAACTGGCATCACAGTCTTTGTTGACGGAGGAATATTGCTAAAGTGGGGCAGCTTTTCTTTGCCTTTACAAGTTAAACCCCAAAACTGAGGTGGTTCTGCTCACTTGGAAGAAATGTTAAAAAGTGTTAATAGTGTGCACAGGGCACAAACATGCATTTTGAGGAGGAATCAAAAGCCCCAAGCTGGCATCAGCAAGAAATCTGGTGGCAGGAGCTATTCTCCAAGGAGAAGAGATTTATTAACAGTTACATTTGTGGTTTAGTTCTGTCAATAGGATTTGTATTATGGGAAAATATGTCACATGGTCTAAATCCTGTTTGAAATGACTGTATAAGTGAAAAACTAAATAGCTAAATAGCTTCCCCCCTCCCCCCCCCCCCCCGCCCCAATGCAACTAATTACATGTATTTTCAAGAGGTCTTTTAAGTGCACATATTTGCTTTAGACTCTGGCTATATCTCATAGCTTCATAGGCTGGCTTCTGCAGAACTTAGCTCCAAGATGGGGCAACTCCAGATTTTAATATCAAGATTTATATGTTTATGTGATGCCGAACTAGCTAAGGCACTGCTTTCTATTAACCACAGTTTATATTAAACACAGTTTGTTATCTGTTATGATCAGGCTGGGATGATACAGAAGGCTTCCATGCTTAAAACATGAAAAGACAAAAAAAAAAAAGCATACCAAGAGTGCTCTTCCTGCCTGACCACTGCATACATGGACACAGTCGGGATACAGGTGCCCACATGAGGAGCTTCCAAGAGATGCAGAAGCTCAGCATAAAAATAAACAGCCAAGTATGAAGGGCAAGTTATGCTTCCAAGAAAAGTCAGTACTTTATGTTTCCAATGGCTGCATACCGTGCTGAGCAGATGAATTTGGAGAACTTTGCAGGACACTTGCTTCTAACTGAAACAGCTTTTGTTTCTCCTGAAATCTCTCCCCTGTTTTTGTCAGTTTCTCAATGTTATGGCTGCCCTCACCCCACCGGCTGGCCCTGCTCCCCCAGCTTTGCTGTTTGCAGGCTGCATTGCCCATCGGGAAGCTGGTGGACCTCAACTCAGGCACGGTCACATCTGCAGTCCTTAGCTCTTGTTGATTCAGCCACACTTCTACTGACCTAAGGGCTGGCCTACCCACATGGCCAGGGTAATTTCTATGTTTCAAAGGGGAATCATCAGAGGAGCAGCTCCAACAAGCAGAACAAGGCAGCACTGAGAACCTCCATCCCTGCACCCTCTGTCTCGACAGTGAGTGAAACCCTGCCCTCAGCTAAGTCTGTGAGATAACTGCCTCTGACTTACAGAAGCAGGCATTTCACATTTTAAATGGATTTGATATGATCTTTGCAGACTCCTGAAAGAGCTGCAATGCTATCACAAATGATTTCCCTCTCCAAATATGATATATTGAGCTGACTCATGCCACTCACATTAGCTGTATTGCTTTTTAAATCCAGGCTTTCCATCTAGTCTGGTCCCTAGTGTGTGCACCAGACCTAGACAGATCTTGATTTTATTTTGTGTTGCTCCTCCTTTTGTCCTTGCATTTACTAATAGATACTGGTAACCCCTAGAGCAATGGATGGCCACTACTACAGTGCTTTTAGACTTCAAGCTGGTGGCTCTGAGGAAGCACTACCTACGTTTTTTCTCATTTAAGTTCTCCCATTTACCATTTTGCTTTAATTTTAGGTTTTGCAGTGGCAATAGGTAAGATGCATAGCACCTCAGGCTGGGTAAAGAAACCCTTACAGAGAAAAAGCCTCCCTGGAAAAGCAGGTAAAGCCTTTCATTCCTAAACCTCCGCAGCATCTGAGCAGCCTGTGAGCTCCTTGCCAGCCACAGAACAGCAAACGGGGAAGGAGAAGTGTGCAGTGGGGCAGGCAGCCAGCTGGTTCTTACAGCCACAAAGTTGCAGACAGTGATTTGTAGTTGCAGAATTGCTTTAAATATTCTTTATTCTTGTCTTACCAATCTGGAGCAATACCAAGCCTCGTGGGTAGCTGGTGCCCTCGGTTCTCTTCTTTCGTACACTTGCACTTACCCGACAAGAGTTTGCACTGTGTAACTGTAACAGCGAACACTAAATCCCTTGCTATTTGCAGTCTATGGAGTGACATTCACGCAAGACATTCACCTAACCATTCTGAATAGCAAACCAATTTGAAAAAAAAAGAAAAAAAGAAAAAAAAATATTTCTCTCATATACTCATGAAAAGAAAAAGAGATAAAGTCCTTGAATACATTACTGGCTATAAATCAGCCCAGCCTTCATAATCATGCACAGAGACGGAGCAGAGGAGAACAAATACAAATGTGTGTCTGTTTGCAGAAAACTAACCTGGTGGAGTAACAGAAAAACAACTAGGAAAAAATCCATTATGAAAATATTTTTCATTCTGTCAGCTTTTGCCTTTGTCAGACAAGAAGTAAAAAGGCAGGAGAGCATGATATTAAGATGCCACTACCTAATAATTTCTTGATAATTGCCCTTCAAGAGCAAATGACAATGAAATGAGTAAGGTAGAGCTTTCACCCACTCTATCCTGATTTAGGCAGTCTGCTTTGGTACACACTTCCTTTGAGTAAACAGTACCTATAGTTATACAGGATCTATTCTCCCATTGATGTACCAGGGATTTATGTAGGTGAGTCCCATTAATGCTAATGGAAGTTATGTGTGTAATTCCCCTTTTTCAGCAATGAGAGAATAGACCTTTATGTTTCTAAAGTAATTACAGCCTTAGCTCTGGCTAGGCTGTTCTCCCCACCCTCCCCCCTTTGATAACTTCTTTGCTTCCCTCCCCAGCATTGACTCTGGGAGAAAAAAAAGGGATAAATTCCTCCATTCAGAAAGGAAAATTGGAGAAATAGCTGAAAGGTGAAACAAATGTAACTAGATCCACTCATTGTGTGGAGGAAATGCAAATACAGGAAGCCAAGCTACATCCCCTAGGTTTGCTGTGCTGTTGGGGACAGAAGTAGATTCATTTTCCTTAAATTGTGCATTCACTGCATATTCACTATTTTCTGGGCATTAAGGTTATTTAGAGAGAATGAGTTGGTTTTCTCGGGGGGGGGGGGGGCGGCGCAGGATGGGGACTTGGGCACTTTATTCTTGATCTGTTTTAGAAAAACTTCGCCTCTTGATATTTTTGCAGAAAATAAAAAAAAAAAAAAAGTAAAGAGTAAACTGAATGGAGATTTTTGAGAATGAATTAATTGTTTCACAGAAACCACTGTCATCATATGAGTCTCAGATGGGGGACAGCACACCCCATCTGAGAGCTTAAACAATCTGGAGTTTCATGATACCTCCTTTACTGGGAGGTTCAATGCCAGCAGGTTTCACTGTATATACAGTAAGACTTCTAAATTTTAAATATGATGTTCCATTCCTGAATTTGTGACAGATTATCTCTGAAAGTCGTGTGCTAGTCCTTTTATTAAAACTCTCCATCTTTAAAGCACAGGTACTAATATTTTCCCTTCAGAGTAGATAGATGGGAAGTCAATCTCATTGATATATAGGGGGTGTGCGGAGAACAGCTATATTATTTATCTGTTTGAACACTCTAGACACATCTGTCAAGAAAACCACAGGAGTAACACTTTGCATTCTTTTGGACAGACCAGGTTGGCTCTGCAGCTCCAGCACTGGCTGTTTTGCTATTCCAGCGCTGTTTCGAGGTCCCTCACAAGAAAAAGGGAGCATCCTGGGTCCTAGCGTGCCTGAACAGGAGGTAGCAAGGCTGGCAGAAGACCCTTGAAGATCTGAGCTTGCTGCTCCTGTGCTGTTGGTGTCAGGGAGGGGCATGGGAAGGGCACCTCTGTGCCTTTCTTCTCTCTGCCATAGCCGCTGGCACCACGAGCCCTTCTCCCCAGCTATAGCACAGCCACCTAGATTTTGGGTCACTGACATGTACAAGAAGGGACGAGGACATTTCTGCACCCTGGCAATGTGCTGCCCTCCTCTGCTCTGATCTGCCTGTGCCTCGCTGCCACAAGTGCATGCAGAGCCAGCAGCACTTGGGAACTGCTTTGGGCAGATATGAGTGTAGCTGATGTTTTCACTTACCTGCCAGAAAAGCCAAAAAATGTAAGTTCAAAGGCAGAAACATATCTTTAGAAGTTCATGGAGGCTACATACCATGCAACTCAAAGTGTAGCAGAGCAGTCACAGGGACGAGGAATCCCACAGCACACATTGCCTCTGCTGCTTTCTGTCATTTAAATTCTTCATCTTTTTTGTAGCTGCAACAGAAATCAACAGGCACAGACAGGACCCAGCAGGATTGTGCCCTCATTTAGGAATCCTATTTTACTAATCTGCCATAAAAAGGAGCTGTATACTCCTGCGGGTCTTTGCCACCTGGCAGGGCTAACAGCAAATACCCACCAGCTTCCTATAGGCTAACCTAGAGTTTAATACCCCTCCTGCCACATCAAGAGAAGAAAGGAAGAGTGGGTGGAAACTTTTTTTAAGTATCAAATCAGTCAGAATGCTGATTTATTTTCTTAAAAGCTCGCTGGAGATTAACCCCTGTGACATTTACAACACACATAGATTAACTGGATTGAAATACCACTGGAGCTGTGACTGCGAGGGGGAGCAGAGGGAAATGACTGGAATGGGGAGAAGAAAACAAGTTAAATGTATGCACTATGAGGCCACTTCTCTCCCTGGTATTTTTCAGTGCAGTAGCAGTGAGGGGAAAGCACAGCTTTGCATGTCTCAGACCAGTACCAGTCCACCAGCCTCATCTGAAAGTTCACTCTTCAAGCAGCCTGAGGAAAAACAAGAAATGTTTGGTGCTCTGGAGCAGTTAACTTTTTACTCATGTTGAAAAGAAATACTACTAATACTAACTGGTTTTTCCTTTTCCTATTTATCCAGTCTGTTTCTCAGGGAAAGCCCTCGCTTTGTAGTAAACTTCTACACTTGATCTTGTGCAACTCGAGAGCCCTGCAAGGTCCATGGGAGGCACAGGTGGGGTGACAGCAGCATTTCTTGCTTAGTCTATTCACTCTCTTCTGCTGACACCTGGTGTGACTTCAGGCCTGGTTTGTAACATGAACTTTTTTGCTGGAATGCCTCAAATATGCCATCCTTTCCAAGGGCAGACACCCCACTTGCAGACAGCTCCCTGCACGCACATCAGGGCAGGCACATGGAAGCTCTCTGCTGCCCGCCAGAATCCTGCTCCCTGAGCCACTCTGAATTCCCTCTTTTTGCCTTTGTACAGCTAAGAAGTAAATTAAAATAGAAATAAACCCACAAAACATTCAATGTCATTATGATACAGGGTGGTCCTGCACTGTTCCTAGTATTTATATCTTACCTCAACACCTTTAAGCCACTGGCACAGAAAGTGCCAAGCTAAATTCAGAGCCACTTGTCTTATGACAGCAGTGAACCAGTTGTTCATTTTGAAAATGATAACCACACCAGATGAACTTCTCATTGCTATAGTTTCTTGGGGTTAAAAAACACTCATTTTTCAAAATACAAGCATGGAAAATGCTGGCAATCCTAGCTGCAGACCTTCCAACAGCAAAGATGTTTTAGGAGATGAACATGATAAAGCACAAATTTTGCTGTTTTGTCCAAACGGGTACATGGCATTTCTCCATCATGTTGCATTCTTAGGGCTGGTTTGTTTGGTAGGCAAAAATCATGCAACTGTTGTGTCTTTTACCTTCCTACAAGTCCCTTTTCTCTGAGCAGCGAGTCTCTGCTGGTTAAGGGATCTGTCATTTTATATGCCTCAGGATTTTTCTTGCATTGCAAGCACTCATGAAAAAGTACATCTGAGTAGTTGTTCTTTGGTGAAAGAATTGCTACTGTAGTTTCTTTTCTGTGTACATTGATGTTCTGTGGAAGCTTTTATTACTGGGTTTTTACATTTAACACCTTGAAACACTTCCATGAAAAGAGTCTCCTAAGTGTTTTGCCCTTGCCTAGAGCAGTGTCCAATGAAAAAAAATTCATTACGAACAAATGCAGAGATGAAAAATACCAAATGTATTCTATCTAAAAACTTGCATTCAGTGCGATTATAATAATACACACACTTTATATCTTTCTACTTTATCAGCCTGTGGGAGGCAAACTCCTTTGACCTATGAAGTTGATCTGTGAACTGTGTCAAAAAATTCAAAACCTCACGGTTGAGGTTTGTGCATTCTATTAGCATAATTTACCACCCAAGCTGTAAATGTACACTTTGTACAATGGCATGCTGAACAGATAGCATTTTACAACGTCCTAAGGGGGAGTGTTTATATCTAACATTTCTTGTGCACGTTTGATTATAAGTTTGCCATAATAGCTGCCTTTTTCCCCCCCACCCCCCACCCCAGCTGCTCTGGAAGTGCCTAATAGAAATGTCCTCTCTACTTCATGCCCTGGCTGCTTATTTGTGCCTCAGAAAGGGCAAGCAGAACATGCTGGGAAGCGTGTTTCAGCCTGGCCTTATCCTGCTCTTGTGGGCAGTGGGAGCAGCGGTGTCGGGCCCTTCGGTTGCGTTTGGGTCTCTCCCCCAATGTTCCCGGCCTTACAAGACACAGTCTGTGCTTCCCGGGCCCTACAGGACAGTCTGTGCATCCCCAACCCTACAGGCCCTACAGGACGGAGCCCATGCATCCGTGGCCCTACAGGATGCAGTCTGTGTGTTAGCAACAACAGCGTGGAAGAGGAATCTGAACCTGGGCCTGACGCAGGCCGTGGCTTTTTGTGTGGAAGGGGCGTTTGCAGAGCTTGCTTCACCACTACGCCAGCTTTGTACGGCCGGCTCTGAACCAGGAGGATGATGTGTGCCGTCCCCCCTCCGCCACAACCCTCCGGCTACACCCTCCCTTTTTTTAATTCCTGAAATTAAAATGTGTTGGAATGCTCAGTGCCGCTTTTCACTCTCTTTTGAATGGGCCCTTTAGTTTTTCACACCAAGGTGTCCTTTGGGGTGCCAGGTCAGGCTACCAAAACAGCTTCTAGGAGGGGATTAGGACCAATTAACATCTTTGTACACAAAAGCCACTGGCAGCTGAACAGGCGGCCTGGTGGCCTGCTCGGGAGCTGCATTTTAAATAGGGGCCTTCTGTACTTGAGCTCAAGTGGGAAGAGGCGGAGAAAGTTTTTATTTATAATTGAAAATGCTGCTCCTGGATAAAGTCTAATGAAAGGCAGAGTGGTGTTCAAAAGTATCTAACAAATACCATTTGAATATTGGCCTTTATTGTATAATTTCCATCAAGGATAGCATAACAATATAGTCATTTCTCCTACATATTGAGATGGAGTGATTTTTCTTGTAGAGGAAAACAGCTTCATCCGCACATTGCATCGACCCTTCTGGTTTTCATTTCTTGTTTTAAATTCAACTATACATTAAAGGATGGCTGCTCAGGAGTCATACACATCCATAAATTTTGGTGCTTTCTGGAGGGAATTCTGCCATTCATACACCTGATCCACCAAAGCTCAAGCCTACAGGAAAAAAGAGTGAATTTAAGTATGTGCATTGGGATGGAGGGGGAGGGAGACCTACAAGGGAATCACTGTGTTTTACACAAGTAAATTTGCATTTACACTCCTTGGGTTTGTGCAAAGGGGGAAAAAATAAAGGGCTCCACGTCCAAACTGTTGAATTAAGCCAAGCCAGATCCTCAGTAGAGGTAATGGACTTTGCAGCTTGGCCCCGGGTATTTTGCACCTGACTTAATATCTGTACTCGTGCCCTGCTTTGTTTTCAGTGCCTATCACTTCTAAATCATCACTCTTGCAATCTGATCAGGCATTAAAGCAAGGGAAAGGGAAAGAAATATATGGTGTGTGAATTACTATTGTACGAAACCCAGTAATTTACAAAGGCTTGTAAGTGGGAGTTTTGTGAATTCTAAGCAATACTGTGTTATAAAGATTGTAATGAGACTGATTTCTATATTTTGAGGATGAGTCTTTTTCGAACACAATATTTGTAATCACCACATAAACATCCCTCCTCCCCCTTTCAGAATAGTAATAACAGTGCGGTTTCGCATATTTTTATCTCTTGGAATGAAAAGTCATTTCTAGAAGTTTTTTAACCATGCGTTCGGTAGGAAAAAGACTCATGATAGGAAATAATAGCATGAATGTAGCAGGTCCTCCAGGCAACCTGATACCAATATCCTGACTGATATGATTCCTCTGGAAGGTGCAATAAGTTTCTGTGAAACTGAATGAAAGCAAATAAGACAGAGACTAAGAGCCCAGTCTATATTGGCTTAGCTGAACCGATGTATGTGAAGGATGGGGTCTGTTAGTAGAGCACTGGACGTCATTCGTTACAGTGTTTATTCACTCATTTTTGGTATGAAGCTAAAATATGGATTTCTCCCTCGGTTGACGTGAATAGAAAAACCCTAATCATGATCATTTTCAACCTCCCAGTTCATACAAATAATGAGAGATTCCACTTAGTGTGGCGTTCTGCAGCAAACATTAATACACTCTATGTGTGGCTTTGCCCCGTCCTACCCCCTCTTTAGTTTCAGATACTGTATTGTATTTCTTCCGACATGTTGATTCTACCTAATGTTAAATGGTAATTGGCAGTAGTATAGGTGGGGAGAGAAACATTGTTATATTTTGTTCATTTTTCACACTTCAGCAGTTATCCCTTTCTCTCCCTGGCTGTACGCTTATTAGTGTATGAAATGCAGGTGTGTGGGAAATGGCAAGCACACATTGACAGGTTATTTTGTTGGCCACTGCCTAATTAGTAGCATAGTGGATGCACCCTGCTAAGCTTTAGTGTGGTGCAGTAGAGCTGGTCTGTTCTAATTTCCTCACAGCTTTGATATTCAGCAAGAGATTGACGGTTAGCACAAAGAGCCAAAGCGCGACGGAGGCCTGCAGAAACAATGGCCCTTCTTGCTTGTAGACACCACAGATGTGAGAGAAAGCTGACTAAAAACAATTGGCCGACACTGTCTAATTGTCTCCAATGTCAGCATCATTAATGTTTTCCCATGTAAAAAGTAAAAGGCCAAGGTTGTATCCTCCCTTTATTTTGAGTCACATGATTATGTAACTTACTGAGATTCAGATTAAGTGTTAATTGTATTTGTGCAATAAAGAAACTGAAGCTACCTTGAATTTAATGAATATGTACTTAATTAATTTTGACAGCCTTTATCTTTATTACCTATTGAATAATCACAATCAGAATTAATAACATTTATAGGCAATTAAAATTACAGCCTATTTAATGATAATATATGTTTACATCTTTTGCTGAGATACAAATTATGAATACTTATTAGCAAAGAAGTTGTTTCCCTGCCAGGAGGGTTTCTTGTCTGTGTTAACAGCAACAAACAACAATAATCAGTTCAATGTGTAATAGTGCCTTTCACATCAGCCAGTCTCCCAAAGCGTTACACAAGGGCACATGAGAAAAGGCTTCACAGATAAAGGTAATCACTAAATGGCAAAAATTGTAGTGTGCCTGGAACAAATGCTTCAAAATTACACACAATAAGACAAGTCCGACAATATTTTAGCAGTTTTAAAGCTTTATTTCTCAAAAAAAAAAAAAAAAAAAAAAAAAAAAAAAAGTAAAAAATATGAAAGGTCCATCAAGGGTGCAACATCAAATTCCTTGCTGACCCAGTAATACCTGACCAGAGCTTCAGCAGCCCGAATGGCTCTGCTGATATCACTGTGCCTTCCTAGGCTGGCAGTAGCTAGCAAGTCTTTTGGCCCCAGAATTTTATGTAGAAAGCCTTGTTCCCCAGTACTGTGGAGTGAGAACAAACACACCTCTGGTTTCACCAGTGCCTGCAAGAGTAGACAGTATGATGGGAAAAACAGTAACACACACAAATAAGGTTGCCTCGGAACTGTGAATTCTCTCTGCCACCATCAAAGAACAGTAGGATCTCTGCAAATTAAAAGAAAAAGGATTCAGAAAGGATCCGGCCTGGGTTTTGAAGGGTATAACTAAAACGATCTAATGCATCAGACAGCCACGTGGTGCATAAGCCCACGCTGCATACAGCTGCACGCACACACTTAGTGTGTTAGCCTGCATGAGTCTCTTCTCTCTTTGAATGTTTATTTGCATCTCCCCCATTCAGAAGATGGCAAGTTGCACTATAACCACAAAGCCACTGTCCTCAGAGATGCGCACAACATGCCAGACTCCAGTATTTGTGTGTTTGGCCCAGTCAGTAGGAGGCCAAGGTGTCTAACAGCTCAGGATGGCCACCGCTGATGAAAGAGGTGATGGTGGCCTTCCAGGTGAACTTGCTGCTGCTGTGTAGCCTTGGCCAGCCTCACAAGGTTACCAGGAACAGAAAGCATAGGGATAGCTCCCAGAAGGCAGCAGTTTGGTGATACCATGCAGTTGGCTCCTCTGGCACCACCCCACCAGTCTTTGCACTCCCAGCCAGTCCCATAGGCCTCCATGCCTCAGCTCTGTACCACAACTCATCATCTTGGTTAAGGCTAATTAAAAAAAAATAATAATAATTGTCTAGTGAGCTGCAACACAGCCCTCATGTTATTTCAGATATTTAAAACGTTGTAAAGGAACTCCGAAATTACAGTTTCCATCTAAGGCCACAGCATGACTAGGAGATGCCACCTCCAGTGATGTGCAAATTTGTCCTATGAAGAGGAAGTGGGAGCAGCAAATCTGAGTCCTTTGTCCTCGAGGAGGCTGATTTCCCCCTGGACCTCTTTTGTTTATCAGTATAGATACAGCCTCTGTAACAAATTCACAAGGGGCAATCATTAGAAGCTATCAACAACTACCTAACCTGTCTTAGAAGAGCGAGTAACTGTATACCCTCAGAACATTGCCCTGTTCAGTTTGTGAGGAGAATAAAAAAAAAAAAAATCCGAAAAAGGGGGAAAAAGAA
Organism: Heteronetta atricapilla; assembly: GCA_011075105.1. Classification (NCBI taxonomy): domain Eukaryota; kingdom Metazoa; phylum Chordata; class Aves; order Anseriformes; family Anatidae; genus Heteronetta; species Heteronetta atricapilla. The sequence goes on along the minus strand of CM021736.1, from coordinate 29,536,117 downwards.
GCAAGTGGTGTGAAGTAGAGAGTTCAAAGGAAAAAGCAGATAGGGTCTCTGAAAGCTGTCAGGGCCACGCTGATCTCAGGTGGTCTCCTGCCTGGGCTGATGAGCATCAGGGTCCTGGGCTGGGACCTGAGCTGTTCTAGCAGAGCCACCTGGCAATTAGAGGGGAAGCAAGATCTTTCCCTGGCTCCTAGCTGCACCTGTGGTTACTCTGCTGAGTGCCATGACTGTATTTAAAGCAGCTCCCCAGAGGGGGCTGTTTTCATTTGGTTTGTCTCAGCTTGGTTTGAGCATCTCCCTGTTTGGTGTTCAGTGTTTGTGGCTGGTTTCTCCCTCCCTTTGCGTCACTGGTGGGTATGTCTTGGTCTCAGTTTTTATCTTAACTATTGTGATGGCTTATGGCATGTTAGTCTTTTATACATTGCAGTTTATCTCAAATAAGTGATTTTGTATAAAAAATAGGAACTTTCTGCTACTGACTGCTGTGAATCCTTGCAGAAGTGAACTGCAGGGCATCTGGAGAGTGAGCTCTGGAAAGGGTTGTTGTGAGGCCCTGAGTGTGGAGAACTGGAAGGCCTCTTTCCTCTGAGCGGACGTCCTAAGCAGGCAGTGCCTTTCTGGAAACTAAGCATGAAGGTAAAAGAGAGGGCCTGTACTTCATGCCACAGTGATCCTAATAGCACACAGATGTTTACAACTGAGTATTTGAGTCAAGCTTAGAGCACCTCCTGCCAGGCACTTGCCAGTCATGGTGCCTATGTGGAGTGAATGGAAGGAGGTGTACTTGAGCTGTGTTTTCCTGCTAAGGAAGGATCCGATTGTGTGCTGTGAAGGAGGAGTCGGGGAGTGTGACAAGGGAGCAAAGGGCTAGAAGATGCTTGAAGAACAGGAAGCCTATGATTCAGAGAGACTAAAAGCTTTGCTTGCTCATCCTGTCAAAATGAGAATGGAAAAGGAGAAATTATTGCTCTTCACAAGTATGCATGGAAAAGAGCCTCAAGGGAAAAAACCTGCTTAAGCTATAAGGTGAGGTTGGTGCGATGAATAGCTAGTTAGATACCTTCTAACCACTGGCTTAGCATCTGTATAGTCTTGTAATCAGGGCAAGAACAAGCAGCACCTGCCTGGTCCTAAAAGGAAGCTTGGTAAGTGTATGAAAGGCATGGTGTGAGATGATACATATGGCTGAACAAGACATCCTGGGTGTCATCTTTTAGCTCAGGCTCACTCTGCAGCAGGTGATCAGGCCAGAGTGGCTGTGTATCAAGAGCTTTTGTTTGAGAAATGAGTTTTCTGCCTCTCCTGACTTCAGAATCTGAGCTGTTAAAGTGGAGTGGTAAATGGTGAAGTAAATTTGGAATGGTAAAAATTTCACTGAATTAATTCAGATCTCTGGAGAAATGCACACTAACATTCATGAGGCTTACATAGCTCACTTGATGGCTTTTTACCAACCATTTAAAAATGAGTTGTATGACCGATTCCCAGGTAAAATTTCTGCTAACTTGCCTCCTATGTGGAAAAAGATCAATATATGACCAGTTACTGCTGGGCATTGACAGAAAACAAAGCAAAGAGTGCATTGCTTTATAATAGCTATGGCATATGAAATCATTATGCTAACTTATAAAATCAATCGGTGCCTATATATTGTTTTGCTGTTTGTTAGCTGTGAATTGTATAAACAGTAGTTACACAATGCTGAATGCCTGCTGCAGTCTCTTGTATTCATGTGCGAGATCCACTTCTTTAATGCCATAATTCATCAACTTCATTACACTTGAGACTTTGGCTTTTCTTTTTGATCAAGAATAAGGAAGAGAATTACTAATCCTTTCTGCAGGTGTGTGCTCTTACATTGGCTTCTCTCACCTTAGAAATGTGTATGTAGTTGTATGTATGATAATGGGGAGCTCAAAAACATTACTTCAATTTGGGCTGAATATTAACCTTTTCTGCACTGTAAACAGGTGCAAGGAGGCTGAACTACTTGCATACCTACTCATAAAGTGCAAAATTGGAACAGATGCATCTTGTATCAGAAAGCGACCTGGGAGGCCAGAGGTATGTCAGACTTCTGATGGAATTACAGCCAAATGTAAGACCTTGTAGGCTCTTCTAGAGCTGATTATTTCCGGGGTTTTTATTTGCTGTTGTAATTGTCCTGGGGTTCAGGTCTAATCAAGTCATTAATTTTTGGTTGCTGATTGTATGACTGCTTTTCCAACTTGCCCAGTGGTGCAATATACTGCAGACTGAGCATACCTGCAAGTGGTTCAGAGGAGCTGAGATAGTGTCCTTGTATCAGTAAATAAATGATAATACAAGACTCAAATACAATACAAATCTGAAAGCAAATGATGCAGGCTTTTAAAAATGTAGGTCTCTCCTTTCTCAGACACCACTTCCTCTGAAGCCATTCTTCCTGTAATTGTGGTTTGCATTAACAAATGACTTCTCGGGTGTCTTTTCCTCACTTAGTTTACCCTTTGCCATGAAATTAAAGGTCTCTGAAACTTCTAGGGAGTTTTCTTTTCCTTATCGTGGCAGAGTAAACAATGTGCTACTGAATAAGTTGTTCAAAGTGAAGCTCTGCCACTATAAACTGCCCTTCGCGTGCCTCGGAGCTCTAGTGGTTGCACAACACACCCCCGATATAGCCATACTTGACAACAAAATGACAGAAACTGAGCACTTGTCAAAAAAAAAAAGGCATCCATACCAAAAATCACAGGTTTTGTCTTAATTGTACATCACTGGGAAAAAAGCTTCCTCTTGCTGCAAGATTTGAAGAAATCTTTAAGTGACAGTGCCTTCACCACCTAAACTTCTGATGTTGCTATAGGATACAAGTTCCTTTTGCCCAACTGGGAACTTCTGCATCTAGCAAATCCTAACTTTCTCCTGCAAAATGGTTGGGGTTTTGCCTCTAGAAGTTACATTGTGTTTCCTGTCAAAAGTGCAGACTATCTAGGTTTCAAAAGCCAATCCTCTGCAAGTACTCTCCTTACCTTTTTTTCAGTGCCTATTTTATATTTTCTTAGTGTTCTGAGTATTCACCTGAATGCATTTTGTTTATCTTAATAAAAGGCAGTTTAAATGGTCGTGTTTCATCCATTGCTATGGTACCCATCAGAGATCAATAAATGAAGCAAATATTACCAGAAATAAGGAGGCCAAGGAAAGAAATCTAGGTGAGTTTTATAGTATCATTCACTTAGATAATGTTAGTCTGCAGTAATGTAGGCAAGAACAACAGTATTGACTTGTAATCCATTATGAACCAAGGTGTTAGCTTTGTTACAAGGTCTTGTTTTCATTTTTAAGACTTCCCAGTGGCTTTTAGTACTTTACATCTTCATTAAGGATTCTAAAAGCAAAGATCTTTGCTTACATTTAAAATACTTTCCTAGTGCTGTGATGAAGCACAGTCACTTGCTAATGGATTTCTGAATGCCATTTTCATTATAATATTTTTATAAGACCCCTCTCTTCTTCTATTATTACATTTGCTTTTGTAAAATGGTTGAGACTGCTCATCATATACTTTAGGTCCTTTAAATATTGTTCCTGTTTACCATTATGGGAGAGAGTTGGTGTTTTATTTATATAAGAATAAAACCATAATCCAGTTTGTATTTGGCAGCTAAGTGTGTTTATGCAGCACCTACCTTTATTCCCAGGATGGATAATAGGCCATCCTCCTTCAGCATGAATCAGTCATGCAGTTAACTTTGAACTCTATACACGGAATATTGGCTAAAGCATTAGTCAATGCAGTCTTCATACTTGTAAGTGTCCAGGGATTCCATAAGGACATAAAAGTAAACTTGGTTGCATAGGATAAGTGGTGTTTAGGGGAGATGAAGCATCAACAGCTTGACCATCTCAAGCTTGGCTGTAGTGTTTGAGTGGAGGTGAATGAAATGTTGCAGTCTTGGCTGTGTATGAGCACCTGCTGATGGCAGAGGAGGCACACAACAATCTTTGTCAGGGTAATTTAGGGTCTCTCCCTGTTCCTAGGAGGGCAGTCTAGTGGCTTTGGTACAGAAACTGCCCTTTCTTAATACCCCTCTCATCACTTAAATTCTCTCCTGAATTGTATCATAACAAAGTGGAAAGGCAATTGTTCTCATCATAATACTAGCATTTCAATAGCACTGTCACTATCCTCTACTACAGTTATCTTGGTTATTTTCATTTAGTGGAAGGTAGAGCTGATTTTTGTTCCCTGGCTATAGTTCTCCAAGTTAATGGCCATAGAGATGCACTTGTATCTTGAATAAGAATAATCTCAGTTGTACGTAGTTCCTGGTTTCCTGGAATACTGAGCAACTCCATGAAACAACGATGAAGAACGACTGCTGTAAATATCAAAAATCTTGAGTTAAGATAAAGAATTTTATTGCAGAGCTTTTATGATGTATTTTTACTAATGTTTTTCAGTTACTCCTGCCCTGGTATGTCAACAAGCTGACTTAGTGGCTCTGGATTTGCTCCAATAGGTCGAAGTCAAGGAAAGAAAAGAAATTCTTGGGCTAGATGAGAGTTATATTCTGCCTTAATGCATCTTTTAACTGATCTGTCAGAAACATTTCAGACCTATTAATCCTGAGAAATCTTCTTTCAGTGTATCCCTGTGATTCATGCCGATAGCTCTCCTCCCTTGGAGCAATGATAACAATGGTTTATAGAATTCCTGCATAGTTAAAAGCAGATGCTACCCTCAGGAGGGTGATGAATCCCACATGTTGAATGTGCCAAAGCAAGGACAAAAGGCCCAGAGCCTTGAGCCCAAGGGCTGCTCATAGGCAACAGGAGACAGAAAAACAGTATCAGAGGCTGTCTAATGACAGTACTGGTAGCATTTCCTTTCTACCAGTTTCTATTTGCATTATCTATTGAAGCTGACTATTTTGGAGTTGTATGAGGGTGGAGAGGTTTAATTGGTATATACCATCTCCAGACATTTTTGTGGCAGCTATGATAACGAGTGTAGGGTTTACCTAGAGCTGCATAGGTGCCACTGTAACACAAGTGACTGGTTACTGAATGCAGCCCCGAGCAATCCCAGGTGAGGAATTCGTGTCCCAGCTCCAAAGGGTGGACATCGTGACCAGAGTAATCCTGGAGCCTGGAGGTGGCTGGGAGATACTGCACCAGTCATGGCTTCGATCTGCTGAGCAGCTGAAAGAAGTGAAGAGGGCAGAAAGGCAGGGGGAGACAAAGTACACACTAGAAGGCTGATTCTTACTCTGCTGTTTAATATTGCCTGCCTTGCTGAACTCATTCCTACTGTGATCTGACCTTTTGTTAGATTCCCCCTGCCAGATTCACTACTGCTCAACTCATACTGCTTGAACGTTTGTGGACATCTCAAGCTCAATGCTGTCCCACTGAGGCAGGTGGCTCTGTGCTAGACATCAGAGCTGGAGAACACTGGGTATTTTGAAGATATTTTTCTCCTATACTTTTGGTGAGAGGGTGATTTTTCTGATGATTGGCAAAAGCCAGTTGGTTCTTAACATGGAATTAAGGCTAAACATGTTTAGAGAGCATACTTAGATATTAACTGTACAGACTAGACACAAAGGCCATAACATTTTAGAAGCAGGAAAACAAGAAAACTTATGTTTATTGAAAGTGTGGCTGGCTTTTAGTAGCTTAGGGTGTATGGGAATGTGTTAGGTGTGATAGATGGTGTAAGATGAGATGAACATTCAAATACCAAACTGTTCATCTTTAGATTGCCAACGCAGACTGGGTCCAGGTTTATTTGCTAGTGTAAATAGCAAAGTTCTGGAAAGACTGAAAGGCAACAGCATCCATCTGTGCTGCTGACTTGTACATATGAGTTGAGGGTGGAATAGAACTTGTAGTGGTTTTAGAGTACGGTCCATGTTTCTTTAGCAGAAAAAGTAAGAATAGGGACTAGCTCACCATTAGTGTGTGTCAAGGACTTGATCAGACCTGGATGGGCTTCAGACTTCTTGCTGACTGTGGTGCTTGCACCAGGGCCTGCAGGGAGGGGACCTCTGAGAGCAGCAGCGGCGGCAGCTCTCCGGGACAGGCAGTGCCTCTCACCTCAGCGTGCTGCCTTTGTTCCCAGCCTCTTCCTGCCAGCAGGCTTGATTAGAGGATCTGCCCTTACTTCCATAAAATACAGCTAGTTCCTCTGTGTGAGTTGAGTGCTGCTTTGATAGGGCAGAACATGCTGTTCGCACCAGCTAGTCAAGCTGGAATCTGTCCTGCACAGTACACAAATGTCTGTTTTTTTTACCAACCACACCAGAATGCCTTCTGTGCCAGCCTAATAAATGCACGCTAGTTAAACAGACATTTTTGATGGAAGTAAAATATAAAAGTATTTTTTTGCCGAGTGTTTGTTCCAAAGAAATCTGCTGTTCACTGAAGACTGCCTGTCCTTGGCTGTTCTGCCTCCAGACAGGCGTGTGCGAGGGCGCCTTCGTGTTTGCTGGGAGCAGCAGCAGGGTTTTGTGAAAGCTGTTGTGGCTGTAGGTCAGTTCATCTGGTGTGGGACCCCAGGATGTGTCAGTGATATTCTCACGGATGGGGAATGCTTGGCCTGTTCCACCAGCTCGTTTGCAGACCTCCAGGAGCTGGACCAGGACGGTGGTGTGCAGCCTGTATGGATGGATGCTCTGCAGCCTGACTGCTGTGACAGCAGGGAATGAAGCAGCTCTGCATCTCCCCCTGCTCAAATTTGCTGCTGTAACCCTGTCACAGGACAGAAATACGTGTTGCACCAGCCCAAGCTAACAGAGGGGTTAATGCCCCCTTGGCTGGGCTCCCCCTTCGCTTCCTTTTTCCTGCACCTGCCACTGCAAATTCCTGCTCCCCCGAGGAACTGCCAAGATTAGATCCTTTGTTAAGGGCGTTCAGATCCAAATCTTTTATTTGCAATGCTGAGCACCTAACTTGGGCTCCTTGAAAGGGCAGCAATTTTGTGTTTGTCTTAGAATACCACCTAGAGGCCTTAGCTGACTTCGGGTGGATAAATGCTTTTTTTTTTTTTTTTATCTTCCAGAAATCATGGTCTTTAGGGCTTTTCTCTAACTGGATGCTCTTTAAATGAAAACCATGGGAAAGCTCATCACACAGGATTTTGTTTCTTCCTGGCAGAGACCAGAACAGCTTCGCCAGTGTTACTGAGATGTGCAAACCTCTCACAGCAGGGACTGCTGTTTTGCAGGGACAACTTTGCAGATGTGCCTTATTAAATCAAACATAAGAGGGAATATGTCTATTAAACTGTGCTCTGGCCACCTTACCCGGGTGGTTTAGAGTCAGTGGGAATGCAAGGTACTTGACTACTGAGTGTGAGGGTGTCTCAGAAATATCTAAAAATCCAAATGGGAAATGAAAATGTGCTGAAGCTGTGGATCAGGACATACTGAAGGGCATGGGGCATTATTCCTGAGAATAGTCCTACAGGGTAGCCAGCAGTGGGAAATGGGTTGCTTTCCTCCTGTAGCCAGGGTGCTACCTGCTTAGCTGATGCTGTGGGTTTGGTGCTCAAAGGCAGCTCTTCAACATCAGGGCCCTGTGTCACCATGCTCGGGCTCAGGTGGGATTGAGTTCCCCCTGGTATTTCTTCCTGATGTGTTAGGAAGCAGGATGGGTTTTCTCTAAGTAGCCAGGTGGTGCTTTCTTATTCTACATGGGATTGCTGAGCTGGCACTCTTTGTTTTGAAAAGTGCAAAAGTCAGTTGTAACATCTGATGTACTCAAAGTCTTGTTTTCAATTCACATGTGCAACTGCTTACTGCTCTGAGCATGGATGTTTTTAACTTGTATCATAAACCCATGCCTAAAATTAGATCTTACCTCCTTATATTGCAGAAAAAGTCTATATTCTGTGTAGAAAGTGGAATTATATTGTCAGCTAACAATATAAAGGGTCTTAGATAATGCAAAGAGTAACCTTATTAAAAATAAATAAATAAAATAATGGTCTTTAATAGCACGTTACCTTAACTACATCTTATAGGCTTCAGTATTTAACTGTTCATCTTCCAGTTCCTGCAACAAGATGGGCAGGGTTGCTATTAATTATGGCAGAGGAAAGAATAAGGCATGTCCCACAGGGAAGACTGTGATCAGGTAACAAAGGCTGCATCCTCAAGCCTGCAGATAAGGTAAGACAAGCCAGGCTTGCTGTGGCAACAAACTTCCAAGCACTTCAAATTTGGGTAATGCTTGAGGTTATATATCTGGATACTATTTCTAAAGTTTTAGCATATTAAAATCTGGAGGAAGGACAGGAATAGTAAAGCCAAACTCTGTGGCCAAGGTGTCTCCTGGACACCGCAGGCATCCCTGACTAATGTTTAAGAGCAAGGGTGAAATGCTAATGCTTCTCAACCAGGGGGTGACATTTTTTTCTTAAGGTGAAAAATAAGTGGCAATATCAACACTGAAATAATCCTAAAATATGGATTCAGGCAGAAACTTGTCATTGATGTCTTGAGTCTAAATCATTGTATTTTTGACAGTGCAATAAGCAAAGACATACTGGCCCTTACAATGACATGTACCTGGCATTAGGAGACCTGCTTTTCATTGAGTCTGAAAGCATTTACAGGATGTACAGATTCCCAAACATTTTTATGTAAACATGGTGCTGTCTTTGTAGGGAGTAAATATATATATATATTAACTTTTCTGAGGCCCTGTTAGTTGGCAGTCCCCGAGGTTAGCCTTCTGTAAAGATTTGCTGGTATATACCACCCACGAACCAAACCTTTTTCAGTGTCTATAGCCCTTGGCATTACCTATGAGATCATTCACTGAATGGTTTAAAGACTGTTTTTTGTCAGTGTTCAGAGACACTTAGCACAGCACAACCCACCCGTGTCACCACCTTTGGATCTAGGCCTTAAATGAAAACAGCCAGGGAAATAAATGCTGTCTCTTCAGCTTCTTTAGTTGAAGAATAACATTTTTTAAGATCAAAGCTAAGCTATTTTGTGTGAACTCCTCTACAGAATTTCAGCTCAGGAATGCAAAACCAGTGTGATTATTATTTAGCATCTCAGCTGGACTTCTGCACGTTGTCTTTAAGTGGCTTTTACTGCAGAACAGGCTGATCTCCTGCACCGGCTGCTTTTCTCTATCGTTTTGTCGAGCACTTCTGTATGAAGCCAACAGTGATTCAGTTTAACACTTGGCCCTTTGCCTACGGATGTGCAGCGGCAGCACGAGCGATGGGGAGGATGGTGATGGAAACAGCAGCTTGAAGGAGCCACCGTGGGAATCACACGTGGGGCAGCGCAGCGCATCCTGAGGCATGCTGCCTGCCATCGTCTGCCTGCCAGTGGGAGTGCGATGCCAAGTGCATGGGGAACACGCACAGGGGGCACTGCTTGGATTTCTGATCCCAGCAGCACGCTCACTAACTCTTTTTCCCCAGATTTGGGCTGTGGGCTTGGGTTGCACTTTGTGTGTGCATTCTCTTTAAGTGTTTTCATTTTATCAGGAACTGCTTTGCATAGACAATGTAATTTACATATCCATCTTCTTTCAGGAACAGAAGGAGAAAATAGAATAAGGGATGGGGCAGTTGCTTTGGCTCCTAGCACCAAGTGTAAGTGGCTACCATAGCAATGAAGTAAATTTTATTATTTCCTGTTTAGCACATAATTAACAAGGGCAAATGTTGCAGTTTTACATACGAGGCAGCGTGGGGAGCTGATGCAAGTAGGAGATGGAGACAGGTGATGGTATTGGAAAGTTCTGCAGCAAGCATTGAACTAGGAGCTCAAAGTAGCTGGAGCCCTACTTTGTAACAGCTTTCCTGTCCCTGCAGGTCAGGGATGCAGATCAGAGGCCACAGCTGCAGGTGAGAATGAGGCAGTCAAGTCAGAAGTATCCAGCACAAGTCAGATCACGAGCATCTCATTACAAATTTCTCAGCTGAATGCTCTGGGGGGAGTGATGCAAGATGGCTATGCTGAAGGCGGCAGTGCCACTGCAAGCTGCTCCTCTGAATAAAGTAGCAGAATTTTGCTGCTCCTTTGTACCTTTCATCCGTGGGAATAGTGTTGTCAGTGAAAGCTTTGGTTTATTAATGCTCATCTTTATCTAAATTGCTTTTTGTCTTTCGGTTATCTTCCTGTTATTGTCACCTCTTACTGTAGGCGGTGTTCACAGGAACTTCTTCCAGGGAGAGGAAAATGATGATTAACCCCTTGTTTGCCTTTCAATCTTCCCTTGATTTTAATAAGACATGAAAGGCAAAAATCTGAGACATCTGTTGTTTCTTTCAGCCATTTCCACAGAGACATTAGATAGCATTTCAAGCACTCAGCTGACAAAACAATTTGCCTTGAGAGAACACTGATTTACCAGATTGTTGCATTCCATTTTTGTATGATGTAGTATTTTTTTTCTGAGGCTTCCTCCATTTTTGCATTAGAATGGTATTTACATGCGGTTTGATGGTATTTTATGATGATGAAAAATACTTTATATGCAGTGCATGAAGGATGTTAGTTTAAAAAGTGCAATTCATCCCCCAAATCTTCTGATCAGCTCTAGAGGTGTGACTTGCATGATTTGCCATCCGCTTTACTTAGCTGTAGTGTAGGATCAGTGCACAAAGCAAACACTGGTGGAGTGAGAACATGCTACGCACTGCTTCTGGTGAAAGAAATAGCATGTGGTCTCATCCAAGCAATACGGCAACTTCACTTCCTTAAGATTGGGTAAATAAAGTCATTTTAAAGTCAACATTGTAGTCAGTATTTCAGTAAGCAATGAACACTTTTTTTTTTCTCCTGACCAGCCCTTTACAAACTTCTTAGAATTTCTAGTGCAAAAGAATGTGTTTGATTCATTGCACAATTTCTCTCTGTTCATCATATTTCCAGTATCAGTGCTAGAGGATACTGGAGGAGCTGCCCTGTGGTATGGCACATCAGTAAAGTGAAAACTTGGAAAGGATGCTGGTTTTTGTACGTGATAACAAATAGCTGGGTAAGTGGGAAAATTTGTCTGATACCTTTATGGAAATAAACTTGCTTATTCCTTGGTCCCTTTACTTCTGCCTTGTTGAAGGACTTCCAGAAATGCTAGTTAACCTCGTGAGAACCCTTGTGTCAACTTTGAGCATTGTCTCTGACCATAAATACTTACAAAGTACCTTCATTTTTGTTGTCATGAGTTAACAGAGCTCTACAGCATATGTTAATGCTATGGTGATGCATACATTAATGCCATGGTGATTTTTATCAGCAAAATACCTGGCATAATTATCTTAGCAGAGCGAGTGTGGTCAAGTGGTGTAATGTAATCCAACACCACCTAAAGAATGCATGTGACAGCTTTGTTTTGCAAGAAGGGAGTAGAAGGGCTTGTTGGAAGGAGAGCTCAAATGCTCTTTAATTCAAGGAACTAGCATCTGACCCTAATTATGTAGTGAAAAACGGAGGTAGTGCAAGCATCAGAAAGTGGACAAGTCTGCAACAGGAACAAAAGCATCAACTGCTGTTGAGGTCTCTGCAAAGATCTGCTGAGAGGGGGAGAGAGGGAGACAAAGTGGCTCCAGTTGCACATAAATACTTGATGGAAAGTGTGCTGAGGAACAGGGCATTGGGTTATTTCTCATAAGATGTAAAATTGCTTAATATGAGTGAAATGAAATGTCCTTCATGCAGAAATTAATTATGAAGGTAACTTTACAGAGTAGTGTAAGAAGGGTTTAAGCAAAATAACGCTGGCATTGAATTTAAAAGCTATGCATAATGAGTGGTTTATTAACATGTCTATGATCATCAGTACCAGGAGACCTTGACTGTTGTACAGTAACACACTTCAGTTTCTAACTAAATTTTATTTCGTTTGACCTGATGATAGTTGTTTTATCAAATAACAAGACAGCACTATCATCTTCAGGAGTAACTTACTCCTTATAACTTTTTATTCATTGACACTTCATTAGATTTCAGTGTTTTTTCCCTAGGATTTATCCCATGGAAAACATCTGTGCACACTGAAATCTAATTCTATCCTTGTTCCATAATGAAATTATGGGCACAGAGATACTTGGCTAAGATTACATGGTCAACATTTTATTTTTTTTTTTCACCCAAGCTGTTAGATTATTCCTTCTTCCTAGGGAAACAAAAAGTAGCTTCTTTGCTGTTGTCATTTATCATGATCACACAGCCTGTCAGGTAACATACTGTAACTGCTTAGGAGGATCAGAATTGGGACTATTGGGAGTAAATGCTGTTAAACTATGTGCAGATGAACTATGTGCAGCCCAGATAATTGTTAACAGGCAATTTACAGAATTTCTAGGCAGCTGCTAAGACTGTGGAGTAATGTCTTTTGTACCAGGGAGCATCAGATTGTCCTTCAAGCAGGTATGTTCATGTGAAGCCTCACCAGCTCATCTCTCCTCTTTGCAGAGCACCACGAGGAGAGCACTGCTATGCTCCTGATACAGCCCAGGAAACCATTAGACTCCTTTGTGGCAAGGGCACTTTGCTCACTCAGATTTAACTTGGTGTCCACCACAATCCCTGGGTCCTTCTCTGCAGAGCTGCTTTCCAGCTGGGTGCCCCCAGCACATGCTGGTGACAGGGGTTGTTCCTCCCCAGGGACAGGGCTGTGTGCTTCCCCTTGCTCAGTTCATGAGGTTTCTGTTACTTCTCCAGCCTGTCCAGGGCCCTCTGGAAGGCCACACACCTCTCTGCTGCATCAGGCACGCTCCTCAGTCCTGTGTCATCTGCAGACCTGCTGAGGGTGCACTCTGTCCCACCATCTAGGCCATTAACAAAGATGTTAATCAGGACATGGTTGGTTGCTGGGTCCATGGTTGGTTGCTGGCCTCCAGCTAGACTTTGTGTCACTGGTCACCACCCTCCAGGCATGGCCATTCAGCCACTTTTCAGTCTACCTCATGCCTACTTCAACTGTGAGGACCTCATACTGTGTGAGGACCAGAAGTGTTTAGAAAATCTCAGCAGTGTCCTTAGCACAGAGCTGTTGGGCCTGTTTGAATAAAAACCAGGGACATTTTATAATAAAGGGATTGTTAAAATTAGATTTAAAATGGCGGGAGAACTAACACATTGCAGAGTCTTTTATATGTCAAAAAAAAAGTTTAACATTTATCAATCAATATTCAGTGTGAAATTTTCCATATGAAGCCACATGGAACTGATTTGGAAACTGTCAGAGGGGTGACCAGCTTGGACTGCAGAGCTGCCAGGGAGATTTTTCAATGACTCTGGTCACTGGTGTAACACATCTTGCAGCTGCTTTAGAGAAGTGATGTGCTGACAAAGCCAGGGACCCATTCCTTCCCCCAAACTGGATTAAACAGACTGGAGTGACCACGGTAACTTAGTTTCTAAGAAGTCTGTTTGCACCACTACAGGACAAAACATTTCTTACCACCACATTCCAGTACAAGCCCTCTTAAGCTCTGCTCTAGTGGTCCATTTTATTCAGAGCTACAGAATAAACCAGGAAAGAACTCTAAAGGAACAAATATGAGCCTCTGCAATAAGTGCTGGAGGTTAGCACAGCCTCCCCAGTGTGATACTGGTGAAAATGGGTCCCACATCTCAGGACCAAGCTTAATTTTCTAGCTTTCCAAGAGCGTGGTATTTGTTCCTGCCAGACTGGAAGCACGTGAGCTCTCTTGTTTTGCTGGTAGGAACATAGTGAATCACTTCTGAGCTATTTGCTGTCTCTAAATGTGTCCTCACATGTGTTGGCAGGTGTTCAGCACTCAGTGGGAGAACCTCGCCACCTGTCTGTCCTCATAGATAAAGGGAGCACCTATTTCAACCAAATTATATGAGGTGAGCATCTGTAAAGTAGGGTGTACTGCTCTGAAGGGCAGGCTGCTATAATTCACGTAGTTAGATTTTATAGTTGTAAATTTAGTATGTGGGGTTGTTAATTACAGCATAATTAAAGCATTTTAAAATGCCGTGCTAAAAAGTTAATCTTCTGATTTATCCTCCAATCACTTAATGCCTTTTTTGTGCAGATTTGCCATCCTAGAAGGAAGTAACTATGAAAGATCATGCCAGTGTCTCTAATCAAATGGTTAAGTTTTTCAAATGAATACATATTATCTGTGTGTTTTTTTTTAATCATACTTATACTCTGGTTTGAATGTGTGTTGATTAGTTAGTTGTCATCTTAGGGAAACAAGAAGTGCTTATATTTACCCAGATATATTATGCTAGTCATTATTCAGCACTGATTGGTTTGATGGAAAAATATACATTACTTCAGCAGATAATCTGCTTAGTCTTATTCATAGTGTCAATTATATACTCAAATAGCTATTGCCATTTCAATTTCTATGGAGTTTATTAACAGTTGTTTATCTGTGCAGTGATTACGTAGTTCATATTTTCTTCCCCCCACCCCCCTCCCCCAAATTTTCTGCTCTGAAAGTGCTAAACATATGGCTGTAGTCATGCCCTGAGGGTAAGTGCAGCCTGTAGCCACAGCCCTTTCCACAAGGCAGCTCTCCTCAACAGTAGGAAGTCAAATCCTCAATAATTCCTTTAGGCTTTGCAGGGATGGATGGATGTCACCACTTCAGAAGAGAATGCCCTTCTCAGCCACGGCAGGTCCACTGCTCCATTCTTTGCCATTTGTTGTTGAAGATGCTAGGCATATGTGGGTGAGATCATCTTTGTGTCCATTAAACTTTTGTTGTCCAGATGAGGAACAGGAATAAGCATCTTTTAGCATGGATAATAAGTACAATAAATTTGACTGTAGTACCTATTTGGTAAGGTACCACGCTCTTTGTTTCTGCAGGTACAGTTATGTACAGTGTTCTGATAAATAGATAATTTGGGGGGAGGAGGGGGAACCACATAATAAAATCCATAAGGATGAATAGATAGGGTTCACAATCTGCACTCTCTGGATGATTCCAGGTCAAAATCACTCATTCACAAGGCAGGTGTTTCCAATGTCCTTCACTCAATCCTATGAAGTAAGGAGATTTTATGTCAATAAGTGAATAATCACTAGCATTTGCTTCAGTTTGTCATTCTGTGAAATTTTCAACTTGCAAAGTCTGTCTTTGTGAACACTCATGAAAGTCCCATCTAAGGACTTTGGACATGCACAAAACATGTTTTTAATCATGAAAAAAATAAAGCAAAACATTAAATCAATTATTAGTAAGATTCCGCACAGGTATAACAGTCTGAGGTACACATTCATGTTGGCAGCTGTTTGTTTTTCTGAGGTCCAAGCATTACTGACAACTGTAGAAGGTGCCCAACATCTCCCTAAGATCTATTCTTAGAACTGAAGCCACTCTAATAGAGAATATCATTTACTGGCAAATCCTGGAAATTTTCTTTTTGTTCCTCTTAGCATTTGTTCATCTTTATGGTGTTTGTGATGATACTGGGAACCTCTGGTAACAAAGAGTGCAGGAAAGCAATATAAGCTGTAACAAGTAAACAAATACTCGTATTGTTTGCACACAGCTTAAACAGATGGGGAGCAGCCCTGATGAAATGATATGCACATGTATATCATATTTAATATCATTGGTAGGAACAAGTCAGTTAAAAGCTGCAGTTAGCAATGTGAACCTCTGGAAAAATTCCAAAAGTTGATGAGCAAATACCTCCTGAAATATCAAAACCTGGCAAAAGCAGGAAGAAATGAAGGGGAAATGAAAGTTCCAAAAGTCCCAAACTGCCTTGTGATCGGGGAGGGGGGATGGGGTGACAGGGACATGGACTGACCGGGAATAGTGTCAAAAGCTTCAAATGTACCTAGCTCTTTGGTACTGCCCCTTCTGGTCTCATGGGTCTGAACATAAGACCTGCTCTGTTCTTCTGTCAGCAGGTGCAGGGACAGGCTTGTGGCCAGTCTGTTATGGAAGGGGCTGAGCCTGAGAAAGAAGGCAGGCAGCAATGGTGGGCCGGGCAGTGGGCAGGGGAAGGGCAGTGGCCAAGCTCTGCTTCTTCTCACTACAAGAAGGACATTGAGGCCCTGGAGTATGTCCCGGGCTCCAAGGGCTATGAAGCTGGTGAAGGGCCTGGAACACAATTCCTGTGTGGAGCGACTGGGGGCACTGGGGTTGTTTAGTCTGGAGAAGAGGAGGCTCAGGGCAGACCTTACTGCTCTCTAAAACTGTCTGAAAGGAAGGTTTGGGGAGCTGGGGATTGGTCTCTTCTCACAGGTAACTAGCGGTAGAACTAGAGGGAATGGCCTCAAGTTGTGCCGGGGAGGTTTAGGTTAGAAATGAGGAGACATTTCTTCTCAGAAAGGGCAGTCAGGTATTGGGACGGGTTGCCCAGGGAGGTGGTGGTGTCACCATCCCTGGGGGGTTGTTCAAGGAAAGGTTGGATATGGTGCTTAGGGACATGGTTCAGTGGGTGACATTGGTAGTAGGGTCATGGTTGGACCAGATGATCTTGGAGGCCACCCTTTATGATTCTATGCCAAGAAGGTAATGCTTGGAGCTGCTGCCCCCACTGCTCTTGCTCAGGGATGCTACCCCAGAAGATGCACCTAGGTTGCGACTCTGTCGGTGCCCCTCTGTGACAGGAGCTGTACCTCATCCCGAGGGGGGGAGCCCACACAGACCTAGGCACAGCGCGGGGAGCAGGAGGTGCAAGGCATAAAGCTGTCCTGCTGCAAGGGGAGCAGTAACAAAGGGCTTTGAACAAATGTCAGTCTTATTTCCAATAAAGCTTATAAGCATCATTTGTGAATAATGGGGTGGGAGCAGAGATCTGTGAAGACTGAATCATCCCTCAGAACACAGGCTTTGCAAACCCTTCCAAATATCTGGCTTGGATTACCATGTTGAAAGATTCGGCAGAGAGGAGGTATTGTCACTGAGCTCTAGTTTTCTCTCTAAAGTGCTTCTAACCTTTGCTATGTTTTTCTTTTTTTAAAAAAAAATCCTACCAATTATCTGTGATTCTCAAAATGTTGCAGTCTGACAAAACTATAAAAACATAAAAATATGGTGAGTTCATCTGAATTTTCTTCTTCAAAAGGATGTGGATATACTTGACATCATCCATTAACTTGGCTTTTCTAGTATAAAGGGACTCAGTCCTCAATTTTTCCTCCAGTCCTGGCGCTGTCTGTGAGTTGGACAAGTTTTCAAACACACTTAGACTTAGCTTTCCAGTTTAACAAAGCAGAAATAATATTCTTGAAATGCTGTGACTAAAAACTGGCTATTTATGTTCAAAGTACAATGTTGCTTCTCTTTCTCTGCTACAGGAAGCAATAATTACCTAATCCCTATTTAAACATTGTGAAATCCCATGTTGGATGCTTGAAGTGCTGGCGCAAACTTTTTATGATCTTAATGGTTTACAGCATCAGCTATCAGATCACAATGTAGGCATTATTACACAGAACAGTATGGGCATTACAGGCTCTTATTTAAAGTAACTTGGAAACAATGAACTGAATTCATAATCGGGGAAATGCTACTGGAGGTGTTAAATCCTTGTAGAGCACAAGGTCCATTAGCAAGTACAACAAGTACATTAGCAAATTTAGTAAGTTCATTTCTCTGCTGTCTGCTAACTTGAAAAAGTTAGCTTGAGAAGCAAACCTATTTGACATTACTTGATGAATGATTAATCAATACCTTTGAGGAACAGTGTCAGAGTAGCATCCCTCCTACTATTGCAACCAAAAGGGTCTGCAACAAGGACACGCTTGCTTTAAATGCTTACTATAACTTGATGGAGGTCTAAGTGAATAACAGCAATAAGAACAATGCTCAAGCTGCAATATTGAAGTTATGGAAGGGAAGTCTTTTGACCCATAATACTTTAACTTGAATAAATAAATGAAATAATGGAAGAATTGGCTTACTGTCTCTGAGGATATCAAAGAGATTTTATGCTGTTCTGGCAACTCACAACAGACAGAACATTGTTGCAAGATGATGTCCGGTGTCTTGGCACAGTAAGCAACCCTACAATGATTCTTTTGCAAATTCCGCTACTGTGCTGTATGAAAGAAATTGGTCTGGGAATGGAGGGGATGATATTAGCAAAGGGAAGGGGAGTTGGAATGAAACCTGTGGCTGAAGGGAAGCCAACAGGCAGCCCAAGAAAGGATGCTAAAAATTAAAACACTGACAAAACTGCTCTGACTTAAAGTGGGGGCTATTCAAAACCGAGGTCAGCCCAGAACTCCAAAGACTTAAAGGGACCTCTGTGCTCTTCAAAATAGAGGCATTTGTTGATGTGTGACTTTACTTGTAGTTTTTATGTTCAGCTTCTGGTTGCAGACACAATGTAGTTGAGTCTTTTCCACTAGCCTGAAAAGCCCTCAAGTACCAATGATTTTCTCCTCTGAAATTAACATAATCATAATTTGTTTCTTTTTTGCTCAATTAAAAAGACCAGGAGTTTTCAGTCTCTCATTGCAAAGCCCTCTCCTCAAACCTTGGATTGCTTTTTTCTCTTTTGCTTTCTCTGTAAATGACTCTGTACCATCTTTTGAAGAACTGGATACAGTATCATTATTTTGGTATTGTCAATGTTATTGAACGATTTTTTTTTTCCGGTTGAAAGCAAACATCCAGTTCTTCTGGTGCAGCACCTCACCAGCAGCATGTATGTAATTACTTGCACGCTTTGCCTCCCACGACCTCTGCGGAGCCTTTGTCTTCCAAGGTAATTTCCCATTCTTTGCATATGACTCTCTCTCTAGGAGCATGGATTTATAATTTCACTTTTGTGCAGTTAAACGTGTTTTGTGCTGACTAGTTCAAAACAAGCTGACTAGCTTCTGAACTTTCCACATGCCTTACCTGAGCATATTACCCTTTGAGACCCTGGTACAGCTCACATGGCTCTCCGTGCTCCTTTCCAGGGCATCACATGTGCTGTTAACCAGCTCTAGGACAGATAGCACTGTAAAATGTCAATACAGAGCCTCTTCATGTTTTAAAGGTTTAGGTCAGGAAGACTACTAGAGCATGCAGGCAGGGAAGGAGGAGGCAGGAAGACTGAGCGACAATTTGTAGTGAGGTCTTTTTGCTTTTCTTCACAGATATTTCTAACCAATACTGCCATGTCTGTGGCAATGTGGTTTTCTGGCTGCCATGGTGAATTATGGGCACTTGGCAGGGAAGGAGATAGATGAGCTGTGTCTTGCCCATGCTTAATATGAAGACTATTTATTTAGTTGACTGCTACTGTGGGCCACAACTTCAGTGTGACTGACAAAGAGTTTTTTGAAACTGAGATCTACTTCAAATTCACTCTAGTGCTGTCCATGGTGAATGGGGTGTAGCACAGCATTTGGCTAGGTAACATCAAAGTAAGTAGTTTTATTTCAAACTTCTGGCATTTGAATTTCTGAAGTTCAACAGAAAATGGGCAGAACCAAATTCTGCAGCATAGCTGTGGTGTGTATTCAGTATCAGGCTTCCGATGAGCTGGATGCAGATCTCATTGCTGGATCTTTCCTTTTTCGCACTGGAGTACAGCAGGCACAACTGTGCTCTTCAGACAAACAAAGCAGGGTCTCTGTCAAAGCCCTCTGCCTTGATGTCCAGAAGTTTTGGTCATGTTGGCCTGTAGTTGCTTCCCTAAGACTCTTGGAAACAGCAATATAACTTTTTTTTTTTTAATTATTATTATTTTATCTTGTTCATTTTCTGTGTACCAATGCTAAGCTCAAAGAATAGCTTTACACCACTACCCCTCCTTTGGGCAACACATCAATCCAGGTGGAAGGCTGATCTACACAATCTTTACTGTAAGGGTTGGTAGGCGTTGGAATGGGATGCTCGGGGAAGTGGTTGCCACCATCCCTGGAGGTCTTCAACAGATGTTTAGAGGTAGAGCTTAGTGATATGGTTTAGTGGAGGACTTGGTGGTGTTTGGTCAGAGGTTGGACTCTGTGATCTTGGAGGTCTCTTCCAACCTAGATGATTCTTTGAAAGTGTGCAAAAGTGCTCATCAAAAGCCCCTCAGCTGGGCTGTAGGGGCACACATCTGCTCCCCTCCTGGCTGACCATATTCCCGCTTCCAGTCAGGACAAGGCCAACGGCATCAGGAGGACGAATATTTCCTCTGACCGATGCCGTGTGGGGGGGTGTTCCCTCCTACCCCTCCCTACCCATCCACACCATCCAGACCCCGCTGCCTGTCCTGCCGTCCCAGGGCTCCCACCGTCCGCTCAGCACCCCTGGGACCCCCCTCAGCGCCACCAACCCCTCGGGGACCTCCGGCGGCGGGCGGGGAGTCCCCGTGAGCCCGGTGCCCGCGTGCTCGGGCCGGGGGGGAGCCGTGTGGCAGCGGGGAGCCTGCCGGGCGGTTCCGGGGCCCGGCGGGGCTCGGTGCCGCCGCCGCCCCCCGCACATGCTCACTGGGGCGCCGCGGGAATCTGGGCATGTGCAGAGCCGGCCGGGCCGGGCCGCTCGCCGAGCCCGCCCCGGGGCTGCGGCCGCCGCCCGGGGAAGGCGCCAGGTGTAAGCGGCGCTAGGTGCGGCGGAGCGAAGCGGGACGGGATGAACAGCTCGGACGAGGAGAAGCAGCTGGAGCTGCTGGCCAGCCTCAAGGAGCGAGGTAAGGGCCGGGCTCTGGGCCGGGGGGCCTCGCCCCCGGCTGGCGCTGAGGGCAGCGGCTCCCCCCGGTACCGCCCCGGGCTCGGAGCGGCTGGCGGGGGACGGGGCGCGGCCTGGGGGCGGCCCCGGCTCGGGCTCCGCTCGTTTTTAGGCCGCTGCAGGGTTAAAAACAAAAAGCCTGAATTAAATGAGAGAGCTGGGCATGGAACGAGGGAGCTGAGAATGAAATGGGGGAGCTGATACCCTGCGGGTGCACCCCCCGGGGGTACTTCGCCTGTCCCCACCTGTGCTGCCTTCCAGCTGTTCAGGGTGGGCACCAAAGTGGTGGGGGCATGTGGTGAGGGGCTCCTTGCGTGGGCCAAGAGTGCTGTTAACCCGGGTTTTAACAGCTTGTGGCCTGCCTGGCTGTCAGGCTGGTGACAAGCCACCAGGTGTGATGGGTGGCAACCCCCTGGGTGACACTGGGTGTCTGCTCCCTCGCATGCAGCTCCCTGGGACACCACCTCAGCAGCAGGGCTGGCCAGCTTTGGGAGGTGAGAGTCCGGCTGTACAGAGAGCCTCCTTAGGAGGGTTACCTTCATGGGAAGCTCCTTGCTGTTTCTGAACTTCGTGTCCATCTGTGCCTGTTGTGTGTCACGACCTGTCGCACCAACCCATCCAAGACCTTCTGATCCAATCCTAATCAGTGTGCAGACTTCCCGGTGGTAGCTCAGGGCCAGCCCTGATATGCTGTAAGTTTCTGTAGAGCCTTTGTAGCTCCAGTGTAAATGAACGGGTTTGTCTTGGGCTGGTCAGGTTCCCTGTGTGAGTCACTATCTGGTGGAGAAGTCCAGTGCTTCAGCCTTATGGATGATCAGCTCCACGAATGTTTGGCTGGAAAACTAAAACATGGTAATATTTCACATTCTGTAAGAAGGCGTGTGGAAAAGAGCTTGGATGCTCAGAAGGTAGCCCGTTTTTCTATCTCCCCTGGTCAGTCTACATCCAAACCAAGCTGGTCTGGAACAGTTTCTGCCTTGTCTGGTTAAATGGGAGCTTTTCTCAACCAAACTTCAGGTGGATATCTGTGATCACTGACCTTGGTATTTCTTTATTGCTTGTTCCCATACGCTCAGCATTGGAAGCTCACAATTATTGGCTGCCCCAGATAGATTCTGCCTCCCAAGGATTACAGGTGGTTTAAAACTCATGGTCATATTTATGCCGTGAAACCAAAAAATAAGGCTAAAAGGCTGTTTTTTTCCTGACTGACTGCTTCCTTCCAGTACTGTTGGCTCCAGAAGAGCTGTCTGTGCCAAAACGACAGTTGCTAAAATGACAATAACTAACAAGGCAGGTTTGGGTTACTTTTCAGAGAAATCCTACCTTCTTGAATTTGGTTAGAATTTTCTTGTTGAGTTAGTGGGACTGGGATTTCAGTTCTGAAATCTTGAAGTCTTCTGCTCTGGTAGACAGAGTCACCGCTGAGGTGTAAGGAAACTTTATGAGACTCCAAAAGTTCAAAGGAAAGATGCTGTAACTTAAGCACTGGCTGTCCTAGATCCTCTTAAGCTATGGAAACAGAAACTAACAGGCACATCCTGACCCGTAAGGCTCTGATCTTGATGGATGTTCCCCAAATGTAGGAGTGTTAGTAATTTGTTGTGAGACTCACAAGTGTTTTTTTGTAATTGTATGACTGGCTAGAATTTTTCCTCTGTTCTATTTTCAGGTATAGATAATATTACTCTGAAAGTAAGTGCAGCTGATGGAAGGATCTGCAGTCCCTGAATGCCTGGAGTGCTGGGTGTACGTTCTGTTCAGGAGCCCTGTACTTATAGCATTTAAAGCGGTACATGGCTTCAGATTACTGTAACATTCTGGTCTGTTGTCAAGTTTCTGGATAACGCCCGTTGATTTGAAGGAGTTTGAAGACATTCATTCCATTGCCCTTGTTCAGGTTCTCTTTCAGGGTGTGTTTTCCTAGTCTTGAGAAACAACCTGGCACGTAACGCTGGTAACTGCAGACGATGCGAAAGGCAGAGGAGAAGGCAGCAGCCCGTATGTGGCTGATTGCTGTAATGTTTCTACTGCTGCTTATCCTTTTCCCAAGCAAGGTCAGCACATCGTACCTGAGGCAGGTGTTTCACGGCAGCCATGCAATTGTCAGTGGCAGCTGTGACACTGACTGGTGTCTGGGCAAATCCCCTTGGCTGCTGGGCAGGGCTCTGAGCAGCGGCAAGGACGCTGAGGCTGTCAGTGAGCGTGATGTGCTTGTCTTTCACCCATGCCGAATTTTCCAAGTCCTGCATATCAGAGTTGGATACCTGACACTGCTGCTTCTTCAGCGTGCTCTGTTATCGAGTCTGAGGTGAGCATCGTGGAGAAACACGATCTCTGTGTTGACAGTTAGGACTTACGGAACTAAACCTCAAACAATACCTTAAATAGCTTTGAGATGGCTTAATCAGAGCAGATCTGCTATAAACATTAGTGTTACCTAAAGGTTCTCTTAGTTTTATCTCCAGCAGGGCACGTTTCCATTTAACTGGCCTGTATAATCCCAATGGGTGAGACTCAAATTTAAAACCAAATGCTTCTGGAAGCAAAATGAAGTGGGCGAAACCTTGCCTTACCAATGGCTCGGTGTAGAATCCAGCAAAGCTGCCTAGCTGCTGCCCCAGCCATGATCGATTTCCAGCATGGAAGTTTGCCTTGTTTGTCTTTGGTGTGATTGGCACTGCCGGAACTTTGGTCTTCAAGAAATTCCTTCAGCCGCGATCACATCTTCGTTCAAATGAAAACAGCAATCAGCAACCACAGCATCTGGAGTTACACGCCACATAAAAGTACACTTCCCCTGCGACTATCACAGTCAAATTTCTGACAACTTTGCTAGATTACTGTAGTTAACGAGTGTTAACTAGTTACTGCTGTTAACAACAGAGTTCCTAAATGTGATTTTCTTCACCTATTTTAAAGGTCTTATTTTGTGTTTGTTGGCTTTTTTTGATGAAGTGTGATGATTTCCCGTCTCTAACCCCAGACGTTGTGCCAATGGTTTTTTGGTTTTTTAATCCGCTCATTCTCTTTAAAAAACAAAAAAGTGCCAGAAACTTTGAATATGTCTTCTAAAGGGCAGACTACCAGTCCGGCACAAATATCTCAGGGTATCTCTTTTACAGCATGTGATATTGACAAGCTCTTAATGCAATTTGACAAAGTTGTTCTCTGTGGCAGAGGAGTAAATTTTACGGCCAGGGGAATTTCTTTACTCAGGGTAGGATATCTTGGCTGCTCTATTCTCTTCTGTAGTCACCTGCTCTGCAGATTTTTTCCACATACCTGTGTGTGCACCTTTGTACACAGTAGCCATCATTTCCCAGCAAAACCCCTCTGCTTAAACACTGTCTTACTTGTTAGAGTGTACAAGCGTTCCCCACTTCAGTTGCTTGTGTGTAACCCCACCTGGTTTTCAGAAACCTGTGAAGGTAAATATTCCCATATGAGCTGATGATGCTTTATCAGCCTGTAGTACATTTAATTTCCCTTTCTGGCGTACAGGGAGCCGTAGGGCTGCAGGATACAAATTTGGAGTCTCAGTTAAAAAAAAAAAAAACAAAAAAAAAACAAAAACAAACAAACAAAAAAACCTTAGTACATAGTCCTACAGATTTGAGTAAAATTAAAGCACGTGGGAACACGATGCGGTATCTGACTTAGTCTTCGTTCTTAATGCTTGCCTTCATATTCTTACGTGTGATTTTTCTTTCTTTTAAGGAACTGCTTGGTATCTGAACCTTACAGCTTGTATGTGGCTAGTGCCACCAATGCCTCGCTGCATCCTGCTGGGTTTGCCTGGGTTTAGCAGAAGAGATCTTTGCAGAAGATCTTTGTGCATAAAACAGGGAACAATGGAAAAATCCAGTGCTTTTGACCTTTATTTTTACTCCTGGCAGCAGTTCCCAGGTCTTGTGCACACTTTACTCATCAGCAGATCGTTGCTTTTTGAGAGAGGGTTTGTGCAACAGGTCTTGCCCCACTCTCTGGTTTCCAAGTACTCTGGGATGAGGAGTGCAGCAGGAGCCACCCCGATGAAGCTTCTGGTGTTGTCCTGCTACAGGGGTCCTTCTCCCTTTAAGGATCTGTCCGAAGCTGCCAAAGGCAAGGTGTGAATTCCCTTCTCCCAGCGAAGATATTCCTTTGCTCATCTCACCCAGGGCACTGCAGGCTTTGGCTCCTGCCTGTGCCCGCACAGACATGCCTGCCTGCGGTCCAGGGGAGCAGCAAGGGGAATGCCCTGCTTTTTTGGACAGCTCTGCTCACTTGTTGATCAAGTGAGGTGGAAATGCTGAGTCTGAGGTTGGATTGTGTGCTGATTTGACATGGAAGAGACCTCAGTCTGCTTGAAGACTGCCCTGATTTACAATAAAAAAGAATAGGAATGCAGCATTTTTAAGGTTTTTCTTCTTCCTATTTTTAATATGTAGCTGTAGAAGGGAGGTTGATTAACTTTTATTATACAAAGAGCAGGAAGTCTGACTATCTCACTCTGTATACATGAAGGTGTCTTTTCTGGTTGTTCAGTACGAATTATAGTCATTACATACTTCTCCCCTTGTGACCTTGTTTTAGTAATAAGTGCTTTTTAGCATAGTAAGTACCCAATATAAAAACATCTAATTGAGATAATACCTATCTTCTGTTGGCAAGTCCAGGCTCAGGAGACAGGCTGACAACTAAAAATCGGAAGACTAAGATATAATTAAAGGAGCTACGGCACACAGAGCTACCTGCTTAACTGAGTACCAACAAAATCCGCTGGTGGGTGCTTCCAGGACAGCCTGTCCTGGCCAGGGAGCAGTTGGTGAGCGAGCAAGGACGTGTTAAGGAGGAGCGGGCTGTGTTTGCCCGTGCTGTCTGTTCTGTGCTTTGGCTAGTTTAAAGTAAGAACAAGGTTGGCTGCGAGTATGTTTTGGGTGGGTTAAGAGCTGTAGCCCAAAATACTCTGTTCTTTTCTCCTCTTCCCAAATATTTTGCTTCCTTAGTCTTGAAATCAACTCGTAGGGTTGCCCTCGGTCTGCATGAAGAAAGTGTGAAGCAAAGAAGTGTCATTGGGACCCTGCTACATTATTTCCGTAAGACTGCTGTGTATCAGGAATAATTCTGTTAAGGATAAACTGAAGTCAGAGTCAGAGAATGGCAAGATCTGAAGGTATCTGATGCATATTTAGTGTGCTTCTTCAGGGTTCACTGGAGACTAGTGGCTACAAAATAGGAATTTTACTATCAGTAGGTGTTACAGTGATGATTTTTTGAGAAAATGACATATAGTTGTACTGAATTTAAGTAGCATCTTTAGTAAAGCATCTTCGCTTGTTTGTTTCACTCACCACTAATCTTTATTCTAGGGCAATATAAGTATAGTGTAATCTGAATGAGTCACGGTGAGATGTCAGAAGTTCTCAGGTGTGCTGTGTGAGAGCCTTCACAGATTAAGGAGAAATTCCTGGCTCTCAGAGGAGGGTTAGGCAAGTCCTCGTAAAACAGCGTATGTGGTTTGTCAGTCTGTCAAAATGAGGATAATACCTTTTAATCTGCCAAGGAGGTTTTCAAGGCTAAATGATCTATATGAGACTGGCAACGAATAAAGTGATGCCTGGTTGCTGCTGGTATTGGCTGTCCTAGGATAGCTGTGGAGTGACAAGATTGTTACCAAGATCGTTACCACCTTTATGCGGGTTAGCGCTTCAGTGAACCTTACCCGGGCTCTTGATTTTTTTATGAGGTGGTCTCAAAGCTTCATTGTACATAAAACAGTGGGAAAGCTTTGTATAAAATCACTATTAAAAAAAAATACACACCTCTAATATTTTGAAAATAAGCATAACATTCACTTCTGCCTTTGTGGAGAAGCTGATATACAGCAGAAAACGTGTGTGGTCATTCTTAAATTATCATTTCAGTTTCCAGGCCTGATAAAAAAGAGCAGTTTCTTCACTAGTGTTTAATAAACCAATCCTGAAAATCCAAAAGGTGGGACCTGTATGGAAGCATCATCCGGGAGTTGCTTTCCATGAAGAAAGATGTTAAGTAAGGTACTGGAACCTTCCTGCTTGCTGGCTATATTGAAGGAAATATCATTGTTAATGACGGTAAGGGGTGGTCATGGTAAAAAGACAGCGAAGAAGGCTGCAGCATGAGCTTGGCATGAAGCAGCTGATGATTTTGTGGTTTTATGCTGTGACAAATGCGTCGTGTGTTACCATCTGCAGTACGAGAGGGAAGGGCTTCCTCAACCATGTCGTTCGGTTCCCCATCACGCAGAGGTGAGCTGTTACACGGGGTGCCAGGGCGTTGTGTAAGTTCATCTCGTGGTGTGCTCTGTGGTAACTTGTTCTCGTGCCTCAAGGGCTTATGGCTTCAGAGCTGTTGGTTTGCAGAGGAGAGCTGTCAAGGGTGGGACAAGGCTGTGTTTGCATTTTTCAGTCATTTCCAAAGCGGTGTGTGGCAAGTAGCAGTTTGCCTTAAGACAGGCAAGCAAGCACCGACAGCTTTCAAGTTCAAAGAGGCTGTATCTGAGGATACAACTGGCATCCTTTTCTGGCCTCTCAGTGCCACGTGCTGGAAATCTCTGCCTTCCTTTTCCTAAGAGGACCGCAGAAATGGCTTGACAGTGGGATGGTGATTGAGAGGCATGGCTTTTACACTGTGTGAGAAATAGGGCTTGTTTCACTTTGTGCCCTTTCTTGCACAATCCTAGCCAAGGAGCTAAAGCTGCCTCTGAATTCCAGCTTCCTTGTACCTCACTCCTGCATCTCTAAAATGAAGTGACCTTGGAGAAATGGGCACCTTATTATTTAAAAAAATTAAAAAGATGCATTTCTGTGTTGGTGATGAGAGCAATAGACGTGGTTAAGGCAAGCAGAGCAGCAGAGTCTTGGACCTAGCTTTCAGAAGTGACTTGTATTAGTTTTATTTCAACAGATTTTGAAACACTGGGGATAGAGGGGAAGAGGATGTCACAGTAGTGCAAAGTAGGACTTTTATTTCTAAGAGCTGCTTGATTGAAAGTTTGGATATTTAAAGCTAGAAGGGAGTAGCAGGTTTTCAAGTGGCTAATCCACCAGACTCTGCATGTTCATGCCTTCAGATGTAGGGTAAGGTTTAAGAGAAACCTCTCTCAATATCCAACATCTCTGTCAGCTGAAAACTATATTCCAACCCTTTATCCATTTATAATTGAGATAGCTTAAAATAACACTGGTGTAGTAGTGTAACTTTAACTTGTATACAAGAAAAAAATGTGAAGGGTGCTTAGCTTCTTCATAGCAACAATAACATCTCTGTGGCCTTGAAGGCCAAATGGTCCATATGGGACACACTGAAGGAACAATAGGATTGGGAACCTGTGGCAATGAAGGTATGTAGAAGGCATACATAAATAAGGCATGAAGGTAGTAGAATGAGCAGTTTACTGCATATTTTTGTGTGCCCTTTTAGAATTGGAAGCTTAATTGGTAGCTGATCACTGTTTCTGCATTATTTGCTGGCTTGAAACAAATGGACCTCCAGCATTCTGGAGGTTGGTCCCTTCCCTGCTGATCCCTGCAGCTGAGCTCTTGTGTGATCTTGGGTAAATCATGCAGTCTTGTCATGTCTCCGTTGTGGGGTGTAAAAGAAGAAATGCATCATGTGCTTAGCTACTGCGGAGGTACATAGGTGTATGTATGTGTAACAGCGCTGCACAACCATGCTTTCTGGCATTGATCTGTAACCTGAGCCAGTGCGGGTTTAAACTGGTGTCTGCGAGGCAAGTGCATTCACCTTGTAATTTCTGAACTCAATCAATAAGATTGTTTAACTCTCCATTGATCAAAAATTGATTGTTTTGGGAGCCACCATCTTTTTCAAACGCTTTCCAATTACTTCAATTCTAAAAGGATATCCTGTTCATCCATAGGCTCTTAATGAAGTTTATGACCTATGCTATTTAAGAAGTCTGAGTAGATAGCAAGAAGAGTTTTAACATGAATGAAATAGCTAATCTGGGTAAAGGAGATTCTACAATGTTAACCTTTTTTTTCTTTATTTTTCTTTTATAGCTATTGGCGAATATGAAGAACTTAGAGCAGAAAATAAGAAAACGAAAGAGGAGGTTTGTATCTAAGGATTGTTTCTTTAACACTAACGTGCTACATATCAGAACACTTTATCGACAAAGAGAGGTTATCATCTGCTTTTGTGAGCTCAGCTGGTTATTTCCAACAGCATCACTCATCAGTACTTCTTGTTTTAGGTAATAATGTAAGTAACTCCCAGCAGCTGTTCTAGATGTTCTACTCCAGAAAAGTTGCTATTAACTGTGTATGTGTATTTAAATGACTGCTGCTATAGCTGGTTTGTGTGTGGTTACAGTGTCAGCATGGAACAACTCAAGTGTTTAGATATTCTTGGGACAACTTGTTTCCCTTAGATCAAAACATCGTTTTATAACAACTTGATTTGCACACTGGAACTTACTGAAAACAGAAGAGAACAACCCCTGCCCTTGCTCAGCCCTTCTAAAAATTCAGAATGTAGGAGAATGATTGCTGAAGGTACTCAGTCTTCTCTCCACAAAATACTTTTTAATAGGAGAAGAAGCTGTCTTATCTCAGTCTGCACAGCAGTACTGCAGCATAAAACAGATTTGCAGTGTATCACACATCCTTTTGTGAATGTATGCCTGTCTAACTTAAAAAGAGACTTTGAATGTATGGGCTGAACTTCATACGTTACTGCAGGCTTTGTTTTTTAACGTGTGGAGGTCCTGTAGTGCAAAAATAATGTCCACTTTCTGGGGTGGTGATTGTAATTCCAATAAGCTGTCTTCCTGGTAGGGAAATTAAGTACATTTGACAAGGTCTCTCTTCTCACCCAGGACTCTTGATCATTGAAGACACTTCTTTTCTGTGAGGAAACCAGCAAGAAGAGAGAACTTGGAGAGAGTCTTGATGGCAGCGTTGTGCTGTGTAAACCATTGTCAATGTGCAAAAGAATTTTAGCAGATACCTGCCAAAAGAAACTGTGGCCAGTGAAAGTCCCTTATCAGTTCTAGGTAGTGAGGAGGGCAGTGGCAGTACTGCTACTCTGTACTGTAAACAGAAATCTCCCCTTTCTCCAGTGTCAGTGAGCTGAAGGTGGAAGCTGTATGTTAATTTTCAAATCTTTATTAGCTGCCAGGGCATGTAGGTTTAGCTTTGCTTTTTGTCAAGTCATTTCTGAAGGGGTCAGTTTTAGCCTGGTTGTTTTAAATGTTGCAATTCAAGGCTATAACTTTGTCCTTTAACTACTTTCTCATTATTAAAGAAAACTTGAAGCTTATCTTCACATTTCAGCAATCATTATGCCTACATCCTCTGAGCTCAGCATATTCTGCTTTGCTCCCTCTTACCTACTGACTCTTTTGTCTCTTCTGCTGTGCTTGTCGCTGCATTCCCATTCTGCTGTCCTCTACCAGACTGTCAGATATCCCAGGAAACTTGTCCTCTATGTTCACTACCTGGAAAACTGTGGCAGTTAACTTCCTAGTGCTCACAAGAAAAGGAGGATGAAACTAAGGCAAACCAAAAGCCCATCTGTAAGCGCTGTAAGATCATGTAGAATACCTCCCCAGAGTGCTCTCCTGGCCTCCAAAGCATTTGTAGCCCAAGGACTTGTTGAGCTCTCTGTGTTCTCTGTGTGTCTCCCCTCAAGCCCACCTTGATGGCTTGACTTTCATCACATGTGAGGAGTTCCACAGCTGGACTGTCTGCTGCATGGTAGAAGGAGCTCTCCAGCTTTACCCCGAAACTTATTCCTGCTAACACTGGTGTTTCTTCAGCAAAGCTTTCTTTATGTTGGGGAAAGGGCAGGGATTGTTGAGAAGGGTTTACTTGAGCTTCATTTGTATTTACAAATTTTTTTTTCAGAGGCAACTGAAATGAAAAAAACCTGCTGCCAAAATCAAGATGAAATGTTCTGAGTTTACTACTTGCATTCTGCTTTTCTTTCTTCCTCGCTCCTTGTTTTCGCAAGATTTCTTTATTATAACCGCTTCTCTGTAGTCACTCCCGCGGGTTTCTTTGGAAACCTGGTGTGACGTTTTTCAAAATACTTGCACAACAGTTGGGCATCCTCCAGCACCGAGCACGTGCTGACCTAATTTGCCCAACTGGAGGGTGGGGGGGTTTAAGAACCTCCATCCTGCAGGTTGGTGAGCTTATGCAGGCAGTTCTGCTTAATGGTTTAAGTGCTTGGACTCAAGTGGTTAAGTGGGAGGCCCTGAGTGCATTTCTTCTGCATGAAAAGAATCTACTGATACAGAGTTCATGGTTATGTTTGCTTACAGTGCTAATACTGGCAGAAACTATTGGAGGGCTGGGTAATCCTGAAAGCTCATTAACACCTCTGTAACTTCATATCTTAGTTTATGCTTTGTAGGATTAAACCTGATCTGGAGGAATTATAGCACAGGCTACCTCTGTCTGTGGATCTTGGAAGGTGTGAGTAAATTCCCTTACAATTTCTGCCATTGTCTGTCAGTATGAGTGTAAACTCCCTCTGTATCCATTAGGGACACAATTGCATTGATAGGAGGAAGATAAGATAATGTTAAAAAAAGATTTGTGGATCATTTGTGGGAAGTACCATGGAGTTAGGTAACAGTCTGTGTGTATATGCTTTTAACACACTTGGAATTTTTTCTAAGTCACCAGGACACCTGTGTGGCTCTGGAAGCTGAGCTATGGCTGTTTAATTAATGGAACAATGATCCTACTTTATATTAGAAACAAGGAACTAAGTGCCTCGCAGGCAGCTAACTTAGGATCACATGTAATTTTAATTTTTGAAAATTTTGGAAACTGTGTGCTCTTTCTTTCTTTTTTTTTTTTTCAAAATTGAAAAGTAAATTGATGTTTATACATGCTACTTTGCTCAAAGCACTACCACTTAAGAGGGTGCTACTAATGTTGAAAATTCAGGAGCAAAAAATCAGATCTGTGATCCACAGTGTGTCTTCCTCATCCCCTTTTTTTAAATTGCCAACTTGAAGAGCTCTGATGAGGTCTTTGTCAAAACTGGCCCAGGCATTTATTTATTTATATTTTTAATTACTTAAGAAAAAATGGAGCAAAAATGACACTGGCAGATTACTTCTCTTAGGTCACCTTTCAGATCAAAGTAACCAACTAAGCATGTTTAATAGTTCACAAAAAGAACTAAATAGGTAAGTAGTGCTCAGTTGCACACACATGTAGTTAATATGCAGTTCTGACGTATTCAGAGTCAGATCATGAATAAATATTTGACTACTTGCTAATCAGACAGAAATGACTCTGAACGCTGGTTTTGACAGTGTTTTGTCATTCTGCCAGTAGGAGAAAAAAAAAAACCAAGACAGCTTTCCCAAACAGTAGGTGTAATACTGTATCTCTGATAGATCATTCATGGTGTTTGCTCTGTTAAAGCACACATACAGAGTGGATTATATGTTTTGTCACCAAATGGGAACAGAGAAGGGATTCTGCCTTGATGACATGCTCATTCTTTCAAGGAACATAGCAAATGTCATAGGATACTTTTGCACGCTGTGCCAAACTCATAATTTTAGAGCAAGCATTAAATCTGCATAAATTTTACAATTTGTGTAAAAGGGACAGAATGTATCTTGTGTTGCTTAGCAATGGCTTAATTGACGATATGGCTACCATGTGAACTTCTTGCATTTTAATATCAGGGCTGAACAGTCTCCTCCTTGTTTTTGCCCTTTGAAGGCCCTTTTCTGAGGTCAGTAGGACCTTATGTACAAACTAGTTGGCAAAATAGGAGACTGTTAGATGAGAAGAGACAAGAAACCCACTAATTGTGTCCCTGAAATCAGTGGCAGAGGGTCATTAGGTGGGTGGGAGCGGGTGTGCAGACCTGCGTACCCCCAGCCTTCCAGTTGCATTGCAGTCATTCATTGCGTGGCTGCATTCAGACTACCCAACGTCGTTGTGTGCTATCAGGATCCTGTGCTGGCCTGAAGCTCTCTTGGTATTGTGCTAGCTCTGAGTACATGCTGAGTCCATTTACTGCCATCACCTTGCTGTATAGGCAGTATTTGATGTGAACACCCCTACTTGACACGTAGATCATTTGCTTCTAAGTAGTCAGCATGTTAGTCGGTTCTGGTTCTCTGCGTTACAGCTGAAAGTATTGCCTCATATTGTGTGCCTAAAGGCAAAAATATCTAATGGAGCTGGGCTGGCAAAGCTCCTGAAATTGTTTCTTTAAAGGTGAAGAATCATGAGGAATTAGTTGCAAAATGAATTTTGGAAACTGAACTGTGAGTTGTTTCTGAAAGTACAAATGCAATGACGTTTCATTAACAAGAAATCAACATTGACTCCTGCAGCTGGTTCAGGACTGAAATGTCTGTTGTCTCTTACCCTTGGTTTTTATTGGGATAATGATGCTATAAATATTAGATTAAAGGGATTGGAAGTAAAATGATATGAAAGCTTATTTTGCTCTGCAGAGAAGCCAGAACTCTTAACAGATTAAAACCAGAACGAATGACTGACAGTCTGGGAGTAGTCTACTGTTTTTTTTCCATTTGAGGGTACTCTTGAGTTTGGAGCTATCAGTTACTACTGACAAGGAGATAAATGCTTGAAAACTGTTTCTCTCCAACAATTCATGCACTTGAATGTGAAAAGTGAACAGTGTATTTTACAGGAGTATAACATCACTCTCCTAACATTTGGGATGAGTTATCTGCTGGTTAATTAACAGTTCTGTTGTATATGCCTCAAACTGTTTTTTTGACGTGAGGTGGCTGTGAATTTTTACAGCTCCTGTGCTTTGCTGAGAGCAGCTAGCATACCTAAATTTGGTATCTGTAAATACCTTGTGATCTAAAGGGAAGATCAAATTATTTTAAGGGGCGATAATGTTCATTATTATGAATCTTAATTATTTTATATGAATAGTTGCATAATTTTCAAGTTTTACACAGTGCAGATAGTTAAAGAAAATTTCAACTTTTCTTAATTTTTAGCTAAATTGGAGATTTTTTTTTTTTTTTTTGCAGGACTGTGTAGTGGCCCTGCTTGCACAGGTCTGATTGCAAGACAAAAGGCAAAGTGCTATCCATTGATCATTTCAGCAAGGGCAACAATCTCCCATTCTCCTTTTCTTCCTGCTCTTTCATTCTGAAGCACGGTAGCAGCAAAAGGAAAATATTCAGAAAGCTGCAACTGGGAGCAGGAATTGCTCTGCCGAGCCCCAAACCTGCAGACCCTGATTGTGCAGAGAAACGTGTAGCTATCCACAGAACAGTCGGCTTGTCGTGGTCCAAATGGAGCTCTCTGCAAATAGCATGCAAGGTGAAGTGGAATAGGTCATTTAACTTCCCCTTTCCCTACGCAGGGAAGGCTGTTACACCTTACAGCACGTTACTGGAGGATTTCAAAAGGAGTTTCTTCTACTGCTGGGATAGGGAGCACACAGCATCCTGTACATCATCAGGGTTTCCATCAGCAGGGAAGTATCTCGCTGATTTCCACAGGCAACAGATTAAATCCTTGAAATGCTATTTTTCTTTTCCTAACTGAGCATTAAAGGCGCTTTCTCACTTGATGTGCGGCGGGCTGTAAGCTTGCAGGACACAGAGAAGTCCGTGGGTGAAGTATGCCAGAGTGGTACAGTGTCTCTGTTGTAAATGTGAAGAGGCAGCAGCAGTGGCTCACACTGCTCCCCATTTGCAGTGCAGCTGTGCTCTGCAGGAACAGGCAGAAACACTTCCTTTCTGGGTCTTTCACTGCCTTCTGTTCTTAGACCGTGCTTCTGCCGGTAAGGTAAGACACATTTCTGCTGAGGAAGCTGGGAGGGAGGGCAGCAAGCAGCAACATTCGTGCGCGATTCCCCTTCCCCGCTTTTCCTATGCAAGACAGCCATAACTGCTTCTTTATTAACAACCCACAGCGTCAGATGAAACAGCGAGTCCTCGTCCAGCACAGCTTGCTCCTTCTGCACCTCTTCCTTGTTTCCCAGCCCTTCCCTCCTGCTCAGCCACCGTCCCTTGTCTCATCACCGCAGTGCCATGAGAGGAGAGCTTGCTTTAGAGGGCAGCTCCTGCTGCTCCCAGACAGCCGTCAGCAGCGGCTTCCAGTACCGGCGTGGAGGTTACTCCTGTGGCGACACCGCTGGCATCCTCCCCCGATCCTTCTTTGGGCCTCATCCAAAGTTCCTTGGGGCTGATAGGAGGGCTGTCTTGAATTTGGCTGCCCTTGAATCGCGCTGTCTCCCTTGTTACTTAACAGCAGGCTCCTTTCCCGGCCGGCTCAAAGTGGGTCCTCATGTGGAAAAACTGAAAATCGAGCAAAATCGTTTCAGCTTTCTTCTTTTCCCAATTCTTTTCCAGTGGCTTGAATCCTCATAATTGCAGGAGTAGTTGCACTGTGAGGAACTCAGTCACACAGACCTCTTCCAGAAGTTAATTTATGATCTTGAACATGCACAGCCGCATGTGAGGAAGAATGCCCGGTGCACCGCGAGCGTGAAACACGTTATGTGCCAGTCATACTTCCCCTTGGGTCATGGGGTTTTCGCAGTGTGGTTAATCACTGACTGTGGCTCTTGTGAAGTTTACTCACTTCTCTGGAACCTTTCAATCGCTTATAAGTGGGGTTTTATTAGAAAAGTCTATTTAATGTCTGTTTTGTTCCTTGAAGAAACTTTTTTGTCATAAGATCAGTGGCTGCAACCTTATGTAGTGTTAGCATTAACCTGAAAATTAATAAAACTGAGGTGGTGAGAAATCATCAAGGTATGAAAAAGAGTATCCTTCCCTTTTCAAGAGTTACTCTTTGCTCACAGTGTTAGGAAACTGAGAGGGATGTCTCTGTTATTGGTCTGGGGGTATTTTTTTGCACATGGTAGGTATGGAAATATATAGTGTTGTCTAAATCTGTTTGTGTTAAAGAAAGTAGATTTAAAGCATATTCATGACATGCACATATTACTTTTTCTGTTGTGTGGTACATGGACGACTGTTTATACCAGTCTGGGATAAATGTGGCTTTTCTAAAATATTTCCAGAGTAGCTTGGAATTGGAGCCTAAAATCGAGTATAACTTGTCATTTTTTTTGAGAAATACTCTGAGTAACAACTTTTTTATTTAGAGCTCCCACCAATCCTACATGACTGAAAGGGAAAAGAAATGATACTTTGATAGGTTTCTGTACATTATTGTTCAGCAGTTGATCTTTGTTGATTTTCGCATGTTGTGGCTGACTGCTAATTAAAATAACTGGGATCAGTGTTTCACTTCAGTTTTCTCTTTTCCTAGTGTGACAAAATCAAACAAGAACGAGATGAGGCTGTCAAGAAACTGGAGGAGTTCCAGAAAAGTAAGTCGATAAGTTAGTGGCAGTTTGTTTACATGGAGTTACGAATATAACTCTGCGTACTCTAAAGCAGTGTTAAGGATGCCGAGAGCGAGGTCTACTTGCTGTTTCTCCTTCAAAGCCTTGTTTAAAGCAGTTAATCTGGTAAGACTTTGATCGTCATCAGACTGACTGGTGTCACAGCACTTACAGGGCAACCCAGGTAGCCATTTGTAAGGTGCAGAGTGATGAAAACACAGTGGTACAAACGTAGCTCTATCTCACCAGGGTTCTGCAAGTGACTTTGGGAATAACATGTGCTTGGATTGAGGAGGACTTGACCCTACTGCTGGAACTACTGCTGCTAATATTCATATTTTTATCATGAAGACGGAGAAAAATTACTTTAAGCATAGGCATACCATTAAAGGTTTTTAGGCTGCACTGATGTCTCTTGATAACTTTTCGGGCAAGTTCTGTCTTGTCTGGGCTGTGAGAATGTCAATATTCAGTTTTACACTTCTATGGTAATGGTTTTATTGAAACCGTATGGTGTCTGGAAGCAACAAAGCACATCTAATGGGAGTGGAAGTATTCTAGTGGAATAGCTCCTTAGAAGAGACAATTACAATAGGATTGTGGTCTGTTATGTCTGGTTTGTGCCAGTACGGTGAACTGCACGATGAAGCATTAGAATTGTGGGTGAAGTTAATGCAGGATAAGGAAATCACATGGTCTATACTTTTGTGTGTGTTAATAGAGGAATTTGCTCACTTCCATTTTATAATTGTTCATATGATACGATTATGGAAAATAGTGTAAGATCAACAGGAATCATCTACTGCCTTAAATGATCTTAGATAAGTATTCTGTGAGGCAAGAATGTTCTCTAAGAAGTCTAATTCCTCTGGAAAAAATTGCAGCCTGTTTTGTTTTTGTTATGATACAAGGAATACCAGAGTGTGGCAGAAAATGTCAAGTAGTTAAGACTTAAAATTTGAAGTAATATTTGATGTTGTAAAATTTTATAGGTTTCTTTTATCTTCCTTTCACACTTTTAAAGGACATACCTTGTAAACATAGTGATAAAATGCCAGGAATATTAGGATTTTAAGGCAATAATAGAGCCCATTATTTGAACGACAATATAAAAGGCAATTATATTGATGAAGAGCTACATCGGCTTTGTGTCTGTGAATAAACTTGGCCTGTACTCAGCTTCTATTTGTTCTCCTGGCATAAACACATATTGTGTGTGATTCCAGTTTAATGGGGCCCCGTTTGTATGCCAAGCAGCTGCATTTTAGGCCCTATTGCGTGATTTCATAGCTCTCTGAAAATTGGTTCTATTGAGCACAAGAGATAGAAGGTGGTGGTGGGGGGGAAAGCTTCAACACACAATCATTTCTTTTCAATTGGAGCCAGCAAGGTTGATGACAACATGACCATTGTGTTATAATGATAAGACCACTAAGGATCTGTACCTCTCATCAAGGCTTTCACACAACAGCAGATACAATTTAATTCACTGCTCTGTCAGCAGTGCTGATACCATTATGCCGTCTGTCTCCACAGTTATAATCACTGTCCTCCGAGAAATGCAGTTGAAATGATCTTGAGCAGTCAAAGAAACTCTCAATTAAGGCTGCCACTTCCAATGTGTCAGATTGTGTCTTATGCACTTGGTACAATTTTCACTTCCAATCCTGTTTATTTACAATGTCTACCAGTAATTACGCTTAACATGTCATTTAGTGAGGGTGCCCCTGCCAAGGAGATTGTTGGGTGCTGCAGTACCATTGAGTGGGAGTTTCTCGCAGTCAATGCCATCAGCGGCTTTTAGTCCCTGATGGGATGCAGTAGTAATGTTGATAATGCAAGTATCGTGCTCATCAAGTCATAATTAGATGCCACTCAAATGTGCCACTTGTAATAACAGTGTTGATTCATGTTTTCTCGGTGACTGCAACTACTAATTAGTTAAGTGGTTTTTGGTTGGCCTGCATTTGCTGCGGATTATTATTACCCCTGAAAAAAACTGTCAAGGTTAGAGATGTTTCAGGCCACTTAGTGCTGCTTTATGAATTTTAATATTGACATAATAAGAACTTTGGACAGACTTAGGAAATAATATATTTTTGTATTTAATTTTGAAAGAATTTTTTCCCCTGAGTTAATCATAATTGCAGGTTAATTAAGCTTAAATGAACCAAGAGTAATCTCTAGTTCTACCATGCGAGCCCGATCCTTGTTTCCCAACTTTAGCTGGCTTTGCTTGAGGGCGTTCGATTCCTGTCTGTGAAATGGGAGCAGCGCTGTATCTCCGCTGGTCCCTCATCCCGACTGAAGCATTTAATTGCTCCAAATTCCTAGAGCTAGGTGGAAGGAAAACAGAACCAATATGGATGTGTGCATGTTACCTGAAGCTTTTCCTCTTCCAGATTAAATATAGCATCATTATGGCATGTTTGGAGCACATAAGTTCTCTAAAGCCAGAAAAAAATGAAAATCCAAGACAACCAAAGAAAGGTGGGGTGGTTCTGCTCTTAGCAGACTTTGCAAATACAGATGGTGGACCAAGATTTCCCAGTTCTCCCCTGCTCTATTTTTTTGTCCTGCTCTAAAGGGGAGTTAGCAGACAGCATTTGAGAGAAGCTCTGTTTTTTGAGCCCCAGGCCTTTGGATCAAACAATCTAAGGAATATGCTTATATATTATATACCTTATTTCTTGCATGCAGCTACCGATTTCATAGCAAACTCCCATGTATTGCTGGTTTCCTGTGTTATTGACTATGATATTAGTTAATGGTGGCTAAGTGTCAATAAAGCTGCATAAATAAACCTTGTCAACAGCCTGCATTTTCCTATTCGAAAGGCCCATTTTGTAGTCATTAAGGTGACTACTCTGGATATCAGAGGGGGCTTAAGTATCTCTCTTCGCTTTTTAGGCAAAAGTCTTAGAAGAGGGCAGAAGGCACATACTATCCAGTGGTATGAAATGGTTGGTTTTTAAACCTTCTCTCCATGAAAATGGAAGGAAATACTAGAGAAAGTCCTCCTTATTCCCACTGTGTTCTGCCAGCCTTGTTCCTCTTCCAAAGTGGTAAGCTGCAAATGGTCCTTTCTGCTCACTGAACTTCTGACGCTGGGCTGAAAGGAACCTGCCATGAAGTGCCTTGCAGAATTAGAGTCCAGCTATCCTAAGAAACAGGAAATTTGCTTTCCTGCTTTGCCTCAGAATCCCTGTGCAACTTGAAGCTTTGTCACTTAGAAGACTTTCAACACCAGTTAAATACCTACATATTGCTGAAAGTTGAGGAGAATCGCAAGCAAAAATGCACTTGTGCTTTAAAAATTCCTCTAACTTGCATCGTTCTCCTACGTTACTAAATAAGCTTTGTTCTATAACTTCATTGTCAAGTTCATCCTGTGGGATGGTGAAGGCAGGGTGTGAGACCGCAGCGCTCACGTCAGTGCACACTTAAGTGCAAAGAGACCTTAGATTAGCAATTGAGACACCACGGCTATACAATAATATGGAACTTGGGTTGTCAGCTGAAGTTGTCAAAAGCCATACAGTGTGAGCAGTGTTGAATTTCCATCAGTATTGCGTCCATCAGGGCGTACCCCAGCTACTACAGCAGCTTCATACCAGATAGGGAGAAAGAGGGGAAGGAGCAGGGCTGAGCTAGTCATTTAATACGATTCTTTGGAGCACATGTCGCATAAGGCATCACAAGTATAGAGGCTTCAGTCACTCCTCTCTCTATTTCCTAGTAAGCCCTAGGCCAGTGCTATGCATCCATCCTGCAGCTTTTCTTCTACCTTGTGTTCAGCAACTGTGATGATTAAAATACTATTTAAACCTGAGGACTGGAAGGTGAGAATGTCATCTTTGTAACAACTGGGTTAATCTTGCTGTTTCTGAAGATCCGAACATCAATATTTTAAAAGTTGTATCCATGCCAAATGTTTAGGAGAATTACTATGGCAGTCTTAAGGAACAATCCTAATGATATGTACTCCACTTAGTACTTCCCTGGTTTAGGACTACAATTTTTCAAGTGTTGATAAAATAAATGAAGATGGTCGGGGAGGCTTCTGCTGGCCTTCTACTTTCTTAATTTTCTGTTCAGTTTGCCAGTTCCCTCTCTTAAGGCTGCAGGCATGGCTTCAGAGAGTTGCTTAAAGCAATCATCCAAATATTCAGTGTTCAAAGCAATTTCTAGCTGTACAGATGTTCTAGTTATGTACTTCCCAGTGTTTGAAATTTTTACATGGAAGGTTAAGAGAGAAAGATGAAATATTTCTGATCATGGGATGCATGTGTCAAATGCAGGAAAACACTGACTAATTCTTAAATTCTCCTCCTAGTTTCTCACATGGTTATTGAGGAAGTAAACTGTATTCAGAATCATCTTGAAATTGAGAAGACGTGCCGTGAAAGTGCTGAGGCTTTGGCTTCTAAGGTGAGGACTACGGTGATTCCGTTTCATCTGATTTCCTTTTTTGTTGTTGTTGTTAAAACTTGATATTGCGTGCATGTCCCATATATGTTTTTTCATAATCTTGTAGATCTGTGAAATTGTTTTGAAGTGGCAAAAACTGTAAGCCATATGGGAGATGCAAAATACAGTTCCTGCCCTTGGGGGAGGAAAAATACCCATTTTAATTTAGTTTCTGTTTTGAAACAGTAAGTCATGGACCATCTTGTTGATATCTAGTTTTTATATGCATTTAGGTTAAATGGAAAACAAGTTTTAGAACTGTCCTGTGTGAGATATAAAACAATAATGAGCATTTCAGTGTCTAAATCAAATGGAAAAAGTCAACCACTGCATTACATTTCAGGTGATTGTTTATGAAAGCAAAGCAAGGGCAGGGGAAAGGTGACCTCCGCTGCTCTGTTGATTGCATCTAGTCTGATGAATTTAGCAAGTGTGTAATTTTCTATATTCCATCTCATCAGAAGTGCATTATTATTAAAGAATGTTTTTATCTCTTTGTTATATATTTTTGGTTGTGTAAAATGCATCTGAGCCACTTCATCAGAAAATGGATTACAGCAATTTTGAACCAAATTTCATTAGCAATGCTGACTGCCTTCTCCCTCCCCCACTCCCCATCCCCTGCCCAAAGTACATCTTTAGATATGGTAAAAATCACACCAGCAAGAAATCACTTTAATTTAGATGCATTAGCAATGTACTTTCTGGAGGTATTTACTTAATTGTTTGCATAATGACACTATATTAGAATTCGTAAGATAGACAATCAGCATCTAAGTAAGAAAATGAATGTATTTATGTAACTTTTCTTCTTCTCTGCACTTTTTCTGTAATGGAGGTCCAGGAGCAGTTCCAAGACTAGCTTTATCCCCTAGGGGTGCTTTGCCAAAGTGGATTTGTTTGTTGCCATAAACCATGTAAGGTTCCCCACACCATCCTGCCCACTTGCTCGGTTTTGTTCTTTGGGAATGAGGTGAAGTTCTTGAGTGAACCTCCTGTAGTTAGGGGGCTGAGGAAAGAATCAAAGATGATTGCTCAGGCAAGAGTTCAGGGTAAGCCTAACTGTTCAGTATGTGGTTTATTTCAATGCAAAAGTTGGACTTGTGAAGTACACGTTGACCTGGATGTGTTGTATGTCATTAGTGGAAAATTGAACCTCATTCTTAAGAGGTGAATGCAGATAATGCTTGGTTGGTGGGTGGGCAGACACCCCAACATCCACCTCACCACTCCTGAGATTATGCTGAGCCTGCTGAGACGTGGTGTGTCTAGAGGCAGAGCAGCGAAAGAAATT
This sequence comes from Heteronetta atricapilla, assembly GCA_011075105.1. Lineage (NCBI taxonomy): Eukaryota > Metazoa > Chordata > Aves > Anseriformes > Anatidae > Heteronetta > Heteronetta atricapilla. Next base: position 29,494,361 of record CM021736.1, on the reverse strand, counting down.
TGGAGAGTGAACGTTCGCAGCAGTCCCCATTGTTCATTTTTTCCTGGCGCTTTGGTCCAGATGGAGATGCATTATAAAACCTCTTCTGTATCAACCACCAACCAGGCGTGTGTTAAAGCATCCACTCCAGAGTGGTTTCTGGCTTGTGGTCTGACAGAGAAAGAATTGGTGTGTGGTATAGCTTTCATTTTACATATTTTGACTTTACGTTAGTAACTCCTGAGAATTGAAAATAATTTGAAATAATTTCATAGTAATTTTGTCCACATTGGAAGTATAATTGCGGTGTGTGTTATTTGTATTTCATAGGCAAAATAACTGATTTTCTGTGACCAATTGATACAGCTGGCAAAATCAGACGAGCTTTCAGGAGCACAGTCCCTTTGTTCAGGTCATTCAGTTAGGGCTCTTGTTGATACTGGTACATGCTGAAGGGTTCAGAGCTGAAGCAGCTATCAAAAAGGCAGCACAGCATTAAATAAACTTGATAGTTGATTTGATTTAAATCTACACAGGGTACTTATTAGTCAAAAGTACCAGAGAGGAATATGTCTTCCCTGATGGAAGAAGGGCAGAGTTGAAGTATCATGTTGAATTCAAACCTTTTCAGAGGAGAAAGGGGAAGTTTCCCATCTTTAGACCATTTTAATGTTGAATGGGATATTTAAGCTAATGTCACTTTGTCTTGCTCTTTGTTTGCTAGCACTTTCAAATAAGGGTGAAAAAAGCTATTTTTTTCCTTGCACAGCAGCATAAAGGTAGACTAACTAGCTTCTTACTGTTTGCACTTCTGAACTTTCAGCTGAACAAAGAAAACAAGACCTTGAAAAGAATTAGCATGCTTTATATGGCAAAACTGGGCCCGGAAATTATCACTGAAGAGATTAACATCGATGACGAAGATCCAGCCCCAGATGCAGAAGCTAACTCTGGATCATGCAATTCCGTGCATTGTCAACAGCAAATAAAAGGTAAGCGTTGTTGCTGAGCCTGAAACACCAGAGCAGGAGTGCTCTAAAGGATGGCTGCGTTGGCCTGAGGCTAGAGATCCATCTGGCTCTGTGTCAGGCTTCTCAGAGTGGTCCTCACAGGGTTTCCAGGGAGGACTGTAAGGACATGGTAGGCCTGTAGAGATGCTGTAAAATGTATATGATGGATATATGTCCTGCTAAGTAAATTGCAGAAAAATGGGATCTATGCAGCCAAGAGAGCTCAACATTACTGAGATGGTAAAAGAAACATTTCTTTAGGTCCTTAATGAAGTGAAAGGTAAGCGGAACGACAAGGTCACCTCGGTATTTACTTCAATTGCAGTGTCACTATTTCAAAGATTGTAAAGCAGGACTCTCCATTGATATTGCCATTGTGTACCTTTGTATACACAAACTTTGTTCATATTCCAGAGTTCCTGCCAAACAAGCAAATTTAAAAGGCACTTTTGTACCAGGGAAAACAGCAAAGCTTGGGAACGTGGAAGTACACTGCTGTGAGAAGTCTGTGCTATATGAAATTTCTGGTTTCGTTTTGATAGGCTATTTGTGTTTTGTTAATAGAAATTTTTCCTTTCTTTCTAGTCTAACCTCTAGAAGTGATTATTAAGTGATATTGTGATTTTGTATGTATTTTCCTATGTCACAGTGTCCAGAGAAGGAGAATGCCCTCATTCTTCATTCTGATACAGAGAGAGATTAAATGGTTCGCTTAAACAAGCAAAAACATTCATTTTTTTGATAATAAGTTACAGTAGCAACCACTGTGCAACAGGTCTTGAACTCAACCTGACCTTGTTAATTGTTGTCTGTTTGAATGTTGTAGCCTGAGTGAAACAGTACAAACTATCACTGGAAAAAAAAACACACTAGTATTTTAAAAATGTTTAAAAAACCTAAAACAATAAACCCCATAAAACACCCAAGAAATAAGATGTCATATACCCTTTTATGCCCTTTTATAATAAACAAGTTTATGTGCTGCAGATGTAGGAAAGGAGGCAGAGAATGGTGTGATCCACGCCATGCAACCCCTCTGAATCTCAAGTAAGATTCCGTAGTTCCTCTTGTCTTTTAATGGAGAAAGATGTCAAGGATGCTGTTAGAAGGGGCAGAGATTCTGGCTGCAGGTCAAAGGACAACGTTGTTAGGAAGGGTAACAGGGCCAAATGAGTAAAACATTTGAAGAAATGCTCTGCTGTATATGGTCTGTGCCTTGCTGAAGAATTCATTAAAGAACAAAATGTGGCAGGAGTTGTAAAGGATTTAGAAATCTTGACTTCTGCTCCTTTCTCTGGCACTATTATTAAATGTTAATGGTCTTACTTTTACAAGTGCTGAGTATCTTAAAAGCATTGACATCCCATTTGCTAGAGGAAAAAATACTCTGTTCCTGTGCCTGGAGAAAAGTGGGTGTGTGTATGGTTGCAGAGTGATCTGACAGCATGTACCAAAAAACAGTACCAGGAATCTGTCCCCAGACTAAGCCAGACTGCATGGCATTAGTCTTGAGGGAAAAATCTGGTAGCATCTTGCATTGCTTGCAAAGTGTAAGATCATGTGCAATGAAAGAGGCGTTTTCATCTCCCCTTGATGCTCTCAGGTGTTGCCCAAGTTGGTATGAATATGCTTCCTTTTCTCTATGTTGAGGTTGATGATGTCCTGTAGCACCTGATGTAACCCAATCACCATAAATTTCAGAGTCATTTTTCCATTAATTTCACTGGAAAGCACACACCCATGAAACAGAAGATTTGGTTCAAGAATCTTCTGGGAAAACAAGAATTTTTCTTTCCTTTACAATGTCTGTGCCATTAATTGAGAGGAAAATAAATCTGAAGCTCCTGAACTGGGAGGGGAGGGAAGGAGGAATTGACATTTTGGAGGTCTGAAACCAAACAAAATGACATCCAGTTTGTTGTCATCATCTGCAGTTGATTAGCAACAATTTTCTTATCTGGTGGCTGGTATTCAATGAACAGCAGTGCTATGAAATACTGGAAGCAGGTGGGGAATGAGAGCACTTACTGAAAGCTAATATATATCAATAAATTTATATTTTGTGGTGTTTTTCTGTTAACCTAAACCTTGATATATTATGTATGCAAACTGATCTCCTGTTAAGAAGTGATTATAATCAAATGCTTTATTCCATTGTGAATTTAATTTATTTCATATTTTGATAATTAAGGAACAAAAATTCTGAGGGGAAAATTACAAGCATTAGCTCTTCCATCAGTAAAGGTTATATTCCGACTCTGTTCACATGTTACAAAGACTAAAAATTGGCAGCTGTTCAGGACAATTTCTTCAGTGGAAACCTCCCAAGTATTAACTGCCTGTTGTTTTGTTTATTTCCCTTGTGACGAGAACTCATGATCCCAAAAGAACTGAAGTACATTATTTTGTTTTAAAGGATGCCTATTAAAAATTGCTTTCTGCTACCTGAGTACCAGAGTCTCTGTGATGTGACAGTCTCCTGAGGAGGGCTGAGGACACTCTGTGGTGGCAGGATTGGCGCCATTATAGCATCAAATGAATCATTCAGAATGCAAATGAAGATGGCAGTGCTGAACAAGGCACACTACCTCAACAGAGTAAATCTGAAACTGGAGCCCGATGATAGATCTGTTACTTGACACTTCTGTGAAGTTCCTAAATTATTGAGGATGCACCTTGAATGCATCTGATGCTTTGCATACAGTTGTTTTGTACTTGATTGTACTTGCACTGCTCTGACGTTTCTTTTGTTGTTTTCTTCCAAGAATAAAATAAGAACATATTTTCCATTTCCTTCCTCAAACTGCAGAGCTGCGAGATCAAATCATATCTGTTCATGAGGAAAAGAAGACCTTAGCCATTGAACTGGAAAACCTGAGGTGCAAACTTGTAGAAGTAATTGAAGAAGTATGTATTGTACCATGGAAGGCGAGACCACGTTAGCATGTAGTTGGTACTTTTTGTATCTAATTTTGCTAAAAACACTCAGTTGTGAAGTTAATTGAGTACTATCTAATCGAAAGTCCTGCCAGCCTGCCCATATGAGGTACCACTTAGGGCACACATCTAGAAGGGGTCTTCTCTGTCAGAGCCCAATCTTATGCTGTTGCTGGCAGATGATTCTTCATAATCTGTTCTGATATTTTCATTATCTCCCCTTCCTGACATCCTCTTACCCGTCAGCCTGCAGTACTGTGTTTTTTATTTTCCCCTTAAACTTTTGTAAATGCAAGAAATATTTTTGGAGAATTCCCAGTTTAATCACTGTTGCTACTTCATTGAGCATATCCTTGAGGTTAGCCATTGGCAGCGTCCTGTCATGGCAATTAGACCAGCAAATTGGCTTTTTGAGCCAGCAGTTTCTTTCCTTCTTGAAAACTGGATAAGCCATGTACTGATGCAAATCAGGACTTAGTGGTTCTTCCTGTCTGTGCAACACTTGCATTCAGAAAGAGACAGCTGACAGCTCTTGAACAATGAACAGAGCCCAGGGAAGGGAAAAAAAAAATCCAGCAGCCTGTCTATATTGAAGGCAAGCAGTCAAGGGCAAGCTAGTAACTTTTTAACCAGGTGCTACAGTGCCTCATCCTGAAGGGTTCAAAAGATTTTACATTTGTAGCTGTGGCTGGTATGTGCTGTGAGAATGGGCCATAGGAGCGCCGCATGAAGGATGGGTTCTTAACCTTTTAGTGCTGTCTGTGATAGGGATCTGTAAATTAGGATGAAAATTCTTCCTATCCCACAGGAAAATAACATCAAGCTAAACCTAAGAAACAAAATTACTGGAAGTGAAATGTTGCTTGCATTGTGCAATGTGTTATATGCCTTATGCCACTAATTAAAATAGTCTTATTTTTTAATTTGTTCTTTATAATTTTCTAGGTGAATAAAGTGAAAGAAGAGAAGGCTGTTTTGACAACAGAAGTTAATAAGCAGCAAAAACTGTTGGAAAAATGTAACAGAGGTGTGTGGTCTCAGCAGGTTTTCCAAATGTTTGAATATTCTGCAAAGGATGTATCAGAATTTTTATGTTATAGTTCAAAGAACATGTTGCAGAACAGTGACTGTAGTCCAGATCTGACACTTGGTCTCATTGCTGTAGGCAGTGGGTAAACACCTGAACTATTTTAGACTGTCTCTACTCCAGGAAAATGTGCCAGCACAAATTGCAGGTTGAATGGGAGAATAGGAAGACTTTTTGCTCTGTAGCAGAAACAGCAGAATAGGGCAGGCACATTCCCACTGCCTGAAATTATTCCTCTGCAGTTGTGTTCTACCTGCTTACCCAGGGAGACAAATAAAGAGCTCTCAAAACTTTTCCAAGGGTTTCTGAAAGGTTTGTTGGGTAAAGAGAACTGCCAAGGCTGCTGCTGGATAACTCTCCCAGAAGATTTAAATGTTTTATTTTTTCTGAAAAAGAACAACCCATTGTTTTATGTTTGCGTGTTATCCAGAAAAGATGAGTTACACAAGGTTAGGTCCTAATGTGCTGGCAACATAAAACAAGTTTTTTTTGTATGCTTGAAGTGAGTTACTAAAGCACCTTTTTGATAGCAACTGTATTCTGTGTCTATGGTGCTGTCTTGGAGCTGTGTAGTTCATACACACAGTTGGAGTTGGTGAATTTATCTTAAATTCAAGCATGGTAGTTTCTTTTAAACATCATTTTGAGAGTCAGATGGGCTGGGATGTGTATCCTGCTGTCTGAAGTCCCATGTACTATACTTACCTTTAAAAATTGTTACACTTGCTTCCAAAGAAGCAAGGAACTTATGTAGGATAAATTTTAGAAATCCAATGGCATCACTCTGGAAACTAGTCTTTGGCCAGTAAGAGCTAAAAAATCAAACTAAAAACTTACTAGGAAAGTGCAAGTGGTCAATGAGACAATTTGTAAATGATGCTTGCTCTCCTGGACTGAGGTGTGTTTGGAATAGTTTGGGGAAGCATGTCCCATAGTTAGCTTTAGCCACCCATATGAGGCTTGCTTTTGTGAGTAAGATTTAAATACAAGCATTGCAAAATTGCACTACTTTCCCCTTCAGGCCCCTTGAAACCTCTTGCAAAGGGACATGCCAAACCTCCCTCAAACCAGGTAGGCAAATACAGTTGCCTCCAATGTAGCTTGGTAGGTTGAGCAAGGCTCTCTTAAGACTTTGATTGCTTTTGCCCAAAGAGGCAAGATACAATCTGTACTTTATGTCTGTTACTGGAGATTTGAGCTTGATCTCCACCAAAATATATTCTCTCTAGCTGTAGTTATGCCTAAATCTGGAACAAGTAACTTGATCCTTGACTCATCACATTTTCATCAGTATGGAGCGATTCTTATTTATATGTTGGTCTATTTGCTGATAAGAATCAATGACCCTGGAGCAACAGGAGAGGGAAGAGGAGAAAAAGAGAACTTTTATGCCTGTCTGCATTCTCTAGTACAGAGAACCTGTTCCCTTTTCTGGGTAGACTATTCTAGACACCCAGTTGTCACATTCTTTTCTTCCATCTCAAAGAGCAGTGATGAGAAACAGTAATTCTGTGAGAGTTATCCGAAAAAAATATAGATATTTTTAAATTCTCATTTTGCAATTGTAAGCTATAAATATTCTTGGGGTTTTTAAGATGCTAGTAGGTAATATATAGCCTATAAGCTTCGTAAGAATGGGAAGAAAATCATATCCTATAATACACAAAAAACATTTCAAAAGATTTTTCAAGTGTTAAAATACCTGTAAATGCAGATGTGCATGCACAGATACAAAGTAGTGTGTATGTATAGTGAGGTTTAAAACAAACCAGATGAATATTGCAGTGTGGACTGTACGTAGAAATGTAAAACTAAGTTATGTCTTTGTTAAGGATTCACAGTACTGGGGAAACACAGCCTAACTGGATAAATCAAGCAGCACTTTGTTCTTATTTGATTGTTTGTTATCCATTCTGCTTCTAATTCAGATTTTCTTTCATTCTTGTGAACAGTGTCTGTGCTGGCTGTAGAGGAATATGAAGAGCTTCATGTAAACTTTGAACTGGAAAAGAACCTACGGAAGAAAGCAGAGTCATTTGCCCAAGAGGTGAGCAATTAAGTAAAAGGGATCTCTGGCCAAAACCGTACTACCAACATAGTTGACTTGTTTTCAATTCCTCACTCTCATAGAAATGATGGCTTTGAATTTCCACATACCACTTAACTAACAGACATACTTCTGTGAAATGAATTTACTATTTCAACTGAATTTATAAAGCTTTGCAGAATTATCCATGTTCTCTTACCTTCTTTAAACTGAGGCTTTAAGTTTATAATGGGCTTAATCAGCTACAACATTTCAGTGTGAGATATGCAGTGATTGGGTCTGGGAAAGGTTAGCTGCCTTTCTACTGATACAGTTTGAAGCATTTTGTTTTTTCTGAAGAAAAAAAAAAGATGGTGCAAAATACAATATTGGTTGAGGTTTATGCAAGTCTGGCTATTTATTTAAAATGTGCTTTTTGAATAATGTACTGCAAAGGACATTCCAGTTGGGAGAAGAAAACAAACAAACAAAAACCAAACATTGCTACTGTATGCTAAAAAAGATAGGAACTCCTAAAGAAGAAAAGAGGTGCTGGATAGCATTATGGAAGGCTAGCAATTCCACAGATGAATTCTAGCTGGCAATGCTGTTTGCCTCAGAAAATGCTGCCAAACTCTTTCATTCTGTTGATAGACGAAAGCCCAGTAAAATTATAAGGGTGTTTTTTTCTTTTTCTTTTTTTTTTTCTTCCTCAGGCTTTTTCTGCTTGCAGTTTGGATTTTGAGAGCTCAGTACTTGGGTTATGTTTTCAAGCTTTTCTAACCTCTTTCCTCTCTCTCTGTCAAAAAAAAGATATTTATTTGATTACTCCTGTACATGTAACTGCATTCAGTCAATGACAGTAAGCAAGGGCATATATTCATTTGGAACTCTACAGAAAACACTGAAAGTTCTTATTGTGTCCTGTTAATCTTGTGTGTTGTGCTGGCAATTTGATTTCTTTGGGTATGAATACAATAATATAGCAACATTTTAAACAAAACATTTTGTGGGATGAGATAAACTGTATACAAATTCAAAAATCTGGAAGCGAGGGGTGAGGAAGACGACCAGATGTTGCTTGTGCTCACTCTGTCACCGTGCGCTCTCTCTGACTGTGCCATGTTCAGAGGTTGAAGAACTTCATGGCAGCTGAGCCAAGGGTACTGCTTCTCTTTCTCCTCATTCCACCTACTGCAGCTCTTTCCTGTTCACCCCTTTGTAAGGTCACTGTGTTGACCCTCCAGGAAACCCATACCTGCAGCCTCTTGCCTACTGTCAGTATCTCTGGCACGTGTTGAAAATAGAACTGTACTTCAGGCAAAGCAAAAGCAGCTGACATGGTTTTCCCCAAGAGGAGAAGAAATGACAGAAGTGAAAATAATTTGCTAGTTATTGAAACTAACTCCAATTTGGGCTGTGGAGGTGGGCTTTGCAGAATACTGTTATAGCCAATTGACACGAGAGGAAAAAATCACTCGAGCAGTGATTTCTGAAATCAGAGACTTACATACAGTCTCCTCCAGACCCCAGTTTTACAGAGCACTGTGAGATGCAGCCCAAATTCATCTGCTGAGCAGAGCTGGACACCTCCCTTGACCATGGCTTCAGTGCCATTGGGGCATTTAGATTTTGGTCAAAGGTTCACTGTATTTTTTTTTTTTTTTTTTTTTTACAGAAATAACAATGAGACCTGCAAATTTCAGTAAAGTTATTTCAGGTAGACATGTTTATTAGCAACTAAAAGTTTCTAGGCAAAATGTTTTGTTTAAATATTCATTTGGATTTTTTCAAGACTTACTGATCTGTGCAGGCATTATTTTTTAGCAGTTTTTGTTGGCTGTGGTATCTGCAGAACTGCTATTTTCAGAAAACAAATTTCTAAGAATTAAGCATGTTCATTTAGCATGCATTATTACAACATCTATTTTACATCTCTTGCTGTTGCTTTGCTTTTTCTTCTGAAGTAGGGAACAATGACGTGCTTCTGTTCATTAACTGGCAGTAGAAGGTTGTATGTAAAGGTCTTACGTCTCTCAGAAACGAGTAATTTATAATTGCATAGTTAAGCTGGTTTTCCAGTCATAAAAGAATATTATCTGATACTCCGGGCCCAGAATGTTGCTTTTGTTCAGATTCATAACTGCAATGTTCAGACAGCTACACGTTTTGAAAGATGATATTTAAGGTATTTTTAGTATTTGAATAACAAACCAACAGGCAAACTGTCAAGTACAATGCCAAAGAAATCCTGGTTATTTGTGAACAAGTACATCTTGGGTTTTTGTCATTATTAATGGATAGGGAAATACTCATAAATGAAATATGAAAATATGGGCTGCTGTTGTGGCAGATTGACAATGTAGCTCTTCGGCTGAGGCTTTTCATTCTTCGAAGTCCTTCCAGAGGCTGTTGGGACAGTGAGCTTCGGGCAGTTTTTGCTTTGTGTGCTTCTTTTCCTTTTGTGTTGTGCAATTCAGAAAGATTTTGGGATTTTTTTTTTTTTTTTTTACATACAGGAGCGTGTGACCACAGTGCAGCTGCTCAGTTGTTTGGGGGGAAATGGCAGCGTTTCAAATTACTTTAAAAATTTGTGATCGTTGGCCTGGCTTCCCAGTGATGGTGTCCCTCTAGTGCCCTGAGAGGTGGGACGTGCCCGCAGCTGCACCAGTGCCAGCCCTGCTTTTTGCTGGGGTGAGGCAGTGTGAGAGCCCAGCAAGCAGCATGCTGTGAGCGCACGGCCATGATGGAAGAGCTGTGGTGCTGGGATGTGCTTAGTAGGAGCCGTTTGGGTTACACTGAGGACGTGCTCGGATTTTCTGCTCTCTTTCTTTCACCAGCCTTCTGTTTTCTCTGTCCCTGTAACAAGTTTCTTTAAAATACAAAATCCTGCTGGATTTTTTGTGTGAGTTGTACAGAAGGCACAGCCGTGCAGTGCTTAGGGAAGGAAGAACTTCGAGCAAAGGGCAACACCCTTGGTATCTCCAACAGCCTGGATATGCACTTAACGTCTACAGAAGGTCTTGTTTGGTGGGAGGCACGTTGACTTTTTCAGGGTTCAGGTATCTGAAGCCTTCCCTGCCAGGGGTGTTGGCCCATGGGTTCAGATCAGCCCCCTGCTCCTCACTGTGGCCTCCTGGGCTGTGGCTGGGGGAGCCCACACAAGTGGCTGGCTCAGGCTTTTCCAAGTGGTGCCCTTTCCATCCTGCACCGCTTCAAGAGGTGAGGATTTGCCTCAGGATGTGAGCAATTGGGAGCACAGGTGTGAGAGAGAACAGAGGGTGAGCGTGTGTGCAGGAGCAAGTGCAGGCAGGGGGAAAAGACAGGGAGAGAGAGGGAGCAAGTGCACATGGGAGTGAGAGAATACTTGAAAATCAGAGCTTTTGATTTAAAAAAAAATCAAATGCAGCTTTAATTATAGTCATGCTGCTGGCACCACCATAATATATATTTAATTAATCAAAAACGATCCAACTTCAAACATTAGAATTCATGCTCTTTAGAGGTTCTAAAGAAACTGAGTAAATATTGTCAGCCGTGGTGTCGAGAGGGGGAAGGAAAAAGAAAGAGGGTTTGAAGTGAGTCACAATCCATTGTGAAAGGTACAGGAATCTGCATAAAAGAACTAAATAAATAGAGTGTGTAAGGGGCGGGGGCATGGAAAAATCTGTACCTACCTGAATAAAACAGGGTTGTTAACACAGGAATCTTGGCAAGCTTAACTAGAATTCTAGTGTCATGTTTTAAGAGACACTTTAAGATCTCTCAGCTCTTTGTAGAGCAGTTTATAAGCAAACAAAGGAAGGCAGAGAGTATCTTGAAGGCCATCGCAATAATATAGAGGCTAGCCCTGAAAAGCACTCTTCCACAAAGATGAGCAAAATACAATACATTCAGCCAAAGCAAGCCAAAAGGGGTGGAACACAGTGCAAGATGTAAATTGAAAGTCTTAGCGATGTGAAAATCCCAGGAGTTTAACAAAATAATCTGGCATAAATGGTTTATTAAGCATACAACCTGCCTTGCAACAATATTTTGTAAAGTGAACGGTTTATTACTGTCGTGTGTGCTGGCATGGGGACAACCCCTGCACCTAAAATTCCTTTGGAAACCTCCCTGAGAAGAGGCAGCGTGCTCTCAAAGTTAGTGGTAAGTCCCTGTTTTCTCTTCCCTGCATCTCAGGTAAATAGAAATGGAGTGTTGAGCTGTTAGATAAAATTTTAGGGTTCCTCTCACTTCTGTGACCAGCACAGGCCTTTTTCAAATCACGCAACTTAGAAAAAATGAAGGGCTTCCCAAGAGTTTACGGTTATCTGTGAAATATTTGGTGGGTTGAGAGGTTGCATTCAAAGGAGCTGTCGTCCAGATGGATTAAAAATGAAAGTGAGTCTGTAACGTGCATTGTTCCATCTTTCCCTGACTTCCCTCCAACTCTCAGCACTTAGGGATGCATGCAAAAAGTAGACTGTACCTACGTCTGTGTTTGTACTTACCTATAACACAGTGACATCTTTGCATTTCACTTGTTTGCCTGAAAATGTCTCTATCCCTTACCTATACCAGTTCACAGCTGACGTATTACTGGGCCTGAATCTTCCGGTGTTGAATGATAAAAGGTGGCTGTTATTTTAGAGGAGAAATTACCATCTTTCTTCACAGATGTCTGCACTGCTCAAGGGATTGTGTGCTATGAATTTTGTTGTCTCAGTGACTTGTGCTAGACATGAGCTCTCAAACAACTCTTCATTAGATGCATGTGTGACCTTTTGGGTTAATTTGTGAGGACTTCTGCATTAATGTGCTACATCTGTGAGAGGATACAGCAAACCCAGCACTCACAGAGCAAGTCTGTGCTTACAAGTACTGTGCTCTGTGCATTACCAAGAATAGTTGGACAGAAACTGGTGGCTGAAGATGATTAATTTGTGGTCCAACTGATTGAACTGGAAATAATAATTAAAGAGACATGGTAAGTGGTTAGCACTTGAATTCTCCTAAGCTTGAATGCTACCACTTTTGAAGCATGATGCAACACTAATATGTTTCATCGAGCTTTTTCCCAAGAACAGGCTTGTGAAATGGTAACAGATGTATGCTCTAGGAAACTCTCTTTGGTCTTTCTCTCTCTTTGTGTGTCTGTGTCTGTTCATGCACTTACTCTATCGGGGGAAAAAAGTGAAGAGGTTTCCTCCTCTTTCATGTGGTGTGTGATCGATTTCTGAGCGTGTTAGGTGGTGTCTAAATGCTGTAGGACAGTGTGCCTTATAGCATGTATTTCTGTACTTCTACCATGGCAAAAAGAAAACTGTTAACTATGGGAGATTAGAAGATGAATAAATAAGTAACATAAGTAAGGAAAGAGAATCTTTTGTTTGTTTTCTTTCCCTTATTTTGGGCCTTGGGCAGTTATAGCTCATAAGCGAATAATGGAAGAGTGGTGTAGTTTGACAAACCCTCTTCTATGGAGCAGGCTGTGCAGCAATACTGTGTTTTCAAGAAAGTCGCAGTGCTGATGAGGATCATCTTCTTACACTTAAAATACATGACCCAAACACCTCTTTGGTGAAAAGCAACTGTTGGGCGATGAGTAGGGTTAACTCACCTACCTCCAGTTCCCGCATTCTGAGTAAATTAGACCTCTTTTCAGCCGCAAAACTTGATAATTCCGTCTTGCATTGATGCAGGTCTTAACAAAAATTATTTTACAGCATCTGGAAAGAGGAGTGACTTTAGGCCACCGATTACTGCACGTTGCTTATACCTGTGTCCTGTTTCATGATCAAGTTGGTCAGTTTTCTGTGGCAGTTTGAAAAGCTAGTGTTAGTCTTTAGTGCCTCTGAAAATCCCGCTCTATGAAGGCCACAGCACACTGCTAGAAATGCACCGCTGTGGTTTCCCATACGTCACGTTGTTTTTGTTAGCTATTGGAGCAGTCCTGTCTTTGTCTGATGTCTCGTGATAGTTACTCTCTATAGAAGCAGATCTGAGGCAAGAGGATAAGCACCAGATACGAAACTTTAAGATCAGAGTAACGCCACATGCACTGAACGCTAAGCATGTGCTGAAGCAACCTTTTTGGATAGTATCCCAAGTGTAGAACCCATTTGGTGTAGCTTTTCTCCTGAGTAGCACTTCAGAAACCTATGAACCCACTAAAACACAAAGGCTTTGTAACTCCTCCTGGGCAAATGTCATTGCTTGATATGCAGCATTGAGCCTGAGCGCAGAGAGAGCGTTTCTAGGTCAATGTCCAAACTGTGGCTGAGTTTCTTCATGTGTTTTAATGAGATATGTCTGTTTCTCAGCTCTTCCATCAAAAAACACTAGCCATTGTTTCCTGCTGCAAAATTCATCTGCAGTGAAGCTTAGAGGCCCAGATGTCCCTCATAATACAGCACGGTTAAGCAGTTACGAAGTTGAAGTGTGTGTGTATGTATTTTTTCCTGATTAGCCACTGAACTAAAATCCACACCTGGAGTTATATTTTGAACCAGAGGGCCTCCTGAACTTAGAGCCATGTAGTGCCCTGTCAAGCCATAATCTGTCAATCACTCTTTCTCCCACATCACATAAAATCCTGCAACTAGCCTTTTCCTTTGGGGAGATACAAGTGCCTCGAGCCCTCCTCTCTGGGGCACTTACTTCACTTTTGGGCAGAGGAATATAAGGCTTCAGGGTATCTGTATTGCAAAAGACGTCAGCTGCTGTAAATTATGGCACATGTAAATGAGTGCTTTACCACTCTGTGAGGATGATGTGTTTCCTCATGAGGGGATGGAGCAGTGCTGCCAGGGATTTGACATGAGGACTGACTGGTCAGTGGACTGAGTTTGTTCTCTTTCCTGTTTGAGGCTTCCAAAGTTTGACTCTGCCTTTGACTCATATCTATCTTGGCAGAGCTAGGTTAAAGGTTGGTCCAGATGATCCTAGAGGTCTTTTCCAACCTAAATGACTGTATGATTGATTCTATTGCTACTGTATTTATAGCTGATAATGTTCCCTGTTGATTTTTCTTTCACTTTGTGCTGCCCATGGTTACATTATTATAGCAGTGCTGTGGTACTTGGACATTATTATTCTCTTTCAAGCTGGAGCTAAGCCAAAAATATTATTCCATATAGTGAGTACTCAAATGATTTATAGGAACGTAGCAACATATGGATATTGAAGCATTTCCTTTGGCCTCATTTTGCTCCTGGGAGAAGTGGTAGTTGGAAAGCATCCAGCTGTACTCTGAACGTTACTTGAACAAGCAGAGTTGCTTTCTAACTTTTCTTAATGAGGAAGAATTCCTTTGGTAACTCTGCTGTAAACAAAAACCAGCTGCAGCAAACATTGTGTGGGTAACGGTTAGAGCAGGGCTCGGAGAACGAGGTGTGGCCTCATTGAGGTCAAGGGAAGAGCTTTTATTATTTTCAGGATTTCATCCCCCCCTCTCTTTTTCCCTCCCCCGTTTTTTTTGTGCAAACCCTGCCGATGGAACGTAGCCAAGTCCCGGATTTTCTGCACTTCAGAGCTTCTGTTTGTGAACTCGGGGAAAGATGTGCAGCTGGTTCGTGCAACACTTGGAGGTTTTTAAAAAGAAGATGATAGGTGTAAGTGCTTTGTGATCTGCCTTTAGTCGCCGTCACGGTTTCAGTAGACTCGCCCAGCACTGACTGATGTTTCTAGCCTTGTTTGGGATACTCTGCAGGTCATTGTCTATCAGGTGCCAGGGTCAGAACTAATCCATCAATTGGTTAAATTCCACCTGGTCTAAATAATCCTGTTAGTAGGTTAGTTAGACAGGTTTCTATCATGCTGAAGCAAAAAGTGACTCTTGTAATTTTAAATTAGAATTGATTTGAAGGGTCTTTTTTTTGTCCCATTTCAAACACACAGAGCAACCTCTCAAAAACTTGTTCTGCTGGTCTTGGTGACAGAAACACGAGGAAAAAATCTGGAATTAAGGCCTCAAAATATTTCTTCAGTTCAAAATAAATAAAATGAATAAAACTGAGTTTTTCACGTTGCTTTGAAAGTTCACTGTAGATAAACTGTCCAGCTTGCACAAAGGTGGCTTATAGAGAGATACTGTTTCTTTCAGGGTTAAATAACATTTTGTCTGATTTAACAGGAGAGCAGGAGGCTTTGGTACAGCACTGAGTTCTTTAGTGGGGGTTAGAAAACAGGATTTCGGAGGGGTGACTTTGCCCAATGAAGTGTTCCCTGTTGGTTTTATTAGTATACAGACATCAATCGAGTCAACATCAGCTGACTCTTCTTGGCATGCAGGGTCAAACGGGATACGTTGTGAGCTAAAAGTGCAGCACAGGCGGGGGGTTTCTCATGCTGTACCTACTGTTAGGAAAAGAGTTGCTTTCTAGAAAGACGCAATTAAAGTGTGCAAACCACGGGGCAGAGTGCTCACTTACAGATCTGAATCAGATGATGTTCCTTTACAGTCTGACTATATTTAAAAGTAACCTGACAATGCAGTAGCACTGGGCAGGGAGAAACCGCTCGTCAGTGTGTAGTACCTGTAGTTTTGGCTTGTGAGTAAGCAGTATGGGAACCTGCAAAGATCTCATGGAACTCTTGTATTTCTAATATTTTATTTTAGAGCAGTGTTTCTACAATCGGAGGGAGTCTCTGGCTGTTCTCTGTTCTCCTGCCATAACTGGCATGCTTTGCTGGCCTGTGCACGCTCTTCTGCAATGTCAGCATGGCCCCGTCCCTGTTGCTGCTGTAACAACAGCAACAGGGCCATGTGGAAGCTCTTGTTGCTTGTCAGGCACCCGTCTCCCTGAAAGGGACATCAGGATGCAGAATAAATTCACCGAGTAATTCTTTGGTCAGGAAACAGTTGTGTTTTGTTCTGTTCTATTTTTTTTCTCTCCAAGTTCCCCAAAATACTGAAAGGATCGAACTTCTTATGGAGCCTGCACATACTGACAGCCCCTGCACCTCTCAGGTGAAGCCTAGAGCAAGGTGTGATATGTGCGTCAGTGTCATGCTTCAAGACTGTTGGATTTTTTTTCCCTAATGTATCCATTCCCTGCATCAAAAATATAACTGGTAAAGAGAAAAGAACGCAAGCATCAGAAATAGAAGGCTGAAATTGATCTGAAATGTCTTTTCCAAGAGCGAGTACACACACTGATTACACAAACATGGGCTGAAATTCATTTCCCAAAGACACTTCATCATTCACCCACCCAGGTAACAGTACGGTAAGAGGGCTTTATGCCAAGGCTTGCAGATGTGTGTGAGGAGACGTCTCTGAATTCACAAGCTATTTCTTCCTTCACCCCAAGTTCTTTTAATCTTTCCAGAGCTCCAGAATTGGATTATTCACGTTTCCAGGAAACAAAATTCAGACATGTATTTAAATTATTTACGCTGCCAGCATGCAGGTAATAGAGGTGCCGCAGTGCGTTGTTTTGGTTCCTTTCAGTGTGAGCTCAGCTCGTGTAAATTTTATTCTCAGGCTCCCTTTCCCCTTCCTTCTCACCATCTTCCCCTCCACCCCTACAATATTAATACAGCATTAACTTTGCTTTCTTTCCAGCTGCATTCCCCCCCCCCCCCCCCAGGATAGCTTTAGCCTTTGCTTAACTATTGTTTTTGTGTGGGGGTGGGTTTTGTTTTGGCAGATGTTTATTGAACAAAACAAGATGAAAAGGCAAAGTCAGCTGCTTCTGCAAAATGCTGCTCCTGATCAGCAGCTTTTGAAGGCTTTGGATGACAATGCTAAGCTAACCCATACATTAGAGGAAGAGAGACTTCAACATCAACAGAAGGTAAAACTAGATTACTTTCCATCTAATGTAGAAATCTTTGGCAGCTTTCTGAATGCAAGGACTGCTATGAATTGTCATGGATTTGTGGTTAAGAATTATTTGCTATCTTGCCCCGTGGAAGAGTTTACAGTCTAAAAATTAAACTTCAGAGGAGATTGTGATTCCCTCCTTCTGGGTCACTAGTAAGACATAACAATTGAAGGTTTTCCAGCCTGAAGGCCCTGGGTTTGGGAAGTATTTTTTACTAGATGCCTCTAATGCACAAGCTTAATTATAAGCATTAAGTGAAGTTCCTTGAAGTGGAGAAGAGGTGACAGAATAGGTGATATAAACTGGGACAATAGGTGAGAGGTAAGCAGTTCATGTTAGCAGTCTGGTCTCTTGCTAAAGAAATGCATTGCATGGAACAGTCAGACATACTGGAACAGGGAAAAGACTAGGTAATCTCATATGCTTCTGAATGAGTATTTTGGAAGAATATTTGCCTGTTTATAGAAAACCTCTGCATCTTGAAGTCCAGACCAAATTGTATACATTTAAGGAGTTGGGGAATTATTGCTGTGCTGCACCTGACTGCCTCTAACGCTGATGTTCCATGCTTCACCCACTGACATCTGCATAAATTGAGGCAAGGGAGTTTAAGTAGCCAAGCTATCAGTGGAAGCAGTCAGTAAGAGAACAAAAATGGTAATATTCTCATGCTTCAAATGAAGAAATAGTCTGAAACAAAATTCATGAGTTAAAAACTCCGTAAAACGGGAAAGACAGCTGAAGTACTTTGGTCTAAAAAACGTATTTTAGGAAGGAGATGAGAAAATTTAGAATTAGAATAGAAAATTCTGACATTTGTCAGGAAAATCTGTCTAGCTGTTGTTCAAAATTTGTCCTCTGTCTAGGGGTTGTAGTTCATTCCTATACTGTAACATCATGTTCTCAGGAATAACTGTGCCAAATTTGTTAAAATGAAGGACAAAAACTACCTTTTATTGTAATGAATGCTGTTGTTTGGCAATTGTAGATCAAAGAATTGGAAGAGCAGCTGGAAAATCAAGCACTACATAAGGAGATTAGTCGTCTTAAACAGCAGCTAGAACTGTTAGAAGAAGATAAGAAGGAGCTAGAGCTTAAGTGTCAGAGCTCTGAAGAAAAAGCAAGAGACCTAAAGCATACAGGTAAAATCATGTAGTAACTTTTGTTTTAGAAATACGATCAGGTGTGTGAATGGTACATGTCTAACAGAATTACACATTGTGTTTGAGACCCAAGAAGCAACAGCCTCTGTAGCTGAGTTCCAGACCTGTGCTTCACATGAGAGGTTCAGCAGTTGCCTTCAACCACAGAACAATCGTGTCCAGAATGCGTGTGAAAGAATAACCTTGTAAAAGTTCTGTGAGGTATAAAAATGCTGTTCTTAGCCTGCCCTCAGTCGTCTTGCAACTGGATATATACATCTCAATGGGTTTCTACGTGAAAGAATCATTCCTACTCATCCAAAATCGCCCCTTACTCTTTCCTAGTTTTAAAAATTAGCAAAATGGAATGAGGAAAATTATTTATTTATTGCTTTGTTTTTTAAATCTGCTTTTACAAAGGGCCCCATGTGTACGTGCCTTAAAAATATGCCTAGGCAGGCCTACAAGTTCTTCTCAGCTGTCCTAGAAAAGATCTAAACTTCACAGGAGATTCTTTTCTTCCAAGCTTGATTGTCCTTCAAAAGGAATTTATGAACATAAAGGTTTTATGTGGAGTTTGAAGTCACTCAGTTAATATTCTTTTTCTTACTTTAAATATAAAAGTTTGTAATTAAAATTTGAATCCATCATCTTAAGGACTGAATACCCACATCCACTTTGGAAATCGTATTCCATACTTCTGTCATAATTCCTACTGTATTCAGAAACAAATGCTAAGAATTTCTGTGGCTAAAATAAATCAAAGATTTTTTCTCTCTTTCTGCCCTTACCCAGTTAATTGCATTTGACAGCATTTCAAGTGCAGAAAAATAATTTCCACATTTGTTTAGATAGGGATCTGACCCAACAACAGGAGAAAAAGAATCCACTTCCCCCCCCCCCAGTGTGGCCCATTTCTGGGGAAAAAAAACCACCAAAGTTTATTAGCAAGGCACAAGGATAAGGCTGGAAGCTGAAATTGTTACTTTTCCTCATCTCTTAATTAGTTCATTATTTAGGGCTGCATGTGATGATGTCCTGTTTCCTGATGCACAGGATGAATGAGGATTCATTCACCACAGCTTCCATGAAAATGCACAAGGCTGGTGCATTTCAAATAAACTAGAGTGAATGTGATAAACTTTTCCCTGTTCTGTCATTTTATATAAATAATTCTGTCTGAGTGGGAATGTAATTTTAGTTTCTTTTGAGTCTTGATGGATTCTTTAGTCTCAGAAGTAACCCAGGTTGCAGGTAACTGGTTTAGTGGGAAACCCATGCATCTAGGATACTGCTCTTAGTAGAAAATGTTGCCAAAAATAGGACTTCCTAGCAATTGAGTGGTTTAATTTTTAGGTTAATTAGTAGCTTTTTTTGTGTGTAAGACATCAGAATTGCTTTTAGAGTAGATGTGAGAATCAGAGAACTGACTCTTTTTTTCATTTCTCTTGCACAGTTGATGAACTTCAAAAACGAGTACACCAGTCTGAAAATCCTCCCCCTCCGCCTCCCCCACCTCCACCTCCTCCTCTTCCTCCTCCGCCGCCTCCTAACCCCATACGGTAAGTCTTTAAATCAAGAGTCAAGCGTTAATGTTCTTTGCTAAAGCAGAACACATCACAGGAGCTTACATGCAAGGAAGAAACATGTCTTTAAATAAAAAAAAATTTGTCTGTCTGCCTCGGACTTCATTTCTTCCACTTTGACATCAGGACACTCTCCTGTCCCACCTGCTAACAGATTTGCACCCTGACCAATTGTGAACAGTGTCTGCCGTCACAACCCTAATCAATTGTCTAGACTGTGACTTTGGAGGAGGAGAGATACCTGACTCCTCTAAATTTAGGAGTTGGTTTTTTTCCTGTTCACCTGATAGCTGTAATTACAGACTTGTGAAGTGTTTGTCTGAATCTGCAGCTAAGAATATCCCTTTGAACCAAAGGATATGTTGGATTACTAGTGTGTGCCCCTTCCTGTCAGATACTGGTGATGAAAATGCAGTTTTCAGTTCCAACAGCTGTTTTCAAAACTTAAAAACAAACCAAACAAAACCAAACGCAAAACAACAACAACAACAACAAAAAACCACACACAAAAACCCTCCACCCCATCATTAAGCAATTTGGGCAAAATTATCACAATTAACACTGATTTTTTTAAAGGACCATAAACAAAGCTGACCAATATGATGTATCAGGTGCTAGGCCCAAATATGTGGAGCCCTAAATAAAATATTTACTACAATGCACCACTGTAATAGAACGTACATACAGGAGTCTTACTAACTGCTGGGTTAAATAATGATGAGTAGGCAGAATTCATCCCTTTGTGCACAGTGCTCTGTTTTTAGAAATCCAGTCTAAACAATTTCTGAACAATTGTGTTCCATCCTTTGCTCCTTTTACCTTCATTAACTCGTTTGATTTGCCTGCTTCTTTCTCACTAATAGAATGAATTAGCTTGGGGGTGGTGGTGGCTTGTTTTTAAGTTTGAGTCCTTTAGTAATTGGGATGGATAACACTATCCATTTTAAGCCCTGTAGTAACTAAATCAGAGTATTTCTGTCAAGTACTGCGAAGTTTATGTGAGCAAAGGTTGTTTCAGAACCTAGGCACTGGATGCTTTTTTCCTGTGAGAGAGCTTTGACCCCTTATCTTAGGGCAGTCACTGGGCTCCGTAAGGAGCACTGGTGGAGGATAGGCCCCACTAACACGCTCGTTGCACGTCGGAGCTTATACTCAGGCTCTAAGATGAAACATTTCCTTGTCTGGACTTCTACGTTTTGACTGCAGTGAAGGGATAATTATTTGACACTGTAAGAAGATTACAAACTTGGAGTTGGTGAGGAGATACTGATCACCATATTTAAGTGTCCTCTGGAGAATAATACTTCACTAATATCTACAGCTCTTCCCTCCTTTTTTAATGCTGGAACAGCTTCAATTTGTCATGTGTCACAATGAGACACTGTCTTTTAATATTCAAATCTGAAGTGTTTTGATTTGTGCCTAATGTCTGTTAAAAAGAAATAAATTTCTCTGGTGCATTTTGATGGGAGGCATTGTGGGGGGTAATTCAGTACATACATCTGCATTCAAGAACTGTTAAATGAGTCTTTTGTAAGTAGCCGTATAATCAGGTATAAGCAAGCTGTTTGTCATGTTCAGGGTTCATTCTAGCAGTGTGTAACAGAGGACAGAATGACAATCTGCAGTTTCATTTTCCTCAAAGGTCTCTCATGTCAATGATTCGCAAGAGATCTCACTCCAACACCAATGTGAGCAAGAAGGAGAAACCTCCTCAGCAGGAGTCAGGTATGGCTCATCCTTTCTTGAGTTCTGTGGATTGTTCACTAGATAATACAGACGAAGCTAGTGAAAATGAACTTTGGGTACAGATAGTTATGCAAATGCTTGCAGTTGTCAACATAACAATTACTGTCTGTGTCCCAGCATATTCATCTGCCTTGCAGTCCAGAAGTGTGGTTGCAGCCTAGGTATTATGAGCTCTGAAATGGCAGATGGTAACTTTGGCATCGTAGCTTTGGTCATGCAAGCTTCCTTGAGATCCTAAGTGGATTTCCATAGCCCTCTTAAGCTATCTGTACCCTTACAACTGAGCTTGCAGTCAGCATCCAATTTGTTTTTTCCAAACGGGTTTTGGTATGAACAGTCTTTGAGGCTGCAGATCAAAAACCGTAGGGGAAGACCTAGCACTTGCTGTAATCACAAAGAAGTTCTTATCTTCCTGTTTCTGGCTGTCATGCTTGTCAGGTATGTTGGTACACTGATTTCACTCACTGATGTGGCAGAAATATGTTATTTTCCTTTTTTGTTTTGTTTGTTTTCACCACTGGGGTGAGGGTGGTCATGTTTATTACAGACTTGCAGAAGGACCTGATGAGGTGAGCACTCAGCTGGGTATGGAGATGTGTTTTGAAATGGATGGGGAGAGCTTAGGGGGTCAATTTAGGCTCCGTGCTGTTGGTATATCTAGCATGATGCCACACAGCTTGAGTTGCACCCTAGCAGTTGCTACTACCAGTAGCAGTTACACTACAACAGCATTGAGAGGCTCAGCCAACATGTAGGGGGGACAACTACAGCAGCTACTGCAGCTACAGCATGTCCAGTGCTCCGCTCATCCACAGGTTGTCTGGAAGAAGAAGAACAAGCCTAGTAATCATTAAGCAAGGTGCAGACTGTACACTGGATATCATAGGGAAATTTCCAGCTTAGAACGGCTTCTTTTTAGAGAGTTCTCCCATCCAAAGCATTTCCACAGAGCTAGTTTAAACGCTGCAGTTTTCATCCCTCGATTCATATCTTCTGAAATTACCACTCAAAGCTGACCGCAATGCTAATCCTTTAATAACACTAAAGAACTAAAACAAAACAATCTTGCACTGAGGTGGCTCTGCATGCCAAGTAACAGCTGAAATTGCGTTTTATTGTTGTTAATGGAAGCTAGAAACTTATTAGGTTGGGAACGGGAGTTAAGTACAGATTTAGGAGTGATCATGCCTGCCTGAAGACTCAGAGCTAGTCAGACAAGTGTTGCCAGTTAAATAACCAAGGTTTTCCTCTTTGTTTCTCTCTTCCTTCTGGAACAGCGGGAGTTTGTTTGCATTGAATTGCTTAACTCGTTTGGTGCCACTTAAACAAAGAAGGGGCCTGCAGAAGGGAACCAGGCTGAAATTATAGGTATAGGGTATGACTGTTAAGGAAAAATCGCTGTTAGCAGATGGCAGCAGCGCTGCAAACACAGCTGGATTATCGGGTGGGACCAGCAAGCAGGAAGTGGGGGGACAGGAAGCGTTACTGCTCCCGTTAGTTAGGTGAGGAAACGAGGAGGGGACTGGATTTGAGCAGGTTCTTTGGGGAACCTTCGGGAACTGGTTACCAGTCTGAGAGAAATAAGGGTGCTGGTCTGGGAAAAATGAGAGACGTGACCTTGTACTGAGATCCCTGATGAAGAGTCAATCTTATCTTTCAGTAACAGTTCAATTATGCTGCCTTCGTTTATCAAATTTCCTTACCTTGAAGCATCGTGGGTGTTTTGATTACACCTCTTTGTTGAGACTGTTGCAAACAGTGATTGCAGGAAATATTATGAAATTTACAATGAGTTCTCGAAACCTTATTCTTTCATTATTAGCAAACTTTAACAGTTCTGACCTTTTTTCAATCATATATGAACTGCTTCTTCTCTTAATAGCGTTTAATAGTTCTTAAAATAAAAATAAAAAAGGGGAAAGTTATTTGTTGATCTAGTTATTATGTTCACCCCGAGGCTTGTTTTGACCCTTGTTAAGGACTTAGAATGAGTGGTTTCTATCCCGTACCACCAATTAAGCTTTTATATTTGAAACAGCCTGTTTGTGAAATTAAAGCCTGACATTAAATTGGATTACAATACAGAAACTGCATTTCTATGAATCATCAATAGTCCTCTGACAAGTGAGAGAGCAAAAGTCTATTTAAAATTCCTGTTATATAAGGTACAATGTTGTAGCTTTGAATAGCATCAACCATATTTCTCCGTGTATTCTTTTTAAGTAGTCTTTTCTTCCTCTTTTCAGTGTGTCACGTTAAGCGTCTTTTGTTACGTTCCCCAGAGGGCTGATGAGTTAACAGGTATTGGTTAGGTGCATCACGCTGCCTCTAGTTTCACCTGAGTACTTTGCAGTCCTGATACAGAATCTCTTGAAAATCAGCCTGTTTAAGTCTTGCCCTTTAACTCGGTGTGATGTTATTAAATGTGTGGTTTTAGTTTGGTCTGAGATGTTGGTATAGCATTGCGGCAAAGTTCTTAAGCCCATGTGAAATACAAGTGATGTGGTGGCCCTGTAATGGGCTGCTTGTAGGCCACACGGTTGGGCAGGACCAACTTGTCCTGTGTTAACGAAGCTGTGGAAATGTCTCCTGAGCCACAATGAACACGAGCAGTGGCAGCGGGGCCACTGAAGTCCTTGGCACTTCAGCCTATGGCTCTGAGCTTTTGCAGTTCCCACACAGTTAGAGGAGCCTTGAGTTTTTGGGGATCTGGACCCTGCTTCTGTCCAGACCACGTGGAAGCTCTGCTATTTGGCATCTGAGAAGTCCGCAGCTGCATCCTCACCATGTGTGGACTGCCCTTTTTAGCCTTGAAGAGATTGCAACAGTTTAGCTGATAGAAAAGATCCCAAATGGCCCTGAAGCTAATAACCAGAATTCCTGATATCTGGAGATAAGATGGCTGGCTCCTGACATCACACAGGAAATGGGAACAGCTTTTACGTGTATATAGTGTAAGTTAGCCCCTCGTGGGGAAGACTGAGGGTCAGATAGAGGTCTTTTAAGGAAGACCCCCATGAACAGCCTACTTAATCAGAGAAAAATAAGGTTATATATTTATGCCTATCATTTATATTTTTAATAAAATTGAGCAATAAGCATGGATTTGGATAGTGCATGAGCAACAGGCATCACGTGTGCAGGCAGGAAGGGCTACTGCAGGGAGAGTAACTAAGAACATTGATAAATGCCAGTTCCTCATTGAAACTGATGTGTGGTTATGATGACTGGCTGTGTCTGGCAAACAAGCTGTCTAAGAGGCTATCCATTTAACATGATTTTTGTTTCTTTTTTTTCTTTCTAATATTCCTCTGTGGTTCATGTTTGGAATGTGATATGCTCTTTGATTTTGGAACAGGTGAAGAAGTAACAGATCTGAAGAGACAAGCTGTTGAAGAAATGATGGACAGAATTAAAAAGGGAGTTCATCTGAGACCAGTCAACCAGTCAAGCAGACCTAAAACAAAGGTTTGGAATAAATTGCAAAGCAATGCTATTAACTGAACGTAGTAACTTACACTGAAAATGATTCCGATTTTCTACCAAACATACAAAAGAATACATTTGCCTTGCTTTCCTCTTTTGCTCTGCCTGATTTTGAATAAAACAAATTAGGGCAGCATGTATCTGAAGGAAAAAAAAAGTGAGACCAACAGTACATAAGTAGAAGCCCAGTTTCTTTGACACAGAAAGGAACTGAAAGCAAACCTATTGTAAGCAAACGGCTGCAGAGAGAAAAAGCACAGATGGAATAACTGAATTGGTTAAGGGAAAGATCAAGAAATATATTGTATTTAGCAATATTTCTTCATCTTGTGCAATACTTCTAGCCACATTCATGCATTAGTGCTATAAAATGCTGCTTGCTGTCATCATAAAAGTGTAATCTTTCCTAATGTGTAGGCTGGGATTTACCATCTGAGTTAAGACTCTTCCCTTCCACTAGTAAATAAATAGCTTGAATGTTAGCCACGGGCTTGTGAGAGGAGAGAGCACGGGAAGGTGATACAATTGCCTGCCTGTGCAATAGACCCTTGTGCAATGTCTGGTGAAGTGCAAAGTCTGTCATGGTCCATTTCAGCTGGGCCCGGTCAGTAAGCACGTGTTTTTTAACCTGTGTTTGTTATGTTTGTTTACAGCCAGAGACACCAAAGCCTTCTGAAAGTGCAATGAAAGAATTAAAAGGGATTCTGGTAAGAAAACCTGCAATTTATATTTCAGTGTCTTCACATTGAGCTGACAGACCTGCTGTGCAAAATAGCTAAATATTTAAAAGTTCTGTGTTAGTATTTTGGTTTGAAGCTGCAGAGCAGTTCTCTAGTGAATCCCCTGAACATCTCCACTTTTGACTTTGGTCCTACTGAAATAATGTGGTTTTGTCACTTTAAGAGTTTAATTTGGAGAAAACAAACCTGTTAGCTCAGCTGCAGGTTTGTACCTTCCTGCCGCTAGGGGGGCTCTTATGTTCTGCACCTGCCATGGGGCCTTTGGAAACTTTCCCAGTACTCACAGTAGGGGTGCTTAGGGAGGGAAAGGCACCTGCATAAATGCAGTCCAAAGTAAAGCTCCTGGACGGCACAGGTAGTAGATGGAGTTTTCTCATCAGCAGTTGCTTTGAACTCCTGGCACCGAATTTCTTGTTAGCATAGATATAGCTTAAATGGAACAAGAGCTCTATAGTCTGTTTGTATTTATATGCAGAAGAAACATATTCTGAATAGCTCTCCAAATACCTGTTCCTCACTAAACAGAGGCGTTAGGCTTGTATTTGGTCGTGCTCAAGTAATGTGCTTCAGCTGGCTGTTGTTCTGTCCTTAACTCATACATTGCATTGCTTTTTTAACTGGTCACTTGTGCACAAGTGCTAATATTGTGTGAAACAGGCAGAAGTAGCCTGTTCTTGCTCCCTGATTTTTGTAATCCCAAAGCTTTTAAAGCTGAAGTGCAACTTTGGTATGTCAAGTAAAATTTTGCCTTTGTGATGTGAAATATTGTAAAATTCTGCCCATATCAAAGCAAAACACTTCAAATCCACTCCACAGCAGGTAGGTCTGTTTATCTGATCATCCATTATAGCACCTAAATTTCCCTTTTAAAAAATTAATTTGACTATTTTTGGGGGTGATGCAAGATACAGCAAAGGGAGTAGCCACTGCGATGATAATAGCTAACAGTGATTCTAAATCCTGAGCGTGGGACCAAGGACGTGTTAAACTGACTGTTCTCCAGCCACATGAAAGCAGCAGAAGAAGGGAAGAATCGATTTAGAGAGCTACCAGACCTTAATGCCACACTGTAATTAAAGGGACACATAATTAAACATGGAGGTAAATAAGAAAAGGAATTAAATGTGATGTGGAGATTGTTTTAAATGGAACTGCATAAGTATATCCATAGTTTGCTGTGGTGTGCTATTTGGACCTGTGTGGACTCAACAGCCCTGCTGAAGGTCCTTTTGCTTCCTAATAGCTGTTTTATTTCATTGACACTGTACCACTGACATCAGGGGAGACTTGATTATGTACTTCAGAGGAAGCAGAAAGAGACCTACAGTCACTGTACTTCTGTGTCTAGCTTGCTGCTTGTGAGCCCTTTAGGATATTTGCAGTATAAGACATACTATATAAAATCCAATTCCAGTCTGTTCTTGAGACCAGTCATTATGCACAGTCAGACAACAAACATGGGGGTGGGATGTGACGGAGTAAACGCTTGTTGTTACTATGCTAATTATGCAGTTCATGTAGACCTCCATATAATTGTTACAAACAAAACATTTATGTTCTGTAAATTGCAGAGTTGGAGCAACTCAGTTGCTCAAGTTGCTTTCAGATATGTATGTTTGCACAGACAGGGAGCACGCTGCTCCTTAATAACGTACCTCCTCAGTTAAGTTTCCATCCAGTATGTGGAAATAGGCTCAAATTTATGCCAGATCAGCTATAGATGTAGTAGTGTTGCAGTTGCATCTAGTACACGATGACTTGTCCAGGTGTGTGCACACCCAAGCACAACACAACAACATAAGTGCAAAACATGGAAGAGTGAAATACGGCCCTTCGGCTTTTTGCTAATAGAGGCAATGGACAGTGTTTTAAGATCCTTTAAGTTTTAAGAGGGAGGAAGGTGGTTCTCTGCAAACACTGAAGTTTGTTCATTGGTGATCCACAGCATCTTTAAGCCTGGTATCAACCCTCTAAGGCAGGTAAATTTGGTTAAACCATAGATAAGGAATGTCTAGTTAAGGAGAGGAATGGTAGCCAGGGCCCCGATGCTCTCTGTTGTGCTAAAGGGAGAGCTTTGCGCTCTGATTCAGAACTGCAGTTGTTTTCTGGAAGTTTAAGAGGTTCTCACGTTGGGTATAGGGGGTGTTTGGCAGGGTTTAATGTATACTCAGCTTTTCATGCCTGTTTCTTGCCATAGGAAACACTGAACAAATCTACTAGTTCCCGAAGCTTGAAGTCCCTTGAGACGGACAGTGGTGAAACAGAGCTAGAACGAGTTCTGCGACGCCGGAAAGTGACTACTGACCAGGACAGTGGTGGTAAGTGGCTTGACTCCTTCAGAGGTCTCTTCTTACCCCTGCATTAAGTGACTCTTGAAGCTTTACTTTCTCTTCCAGACTATTGTCGTTTCAGCCATTATGGAGAGCCCTGCCTACTTCTTCATTGACTCCCCATTATGCCTCTTGCTTTCCATCCCCATTTTCTCCAAGAGGTGCCTGTCAGGATTTTCTGCATATGCAGCCACATACACACAGATGCCTCTGTCCTGACCGGAGCTCAGACATTGGTACTGGAGCATTACTAGCCTGAGCCTCCTGTGAAAATGTTCTTGAAAGTAATGGTAACCAGAGCAATTAGGACTGCTGTTTTGAATTAACCTCCTCTGCAGAGCAAGAGCTCTGCGGTTTTTAAGATACCTGTATCACCATCTCTAAGAAACAGTTCACTGATTACTCATTAGTATAACAACATATTTTTTGTAGGTGGGCTACCTCTTACCCCAGCTGCACTTCAAGCAGGGAGAGCACTGACAGTTAGTGACTTAGCAGTTCTGTGTTGACAGCCACAGAAAAGCAGGGGGATCAAGGGCACAACTGTGTCAATAGAGCAGGCTGTGATAGTGGTAGGCTGAGAGAAGGGAAGCTGCAGATAAGGTGTTTTGCTGCTCTTTAAAAAATCCATTTTAATTTCTGCATGTGACTTGAATTCTGACCTGTTGTTTCTACACCAATCAACATTAAGAAGCATTAAACTTTCTTTGGGTTTTAGGTCCCACTGGAATCTTGGCCACATCAGAATCAAAATCTGAACCTGTGCTAGGTTCAGAAGCCAGTGCTGCACAAATGGCGTTGAACAAGAAAGATCTGGAGACAGAATTCAGTACCAAAGTAACTGATTCAGGTCCTGTTTCTAACCAGCTTAAAGGTGTCACAGGTTCCAAGGCTACATTACAGTAAGTAGCATATGGTTTTCTAGGTATATTCAGTACCAGATCTGTTTAGCTGATGCGTTCTGAAAGTAATTTTACATCTATTTTGGTTAACAGGATAAATGTACTATCTATAGGTGTTTATCAGTGACTCCCCAAATAATTCACAGTCTCACTTGGAGATAGGAGTTGAATTCTATGCAATAAAGCTCTTTTCTTGTAGAATCTGATCTGTGAACTTTGCTCATAAAAAAGATCATCATCTCTGCCGCAAAAAAAAGAACTTGAGTTTATGAGGGATAACAAGGTTGAAGGTTTTCTCCATACCCTGAAGAGAAGAGGGAAGTTGTATAATTAACTCATGATCCCCCCCAAAAAGTTCTAGCACAGTTTTTTCAAAAATAGAATCATTTAAGTCATATTGGTCCCCATGCAGCTGTGCAGTTTCTGTTGGATCAAAATGAACGCAGACTATTACTCTGAAATCTGAAGATAAAGATTCTTCAGAGGAAAAAAAAAAAAGGCAGTTAGTACAGTGTTTGCACAGATAATATGTCACAACAGATCAAAGATCCCAGGTGCCAGTTAAGCATCAAAGAGTTAAAGCTGCTTCAGAAGTACTTATTTCAGACGGATCCGGTGGAGGATTGGCTTGCTTTGTAACAATACCAAGCTGCTTTTGAAACGAGGCTGTGTGCTTGCTTCAGTTCCACGATGTCTGTCAGTTTCTCACTTCAAGAGAAGGAAAGAGATGAGACAGATCAGCAGCATATTGTAATCTTGGCTAATTAAACCTCTGGTTTCTTGTTCTATCAGTTAAAAAATGCCACCAGTATCAATTCTAGCAAGTCCCCATTTATGTAGTTCAAAGGAGTAAGTCATGACACATGGGCTGGAAATCCAGTTCATATCTATTTTTATGAACTGATATTTACTTCACTCTTAAGTACCTTTATGATTTAATTTTGAATGGATAGAACCCAATGTCCTTCCTTTGCCCTGCAGTCTTACCTGATTCACACTGAGTTTTAAAAGCAGACTGCTTTTTCCAATCGTACGTATTTTCCCCTTTTATTTCGTTAAAGTATCCTTAGAAGAAAGATGATCTTCATTTTAATTTAATCAGAAAGAAGATTTGTTCAACAGGTAATTTGACAGGAATGATACAGTTGCATTTTCTTGAACTGCCAGAAAGGTTCACCCTGACAGAAAGGTGACGTGGTTCTTTGAAAATACTGCTCGTAGTTTGTGGATTTCAACAATTTTGAACAGATAACCTTAATCAGAAAACACAGCAACTCCTACCATCCTTAGTCTACCTTTTATTCCACCAAACTAAGTGCAAATTGCATTTACAAGAAAGGAAATGAAATAATTGCAGGCCCCAAGGTCTTGCAGAATGCGTGGTGAATTGACAGTGAAAAGGATCTTGTGTTGACAGTCACAGTTGTTATGTGTTATAAAAGCATATGTGAAGCTCAATTTATTTCTCAGCTTGCCTATTCAGTGACATCCTAAAAGACGCGTTTCACTTTAATTTATCTGTTTAAAGCATTAAAACAAATGTGAAGGGCCAGATTTCGCAGTGCTGAAGGGCTTCTTTGCACCACGTCGCTGGTGTAAACCTGCTTAATTGGAAAGGTTCATCACTGAGGGTGATTTTCCAATGAGAGAAGGTGCTGGGGCTCTTGCATGCATCTGCTGGGCTTGCAGGGAGGAGTGGAAATAACCAAGATGCTTTGTCCTGTGTTGCAGCGCAATTACTTTTCTCTCCTGGGTGCTGTTTGTAGCAGAGGTTAGGAGGGGCTGCCTCCCGACTCCAAGGTTTGTAGCGCTGTTTTGAAACGTGGCTCGTTTGAAGCAGCCATCAGAAGGAAGTTCGTTTGTCTAACATCTGACAGCTTACATTTCCAATTAGGCAGCTTTGTAGGTTGGGGCAAGCAGTTCAGTTGGGATCAGCAGCGCGACTGTGAAGCAAATCTCCCTGCTGTCCTGTTTGTTGTGCTTTCATTTGTATCCTGGAGTGGTTTCAGTGCACAAACCAGATCCCTGGATTCACTGGTTGGGAAAACTGTTCTTCTTGTGCCACACTATTCCCTGAGGTTGCCAGTGTTAGCTAAGCAGTGTGCAGCTTTCAGCAGACACACACAGTGACAAAGGCATAGAAGGACTCGTTGTGGAACTTCTCCTTATTCATACCGATGTGGCTGTCTCATCATTCGCAATCTGACACAGGTGGGACCTCCTTCAGCTGTTCTCAGCAGCTAAACCAACTGCCACAGCACAGCAGAGGATTCCACGTCTCACAGATACCAGGGGTCTCTTCCAGTGCAGTATTTACTCTTCTTTCTTCAGCAAGATGTTAACGTACAGCTTGTATACAAAACCGTATAGGTAGTCATGCATGAGATAGGTCTCTGCTACACTGTCTGTTTACTAAGCCTTGTAATCTGAAGGAGTAATACTTACAGGTTGTTAAATGCTAACAGCCCTGTTCATCTTTATTCACGTTGAATAACAGTTGAGCACACCTGTTCTCCTGGAGAAGGAAGGGCACATGTTGGAAAAAGGCACAGCCTTGAAAATAAATCTGTGAGCAGTACTTGGAAGTCAGCTCATTGAGTAAAATCCTGGTGTGCCCCCCAGGTGAGTGACAACCTGACCTAAATACTGATGTCAGTGGAATTTGGTTCGTGGCTGAAGCAGGACGCCCCACACCGTGCGGGTCTTGGCGGGGTGAAGTGCTTGCAAGGCACCAGCCCCCAGCTCAAGCAGCCGGCCGCTGAAGTTAGTTGCCAAAGGAGGGGTTGTGGAAAAAAGCTGTAACGTGAACAAATGGAGGTGGATTCGGAAATTTCCAGGGAGCAAAACTAATTGATGACACTTCAGTCACAGGAATGAATTCAGAAGAACACCGTAGGGTCAGACCACAAGGCTGGGCGTTACTTCAGTACAGGCCATTGCTGGAACAAAGTCCTGTGGCCGTTACGCAGCTGACTTGCAATGTGTGCAGTTTAGCTCAGGTGGTGGTGAGGGGGAAGACACAAACAATGTGTGTCCTATCGGGAAATTGAGGCCCTACCTCAGTATTCAGGTAACTTCCTCTACAAATCTCTTCCCAAATGTTTAACCCAGCGTGAGTGTAATTCTGTGACAATTGCTGAGAAGAGCAAGGTGACAATTTAGCTCCCTCGGGAGCAGAGAGTTCCTGTGACTCCCCGCGGTGTGCAGACACAGAAGGGAAAGGTGTGTCTGGCTCTGCCCCTAGGTTGTTGTTTTTTTTTCTGTTCCTCCCCCCAGAATTTTGTAAACATTTTGTTTCTGGACACCAGAGATCTCCGTTAACAGAGGGAGCCACAGAGAGGGCTAGTCTTAATCTCATGATTTTATACAATTAAAGGATTTGTCGTCCTCCTCCTGGCTGTAATCTTAGTAGCCCTGACTCACCTACCAGCCTGGCGGGAAGCAGCTCAGCCCCAGCTAGGCAGAACTACAAAGGTTTTCCAGGGCAGCTTGAGCACAGGCAATTTAGTTTGAACAACACAGGAAGAAAACAATGGGATGCTCTGGAAGTTTGGGATCTCCTCGGGTTGAACTGCTCTAAAAGCTCCCGTCACAAACGTTTCTCAGCCTGTACTCCCCGTGTGCCCCAACTCTCAGCGCAGGGAGAAGCTCTTCAAGGTTCATTGTGAAAATCAGTTTGCCAATCTTTTTGAGCTTGTTCAAAAAAGTACCTAAAATGGGAACAGTTGCCCCTGTCTTGATCTGCCATACTAAAGGTCTGCAGATACATTCTGTTCACTGCTGTGCTGACCACTTCTACTCAGCTGGGTTTAGCAGAGGCATTCCTGAAATGGAGAAAGTTCCCTGGGCTTTCTTCGTAAATACCTAGTGTTACACACTGTCAGAGGAGGGAACCAACAGGCTTGTTCACTAGTGTCGTTGTTTGTGTCCTGTGCAGCTCGCATTTGACAAATGGATGGATTTTTGTTGTTGTTGTTGATTTAAGACTTGTAATCAGGCTTGTAATCGGTGCATTCCTTCCCGTTGTTTGGTTTTAGCCTTTGGGCCTGTTGCATTCCGATGCTGTGTTAAAAATCCTGAAATATTTAATAAACACATCTTCAGCTTTTATTCTCAGTGCAAGCTTTTGAGGAGGATAAAACCAGCAGCAGGTGTCTGGCAGACTCCTTGGGTGGTGGTGGGTTGAGAAGAGTCTGGAGCAGTGCCCCGTGGTGCTGCGCCAGGTCAGAGGCTGGTGGAGATGAGCTGTCCCTTGGAGCCCCGTAAGTGTACGAGCTTTGTTGCACGAGTGGTGTTTGTCTTCGGCTATGGCGATCTTGTAGGAAAACAGGAACGGCGGGGTCAAGGTGTGCGGCACTGAGCCAGGTAACAAGCCGCGGCTGGCACGTAGCCCCGGTTTTTAAGCTTTATTGAAGATGCAGCTGGTGGTGAGCAAGTGACAAATTAACTTAATGCCTCACCTCTCATCTGGGCAGTGAGGAACAGCTCAGGTTGAGTTGTATTGGGGGTTTAAAAGTAGTTTGGCTTTGAAGAGAGATGTGTCATCTCTCATTTCGGTAGGGACCTTGCTGAAAGGCAGAGTACTGATTTGATGGCATGCTAATGTTGGCTTTTCTATCAGAAATCGCCTCGTGCTAGCCTAGGCACAGTACCAGCCTGCAGTTCCATGAGCTTAATGATGTATTTGCAAAGCCAGTCTTTGCTGAAAAGGATTTTTGCCACTATTTTCTGTATATGGTATAAAAACCAGATTTTCCTACAGTGCTTTCTTTGAGTGGTTTCCTTTCACCTTCTGCTCCTGTGCATTGCTAGGAAGTTGGGTGAGACTTCATTCAAAAAATGCTGGTGATATTTACGTGAAGTTCTGGTTTCTGATGGAAATACATTTCAATGATTTCATAAACAGAGCACCAAGCAAGGTTAAATCATACTAAGGGTATAATATGAACCCAAGGAAACAAAGGAAATCCAGGTCTCAGTTGGCAATCCGATCCTTAGTTTGTCCTTTTGTTCTCCTACTATAAATTATTTGCAAAAAGCACCGCAGCACTAGGTCACAGACAGCCTGTTGGTCATAACCCTTTATTTTTACGTCTTCTGTAACTGTATGAATGGCAAATAATGCTTTTGATACTCTGACATCACAGGCAGTCCTTCTCAAAGCTGCATGGGACTTTGCATATCCTATACAGTTGATCTGAAATGCATTTAGTATCCAAATCTGGATTTCACAGTACAGAATTTTTGTATTTAGTCATAATTGTTTGTAAGCCTGCGTATGTTTTTATGGATGAATGAGTACAACGGAACCAGGATCTCAGTTTCTGGCTTAAATCTATAGTTGGGCAAGTAACAGGAGTACTGATACCAACGTTAACAATCTTAATGAGGGAAGAGTTTTGTATAGAGCTCGATAGAGCTACCTTGGCTGGACAAATTTGTAATTGTTCAGCGCTGTGGCCAACTCCATCTATACTAATTGCTTTTGCAAGCTTTATTTGTAGCAGCAAAACCCATTTTTTTTTGAAAGAGGGCCCCAAAATTATGTTCATTCTTGCACTGAAACTTTATTATGCCTGCATTCTGCTCTTGACAAGTATAGAAAAGGAGCTATGAATACCTGATAAATAGGGTTAATAATTTTAACAATACCTCAGCTCTAACAGGAGCACTGTCAGGCTGGTGCTGCAGCAGTGTAAAGGATTTGAAGAAGGGAATGCTAGTACAACCAAGTCTGAATAGTAATTCTTATTTTTATGCTTGAAACGCTGATTTAATCACTGGTTTTCTCCATTAAACTACTTTATATCGACATCTTTCATTTTTCTGTCCTTTGAAGGTGGTAAATATGATTGCCGTTTTATCCATTTTTGTTATAAATGAAACAGACTTCAGAGCGTTTGGCTGTGCATCAGTTGTTGGAATGCTGCCATACACTAATGCAGACTCCCCACTGTGAGCCCAGTGAAGAATTATACTTTGATTCACCAGATTGTATTAAATAGTCCAGCTGTTGGGATTTGAAAGATAGTTACCTCCAAAGTGAAATAAAAATGAACTTGGCATTTATGGCTTTGACCATTTTTATAGTGTTGGGCAATCAGCTTTTCAGAGGTAGCACTTTTTAAAATAACCCTCTTCTGGTTACACTGCTTTAAAAAGTTTAATTTGCTGTAACATTCAAAATACTCCACCTTGTATTTTCCAGAATGATTGGCAACTTTTGCATAAAATAAGCATTATTTGCCTTATGAAATCACTAGCTTCTGATGATAATCAAATGAGCCTGAAACTGTATCTATTAGCACCAATTTCTGAATTAATTAACTTATACCAAAGTTCTAATGTTAAGAGACAATTCTTGTAATTAAAGCTTGAACGTGGGATTTCATTTGATACATCCAGTACCGCTCAGCAGCAAACTGAGTAAATTCGTTCTGAAATGGAAAGTGCAACGACTGTGGTTTCTGTCATCATTTACTTATTTTTAACCTGTACATTTACTCTCTCCCACTCAGGTAGAGAGAGCCAGCACACTCTCAACCCCATGCTCCAGTTGTTGAGTGGGGTGACCTCTTTTCTGTTTGTCGATTTCTCTAGGACAAAGACTGTCACAATAAAGGGCAGTTCACAGCAGATGGATCCACTAGATGAATTTCTTTCTTTGGCCTCCAGTTGATTCTACTTTTTCCTTTCAAGAGTGTTATCTTAGCAGTACGGAAGGCCATTCCTTATGAGTAAGCATGAAAAATAATAATTAAAAAGAAAAAAAAAAGCCTCTGTACCACTAAATACAGTTGCATTCAGCAACTCTTCAGTTCGGCTTCCCATGAGAGCTGAACCACGTGCCTGGGTAGGACCTTTCTACGCTGAGGTTTCTGCTCCTCTCCGCTTTGGTGGCTGTAGCCGTGGCAGTGCAGACGCCTGTCCTGTACCCGCACCACAGCGTAAGGCCCTGCCTACCTGAAGAAGTGCTCAGTGTGCGGTCGTCACTGCCTTGTGGAGTCTCTCCAGGCACGTCTGGTTACGTGCCCACAGGCATACAGGGCCAGCGGGCCCTGAAGCCATGAGGAGGGGCAGCTATAAGCCCACGCGTGTAAGCTGTCTGCCTGCCTGGCAAGGTGGGTCCCGAGGGCAGCTTGCAGAGGGCATGGGGAACACCCTGCCTTGTGATGTGTTCAGGTCAGGCTTTCGCTGCTTGCCTTGCTCTGTGCTGGTGTATTCTAGCTAATCTAAGGGTTTACCTGCACATTTTCAAAACCAGTACAAAGCTTTTGAATATAAACAAGTGCGTTTTGTGTTCGTGCCAGCCTCGACAAATAACCCTCATGTCTCTGACCTTTCCTTCCTTGCTCAGATGGCTTTTCCTCTGCAAGAACCTGTGCTGTAAGCAGTCAATACACAGCCCCGTTCTGATGTAGGGATCGTAGGTGTAAAACCCCTCTGTATTTCAGCAAATCCAGTGGTGAATTTTCAGAAGTGGTTTGTGCTCGCTCCCAGTGAGACCACTGGCAGCCTGTAGGTGCTGAGCCGCAGCAGAGAATCTGCTTACGGTGCCTCCAGCTCCCTGTCGTGCAGTAGGGGGCCGGCTAGTGAGCGCCTGTGCAGGCTGCTCGGGGATGCAGGTGTGGAGAAGCCGTGTTCTCCTTCCAGGCTGCACGACCAGCAGCCTCGAGATTACAGAAACTGGTGGCGTTTTCTCTGGGTGCGACTGCTGTGTTGGACATGGGGAACCTAAATCCAGCTCTGAGATCAGCAGAGTGAAAAAGAAATTATCTTTAAAATTACTCTTTCATAGTCTAAGGATTTGCTTTGGTGCTCTGTAAGTTCGTTTCTCCTGTTAAATATCTTACAGGGCTTAATTGATTCAGGGAATGTGATTGTTGCGTTTTGTGCACTGCTACCTGTCTGTAGGGGCTGTAATGTGTAACAAATTTATAACCTGTTCACTACTCTGGTAGACCTATTCTGGTCACATGCACTACAAATAATAGAAATGCTTTTCTGTGTATTTATTTTCTCCTAAAATTTTCTCCTATGTATTTATTTTCTCCTAAATACGTGAATTGTTATCTGTATTCATGTATTTCTTCTTTTTCCTTTAGATCACCCAGTCATACGGAATCTACAAGAAAAGCTTCTAGTAGTGAAAAAGGGACAGAATCCATTGTAGTTTTAGATCCTGTTGCCACCGGTGGCGATCGGATGTCCGAAAACACACCGCATCAGAACAAAACGAGAGAAGGAAAAAGCAAGCCACTGCCTAAAGAAACTAACGTAGAGAAAATGAAAGAGATAGACAGTTCTAACTGTTGAAACCTGTTCTGAAAAAGGCCGTACCTTTTGGGAATTGTTATCTGGACATGTAAATTGCTTAGGTGTGTTACTAGGGGCTACAGTCTGTACTCCAAAGTTTTCAGTAATGCAGGTTGAAATGGTCTTTTGTATGCAGTTTTGTTACAAGCATTAGTGTGAAACAACTATAGATCACTCAAACTCCCTTCCCATTTGAGTTTTGCAGGTATGGTTAATGTTTGCTTAGATGTTGACCATTACCTTCCCTTTTCTTAAAACTGTGTTTGAAAAGGCTTTAAAAATTTTTCTTTTATTGAGAAGATCCTTCGTTAAAGGACCATTCCAAAGCTTGCCGGAAGCCTCTCGCATCCCTCTTGAACTGGTCAGGCTTTGGGTTAGACCTTATGAAGGTGATTACACTCACCTCGGCTTTAGTATAGGGGTATTGTTAAAAACAAACAAACAAACAAACAGGTTTTAGACACTGCTTTAAGAATACTTTGATACCTACCTAAAGCAATGTCTTGTAGGTCTCCTTACTGCCTTCTCCACACAGACCACTTTGATGAAATTGAAAGCACAAGCATAACGGTTCTGTTTCAGTTTCCCCAGTAGAGAGCTAGCCCACAGACTGAAAAGCTGAGGCAGTGCAGCATGTCTCTTTGGTACCAAGACTTCTGGTAACGATAGCCAACGGCAGAAGTTTGTGGATAGAGACTGGTGCTCTCATTTGGATCAGCAGCTCTTCAAAGGAGGATTTATCTCCTTTTTGTTTTGTTTTGTTTTTTATCATTTTTGTTTTGGTTTTATTCTGAGGTAGCAGTTTGGTACTGATGCAGCTGGAATCTGCATGTGCTGCTGCAAAAAGTAAGTTATCCTAGGCTCCCGTGAGTATGGATTATGTTTGGGATTCAGTCATTCAAGGGTTACAAGTTATTTGGAATCAACGTTTTTGAGAACTCCCAGGTAAAACCCAGTAGCGTTAACAAAGATGCCTTTGCTTTGAACCTAGTACGGAGTGGTGGCATTAAGATCTTCATTCGGTAACACTCTGGATTTCTGTACTTGGTAACACAGATCCCACTTTCCCTCAGCCCTTATTCCCCATGAAGACAGTGAGATAGGTACCTAACTGATCTGCCGCACTGCCAGCTCACTTGCCATTGTAGTTTCTCTTTAAATCCCACGTGGCATCACATTCTTTTGTAATGAACAAACAGCTGTAATCAGGGATTTACCTAAGGAAGATCGGTGTAACTGAAAATTGGGTGGTCACGTACCTGAATGCACTTGGGTTCATTTTTATTTAACGATTTGAAACATTGATAGTATTGGAGGATGAATGTTCTGAGTTTGTTAGTTTGGCTCTGCATGTAGTTGTCTGGTGATTTTCCTAAAAATAAAATGATAGTAACGAATGTGGTAGTTTCACATCTTTTTTGGTGTTTTTGCATGTTTGCTAAGAAAAATCTTGGATTTGATCTAATTACTGAATATGTTTAATTCCTAAACTTAGGGAAATTTGTCTCCTTATTTGATACCTTGCTTTTCGGAGGGCAGCGGTGGTTTTGGTGGTTAATTTTTCACTTACGTATCTGTTACACTGAATTTTAAATGCAACATTTTATATATGTATTTTTCCTCAAATTACTACTGCTGTA
This sequence comes from Heteronetta atricapilla, assembly GCA_011075105.1. Classification (NCBI taxonomy): domain Eukaryota; kingdom Metazoa; phylum Chordata; class Aves; order Anseriformes; family Anatidae; genus Heteronetta; species Heteronetta atricapilla. The sequence continues at coordinate 29,455,619 of CM021736.1, read as the reverse complement.
TTATATGTTCAAATTTTCCAATTATTCAAAACCAGGTGTTTAAAAAAATTCTTTAAAACTATTTGTTACCTACGATATAAATTATTTATTTATCTTTTCACTGTTGCTTATTAAAAAGACTACTGACAAGTTTCCCAGACCTTGTGAAGTTGACTTGTTATTCCCTGCCTCAGACTGAAGCAGGCTTCCCATTGATGCAAATTACAGCTTTGTGCCCTACATTTGAGGTTTGCAGAGATGCGCTTGTATTGATAGCTAGCTAGAACTGGAGCAAAATTTCCCTTGTAGGCTAGATCTAAGAGCAGCACTGAGGTTGTGGGGGGGTGGGAAGAGGCTGGAGCAGCATAACAGTTAAGGCCTTTGTTTTTTGTAATTTTTTTTTTTTTTTTTTTACTGTTTGTCAATAGCTTACTCTGTGTGGAGAGAGATCTCTACTTTCTCAAAACAAACATTTAGTTTTGAAGTTAACACAGAAGCATTTGTTTGGTCAGTTTGTAAATACAGCACAGAATTTTGCAGTATTTTCAAAGTGCAGTCACTGTTCAGTTACCTTGGTTTCAGCTGGAAGCATTGGGCTTCTGGGAAAAGAACCTAATATTTGAATGCTTAAAATTTTTAGTGGAAGTACTTGAAAATAAATGGATTAAATAGTAGTCAATATATGAGTTTCTTAACCAAAATTAGTTTTTAGAAAATTACCCAAAAGTTAATTTGGGGGGCAACCTAGGTCATTGTGCTGTTATCTGGGAGCTGTGCAGGCAAACTGTGAACCTGCAGGGCTGGCTGAGAGGGCTCTGGAGGCAACGAGTCCTGTGCTGGGGGAGAAAATGCATCAGTCCGTTGTTTCTCTGGCTGTGTTTCTTCAGCAAAATCAGTAAATTCAAAATTTGCTTCAGACCCTGTAACAGAAGAGAAAAAAGAAGCTTGTTTTTATGTTTGCTGAAATTCAGTATCTTGAAACGTTCTCTGATGCACTTAGAATTTTATTATTGTTTTTTAAGAAAAAAACTTCCACACACTGCGTACAGAAGTCTCTGAACACCATTAGAAGTCTGAGCCTAGGAAACAAGGGAGCAGCACTGCTGCACTATGATGGTGCAGGCCAGATTGGATGGGGCTCTGGGCACCCTGATCTAATGAAAGGCAGAGGGTTGGAACCAGGTGGTCTTTAAGGTCCCTTCCAACCCAAACCATTCTATGATTCACAACAGCCTCAGCTGGGTATTTATTGTGTTCCCTTCATTGCTAATCACCTCACCTTGCTGCTCACCACCTTGGCTCTTGCTGCCCCCCTTTTTATTTTTATTTATTTATTTGTGAACGTCCTTCTTCCTCTGCACCTCCTGCAAAGGTTCCCATCGGCTGCCTGTGTCTGCATGGCAGCAGGCAGCGCTTGAGGGCTCCTGTTGTTGCGGTGCCCCAGGGCCCAGCTGCAGGCCTGCTTCAGTCGGTCCTGGGGGGACTCGTGATGGGTCAGTGTCACCTCCCAGCTACGCACCACTTACAGAGTCCTCTACTGCTCAGCTCTCCAGTGTATTTTGTAGCTCGCAGCCCAGCCAAATGAAGAGTTTGGTATGCGGCTCAGACATGCTATCTCAATATTTCCCTGCTGTTGATTTAGTTATTGGATTTTATTTCTGCCAAATGATTAACGGTTTCAGGAATTGATGCTATTTCATTTCATGAGATATAGTTTTAAATATTTGTCAAACTCAAGCTCTTTTGTTTAGACTACCTCCATTTGAATGGGGAATATATTAATATTGTTGAGGCAGTTCAAGGTCACAGTTGTTTATAATTATCTGTCTTGCTTTTGAAACTGTGAAACTCATCAAAATGAATTTGTTTCTATTTTTTTATGACTATAAACGAACAAGTGGGAGATTTCCAAAATTCGTAATATTTTTCCAGTATTTTATAAAAAATACTGTTATATAATGTTTGCATGTGAAATGCTGATATGCCATTCATAGAGCACAAAATGATCAGAAACAAGATCAAATGACTTAATTCTCCTTCATTTTTCTTTTACTTAGCCATAATAAATTTGTGCAAACCCTTTCCTTCGTTTCTTCCTCTCCTTCCCCTCAAGACTGTATCCCTTTATTCTGTCTTGATTGATACCTGAGCAAGTGAGAAGTGGCTCTACTGACCTCTTAAGTATTTAACAGCATAGAAAATGGTGTATAAAGAATATGCAGATCATGAAATGCAGACAGATGCATACAAGTGGCTAAGGCTGAATGTGCATCCTCAACTTGGATTTTTCTTGGGTTTTATTTAGTGCTTACCCACGCAATTGTAGCTTTCCAAACACATTTTGCTGGACGTGGAACACAAAGGGGTCGTGAAATGACATTTTGTTAGCAATATATGTTTAGGGGCTTGAGGGAGGTGGGGTATTTGGCCTAAAATTCCATTTTGGCAGCTTTTCGGAGAGTTATATGCATGGTTTTTGTTTTGTTCCTTTTGCACCGTGGGCTTCAAGACTCCTACCAATTAATTCTGGAAAAAGGCTTAATGTAGGCTACTCCTCAAGAAGGGGTCTATTTTAACATTCAGTAAACAGATAATCCATTAGGACAACAATATACATTGTGGCAAGTGCTATCCTAGGTTTTTTTTGTCAGCGCTTATTTATAGTCTTTTGATTTCGCTTCCCTCCTGTGGTGCAGTTTCAATCATTCTCCCTCCAATCTTTGTTCTCGTATTCATTGCAAGCTGAAAACAAAGTAAGAAAGAAGCTCATACGTAGTGTTCTATTCTTGGCCAGTTCTTCCTCTATAGCAAGAAGGCGGTTGTATTTGGTCACTCTTTCTCCACGGGAAAGACCTCCCAACTTGATAAACCTGGCACCCAGTCCAACAGCCTTAAAACAAGAAAGTGCGTATTTTAAAACTATATGGTTTGGGAAGTGATGTCACTCGTAATTATTATACACAGTATCCTACTTCTAACTTAACAATCTTATCTTTTTACAAATAATAAACGTTCTTGATGAAAGACTTGCTGGATGCAAACAATAATTTTCACTGGCATACAATAGGAAATTTTATTTGTAAATGTAGTTTTAATACAAAAGACTAAATATTATTAGTGTATAATATAGTATTAGTGTATATATAGTATTATTACCATTCAGAAATGTTTTAACTCACATTTTTAATAAACTAAATAGATTCTATGCACTTTTGAATATACTCCCTGATTTGGCAAATTTACTGTGTGTTCTCTTCAGACTCATTTAACTCTCTGTGGGGAGAAAAAAGCAACTCTAGAAAAAGCCCATTTCATAAAATGTTGTTTCTTTCTCACACAGAAACAGGCTTTCTCCTAAAAAAGTAGTTCATGTTAAAAGCAGTATTTTGGCAATTCTGCAATTGAACAGCTTTCAATGCTTACCAGATCCACAAGGCTATCATCAGAAGATTCTCCATCTGGACTTCCTAATATGGTAATATGTCTTTGACCTATATATAACAGGAGTGTAAAACCTTCATTAGTATATATTTTATAAATTCGACACATAAATTGGACTTCTCTCTTTTTTTTTTTTTCCTCCCCCCTTTGGGCTTTCTGTGGTTAAATGCGAATAGCAGTAAAACCAACGAAACCCATCCCATAAAAATGTACACTATATTAGTTTGCTACCACTATGGCATTAACAGTACATTTTCTTTTATTTTCAGCATGGATAAGGAAATATCTAACATGCTATCCTACATCTTATCTCTAGCTGATGTTTCTGGTAACGTATCCTACAAGCCAGGAGGCTGTTCTTTTTATTTTAAATATGCTCTTTATTATAGTAATGATTTTTCTTCACTATAAGTTTACCCTCATGACTGCATGAAATGTTTAGATTGCTATTTACTCACATTGATACAGTGATTCTGGGCTTTTTGAAAGAATAAGGAGAAGGAAATTATAAAATGGGATACGTTAAATTTGTCCATATATTCCTTGGCTATAAAGGTAAGTAAAGCAAAAAACAACAACAACAAAAAAACTAAAAAACTGCACAAATGCTGTTACCACAAAGGCTCAATAATATCTAGTCAATAATCTATGTAAACTGCAGTTTTAAACATTTTGGACTTGTTTGGATTTCTTAATTATTAATGCTAAAATTAGTCAAAATTCAGATAATTATTCAGATCATTTGTTTTATTTAAATTCTATTATCTAGCTGTACAACACTTATCTGCAGTGTCAAAGGGTATCCACATTCAAAACATCCACAACGTATTAACTTGCTAGAGTTGAAGCCTGCATCCTGTTTTAAGCTCCCGAACACAGACGTGTGAATCAAAACATGAATTTTAGTTTCTTCTGACAAACGCTTTCTAAATTTGAAGTGGTGATTATTAAATAAAAGTATATAATACTTATGGATGTAGCAACACTATTTATTATTGACTTGTAGGGTTTGAAAGCAAGTGTTTTAACTCCTCTACTCACCGTCTAGAAGTCCAGTAAATTCTATGAGGTCTGATACCTTGGTTTGATTAATATATTTTAGGACAACACCACTGCACATCGGTACGTTCATGCTCTGGTCTACTTTAAGTTTGGAAATATTTGTGGCAACATCTTCAGCAATCAGGTAACATTTGGAACCAAGAGCACAACAAATGTTATTCCATTGTTGTCTGTCCTGCATAAACAATCAAGTAAATATCTGCAGTTTAAAATAACAAAAAAAAGAAAACCCTAATTGAGATAAAAATTAAAAAATAAAATACAAAATTAGTTTGTCTTTCATCCTAAAGATACTCTCCATTATAAGCATGTATTTTATAGTTTAAACCTGTCAACCAAATAAAAATAAAATACAGGAATTTTGTTTGAATTTTAAGATTTTGCTGGAAAACAAATAAGCTAATCTGGAATTAATCAAAGCTAGTTGCACACAGGGACAGTTTTAAATATTTCAAATTAATTGTACGAGTTTGCTATTTTAATTGCCTTTCCTGAATTGTATTTAATTTTCATGGACTATAAAATAATTTTCCATTGTTTTATTTAAAAGTCTCATTATTGTGCTAATATGTGAAGTGTCATAATCATTATTTGAATATAAAATAAGGAAACAGGAGGTAGCCATAGACTCAGTGACAGATATGAGGACGATCAGACCTACAGGGAACAGCCAAATACAACACTCTCTTTCTAGCAAAGCTCCATTTTTTAGGGTCTTTGTTTCTTGATTTTAATGCACTGAAATTTAAAGAGAAATAAAGGATAAAAATATGTAAATAATTTGAAATAAGAAATTTACAAATTAATTTTTCTTTATGCCCACAGCATATAAAGTTCTCGTATTAAAAACATTAATTTTCTAGCTAATAATTCTGCTAATGATAATTCTCGGTGTATGGATCACAGAAACTTGTACCTATATACTTGCAATATGAAACTCCATTCCTATGTAACTTTCAAGCTCATATGTAACAGAAAATGAAGTTTTTGACGCATGGACAAATGCTTAAACTTAAGCCCTAAAGTGGTCTGCTGTCTGGAAATGTTGAATTGGTACCAGAGCTAATCCTCAAGGACCTAATTATCTGTGGCAAGGATGTGGCTTAGGTAAACTTTGCAGATTTCTGAGGAGGGGAGGAGGAGAGGCGTTTTCCTTAACAGTACTCTGTTTCAAACTTTACTTCACTATCTGTTGCCCACCTCGAGTGATGTAACAATATACACCAATATTTGAAAAAAAAAATCTTAAAGTTTCAGCTAAAAACTGGATTTTGCAGTTCATCTGTTTCAGAATTATTGATTCAGGCACTTGGCAGATTCATAAAGACACTTTGGTTCCCCTTTCATTCATATTCATCACATTTTTTTAAAGGAAAACAAAAGTCACGTGTTTATGTATAAAAAAAAAAGTGTACAATTCCACAGCAAGAATAAGTTTTTATTAAGTTGCGCAGCTGTAAAATCTCGGTCACAATTGTAGCTTCTGCTTCAATTACGTTTTAATCTTTTTTGTAATATATGGAAGCTGAATTGTATGCATAAATGCTAATATTTGAGGTTGTGCAATTTCTTTAATCCATCAATATCCTGGTAACGTGCTTAACAGTACTCTACTTTATTGTAATCTGTTGCCCACACTCGATTAATCCTTTGAACTTTGATCACAGTGATAAAATAGACTTTTAAAATTCTGCTGAGCAATGGTGCTATTTACAGGTTTGTTCTGGCTTTGGGTATAAATCTCAATTGTAAAGAATAGCTGTGATGTGAATTTTTTTCATTTGTTCTAAGAAATGTATAACTATGTCCAAATTTTTAGTTTCTCTCGTCTAATGTAATAACATTTATCTATCATTTGAATTTTTTAATTTGATTTTACAATACAATTTTAATCATTTACTTAAATAAGAAGGAAAATGCTAAACTACAGTCATTTTTGTTACAACCTCAATCACTTAAGAAAAATCATTTTCCTGTTACTCCTTACAATATGTGTACTATCCATATTCTGTTCGTGATAGATTATTTTCTATCAGGAATTAGGTCAAACATATTGAAAAATGTTATTGCCAATTACAGATATGCAAATGAATTATTACCTACCTTTTTTTTTATACTGGTATTTCTATACATAAACACTCCGAAAACAGAAGCTTCGTATTTTGTATGTTTTGTAAAAATGTGAAATACTCAGTTGTTTCACATAAACTATCTTACCTCTTTCCTTAAGGGATCTACTAATGCAATAATAGAAGGAAATTTATTAATCAGTTCCACATACATGTCAACCATTTCATCAGGACTTTTGAATGTTCCAGTAAGTATTTCATATTTTCCTTTCACCTAGTAAAGTAAAAAGTGTAAAAGATAAGAGTGATAATACTTAAAAAAAAAAAAAAAAAAAAAAAAAGGTTAGTAATGTAAGCTTATCGGTCTTTTGACACTAGCATCTCCATGAAGGCAGTGGATTGTGTGTTCTTCAATAAGTACATGTTCACTTGCCTACTTTATTATATGTCTGTGTGCACATTGTTACAGAAATATTTGCCTAAAGTAACAGTACACTGCAGTGATCTCATGCCAAAGATGTCATTCCCAAAACAAGGGAGATCTCTTTCAGCATTTTCTAGGCAACGCTGGCAATTTTATACAACTTTGTCATAAAATTGGCAGTATTTGGTATTTTTATTATAAATTGTATAAAAAATCTCTGTGTACTTCAAAAAAAAAAGGTTAATTCTTATTCCTCATTTTCATTAAAAATATTGCTGTGAGAAAGAAGCATACCCTCAGTACTCAAAAATAAGACAATACCTTTCCTTGCTTCTTTGTTCTCTCAGAAAAAAAAAGTAAAAAAAAAAAAAGTTTTCAACTAGTCTCATCATTATGGGAAGCATAAGCTGCAACATACAAGGATGATTGAGGGAATGCTGTCAAATTGCACCAGAAAAAACACTGCTTTACTGACTTTAGGAGTACAATAACAAAGTTACAGAATTGCTGATAATTATTACTGTTAATTCATTCATTAAGATCTTGCTCATTCTGAAATAGGATTAAGGCATCATAAATTGTCAGGAGAGCAATTGTTTCACAAAATTCACTACTAGTAGATTTGCTGATATAGTATACCTAAACACACAAAATCTTGTGAAATACTAAACCAAATAGAACAGCAAGTTTGTTTTGCAGCTTAAAAAAAATAAATTGATCTTGGAAACAGGGGCAAGAACATCGGGACTTCAACTGGAAATAAATACACTTTATCTTAAAAAAAACTTGATAAATTAATAAATAGAGAAAAGGAAAAGCTCACTGATGCAGGCAGGCTTATGTCACTTGAATGTAAAGGTTAAATCATGAAAGTAACAGATTTTTGCAGGCAGGACACAAGGCATAACGGGGGGTTGCCTTGGTCCACTGAGCCAGGCAAGGTGCATCAGTATGCTGGTACAGCTGCAGAGGAGGAATGCGTGTCAGCATTCTCACGGCTCCCACTGCACTGGGCGACTGGAAGGAGGTCTGCATGGCTTGTCCCCTTGCTCTTACAATCCAGTAATGTATCTGCTACACTTGTAGGACTGATTCAAAGATAATTTAGAAATGCAGAGACAAAACTTTATACGTTTGCTTGTGGAAAACAGATTTGGAAACTTCTAAGTGAGTTTGCAATACAATAGTAAATTGTTAACAAATAAATATTTTTCTTTAAAATAAACCAACAAAATAGATACTGAAAATAACTTACGTAATCCATTAATTCATGAGCAGCACAATTTATTGCTAAATACACATCTGTTCCCAGCTCCAGACCTATGTTGTTGCAAGCTGTTTGCATTAGGAGTACAGGTTGTTCTAGATTATCCCATCCTGTTATTAGGCAACCTAAGTGTGATACTCTTTTTAAGGCCTGTGGCTGGGAATAAAACAAAAAGAATCTATTTATTTACACATAAATAATACTCACATATGTATTCACTGTCATTACAACCTGCCTTCAGTTATCAAAATATAAATCTGTTCTCGCAAATTGCATTAGGAACTTTAAGGACAATGCTCTATGAATGAGGGTTACCAAGTGCTAATAGATAGAAAATGTATCATCCTTGGAAATGTGTCTAGTCATGTAGTTCCCATTTTTTATGGCCAGTACTGGTTTACAAAAATTGCTTCAGGCTCAAAATAAGTCTGACTAAAATGAAGTTGTCACTGTTGTAAAGAAAAACCTAGGAAACTTTATTAGATGGTCCTTCATTCTAAGACACCAACGCACTGAAAAAAAAGGTGCAACTTATTGTTTTAATGATTTCTTTCACTGCTTATTTTGTCATTTGTCCTTTTTTTCCTCAAAAAAAAAATTAACCACCAGAAAAATAGCGGCCAGCTGATTAGCAATGACAGATTTTGTGTGGTTTAAGCAACAAAACTGTTTGAAAACTTCTGGTCATCCTGTCTTGTATACTGTACAAACGCAACAATTCTTACCTGATAATATTTTAATTAGCTCAGAAAGGAAAGCAAAACCAGCATGTCATTTCCATCTATTTTTTTAAAATCTGTAGATTATTGATGTGTGTTCAAAGTAAACAAACAAAAAACAACAACAAAGATCATTTGAATCAGATAAAATAATGCCCTGCCACTACTCCAAGTGCTGCCCTTCAGCTGCTTGTCCCTATCTGCCATTATCGATAACCTCAAGCAGGGACTGGGAACCTAATGCAGCATGATTAAGATGGGAGTTAGCAAAGAGCACAATATGCAAGCCTTACAGGTAATAGTTTCAGGCTTACTGGAACAAAGGGCATGCATTCTGTTGGTGCTACAGGCCCACATGTGGATGACTTAACAGGGTTTTCCATGTAAGAAAAATGTCTAGGTTCCCGAAGAATTCCCTTTCTGTTAATGTTCTACAGGAAGGCAAAGTATAGTCAGAGGCATCTAAATTACTATGTAAAATATGGGCATTTGGAGTATTTAAAAGTCTTGCCTTGACCTTTCCAAAGTGGTAATGTAGATTAATGTTTCATTTCTTAAGAACATTTTGGTTCCCTGCTGTTGTTAATACCTTGTTGAAGGCTTAAAATGAAAATCTCTTTTCTTACCGGAGCTTTCTTCCCTGTATTATGTGCTTTGCCTTTCTTACTGTCTGCTGGTTGAGGACTGGGCTGTTGGGAAGGTAAGAAGAAAGAAGCAATGAAAAAATGTCATGGAAAAGCCCCAAAATTACAACGAGATATCAGAATTTAAAAACAAAACCAAAACAAAACAAAAATACTTTTTTTAGACCAAAATTCTGAATTTTGGTCTAAAGAGATTGCAAATATTTAATTTAGGATATAGTATTCAAGACAAAGAAACCCTAAGCAACTATTTGGTTTTATTTTGTGGTGGTAATTCATTAATTCATTTCAAACGCTTATTTCTATTTTGGCATTACCCTAACCATTATCTGTTTTTCAAAATATTCTCACCTACCTATCAGTAATACCAGAGTTCTAGCAAATGATAATCTAGACTCTGTACTAGGAGAAATCTAAAAACCTCACTTTGCAAAAAGCATATACAAATACTGAGCTTGGTATTCTACTGCAATAATAATACCTTGACAAATATATGTTACATGTGGGTGAGAATTAGCAGGATCAGAACCACACGTTCACTCTGATACCGTTCTTTCCTAGTGGACGTCTCCTGATTCAAATAATGAAATAGAAAGTCTTCCTATGCATAGAACAATGCTTTATTCTATCTTCATTAATTTAATATCACTAAATGACCAATGTTTTATACATCTGTCAGAAATAAATCTTCTATTCTGTTCCATAAGCTAAATGTGATAACGTGCTAAATGTTCTATGTTTAAGCTTAAACACACAATAGCAGTAGAAATGTCAAATGAAGTATATCACTTATTAACACATTTTTATTGTACCACTTTCCCTGCAGGCTCCAACAGTCTCATCACTTCTTTCTGTATATCCAGAACTCTTTCTATGCCCTGAAATGAAACAACAGCATTCTTCAAAAGAAAGGTAAATTATTTCATTCTAACAGCTTAAATCAGAAGAGAGAGCACACTTTTAAATGCAGACCTCAATATAGTATTAAAAAAAATCTCATAAACTTCTATACCACCATCTCCCACTCACAAGTGAGTGCAGTGCAATGATAAGGGGTTAGTAGCAGTGGAATGAACAGAATTATTGGATTATGTGCTGAATAAGAAAGTAAAAAAAAAAAAAGTGGTCTCTTGGCCAAAAAGAAGTAAACAATATCCTGGTCTACCTAATATATGAGAAGCGATCTTAATCGCTGTCCACAACTGTGATTTTTCTAAGAGTTCCTAACTGGAAACTCTGACAACATTTCCAGGAAGCAGGAAAAGAATTACTGTCTTTGTTTTATACACTGGGGAATGGAGGAACACTCCAGTTAAATGAATCCACTGCTTTTAACATAAGGCTGTTTTTCCTTTTCCACTGTGTTAGGAAAAGTTTAATGCTAACTTTGTAAATCACAGTTCGTTTTCTTAAACTGTGCCATCGAAGGCAAACTGAAGGGGGCAGAAGTCAGTTACAGCTGACAACACATCAACACAGGAGGACCTGCTACGCTTACTGCACTGTAGCAAGCAGCTTACTACTTTCCCATGAGCACTAGGAGGCATTAAGTCTTTGAGAGGTACAGAATTGGTAACCTTATTAAGAGCTCTTGGTGACAATTCTAAAAATCTAAAGGAAAAGGAAAGAGAATCGAGCTCAGCTATTTGTTCAGGTCACCAGCATACAAAGTAGAAATCACAGCCCTAATGCAGGCATCTTGTGCAGATACATTCTTTAATGCAACACATGGCTGAACAAAAAGAGGGTGTTGACCCAGTCCGTCTCATCCATCCTTCTTGCCCCTTGAATAGATTTTGTTCTGCTTTGCATTCCCATCTATCTTCACCATTTAATTTTTAAAGAAATTTGTTCCCAAAGATTTTAAGCTCTACTGTGAATTTGTTGAGTTTTGTTGTTGTGTATGTGCTGCAGATCAACTCATACTATTTATAATCTACTACTACTAATAAAAAAAAATAAAAAAGACTAGTCTGTTATTGTTGTATAATAGAATTTCTCTGCATCTTCTTCAGTGCACTGATTTTTCCTGTATACTAACTAACACATGCATTTTAAACTTAAAATGTTCATGTATCTTCATTTAAGTCTTCATCTGTTTAGCTCTTTTAATGTTCCTTGTGTTAGAACTCTACAGTAACATTCATTAAAACTTTGACCTTGTGAGTAAACAAAAATTCAAAAATATAGATACTAAGGATTGTATTGAAAAAATCTATATACTCACATGCATGTATAGTTTATGTTTAATTTATAGAACATACATTTATATTTATTAAAAAAAAATGATACAGTACCTGTTTGAGTGATAAGTGAGCTGGTGGTATGAGCATGACTTCTTTTACTAATTTCAGTTTTGCAGGTGAAAATTTTTCAGAGTTCAACAGAGTGATCATTGGAAGTGGCAGAGTCATTTCTTTAGGTGCATCCTGTAGTTGGGAGTACCGTGTGAAAAAAGTGTTAAAAAAGAGAATCATTTTTATATATATCAATGTATATTTTAGTTACGGCACAGGGCCAGTTCAAAGCCTGCTATAGGATTATGGATGTATTTTATGAGGTATATTTAATCTCACTTTCGTGAGGGACTCCTGACTTCAAAATTCTAGAATTGTAGTAATTGGAATAAAATAAAGAAAATGACAAAAGTCTCACGTACCTGATTATGTTTCAGCAGTGCGATATGTAAGTACAATGGAATATGATTAATAGTGGCACCAGCCTTAGCTACAGCAAGTGATGTTCCCCCAATAGCTAAGCTGCCACAAAGCACTGGTTCAATGGGTTCTGCAGGTGGGATTGTTCTTTCTGTACTCAACATCTTCCCTGTGTGAGACGGAGAGTAGTAGCTAAATATTTTATTGGTTTAAAACATGTACTTATGTACCATGGTTGTGCAAGCAAATAAAAAGTCACGTTTTGGTAGTGTAGTCAATATGTAACAAAAGAGTCAGTCCATTTTTTACCTTAAACTTTTTTTTACCTTAAATTTTTTACCTTAAACATTTTCTTTATATGAAATGACGTTACAAGTAAGTAAAGTATCTGGCCTCACTCTGCTCTCAAATGTGATTCAAATCGCCTTTAGAGATCTTTCAGCCACTGAAATCTATGTTTATATGCAGTAATGTCATGCCATTTTTCAGGTTCTTTTCATAAACATGTTTTCAGTAGTCTTTATTGGCCTCCTTATATGCTCAGCTTTTGCATAAACATCTTGGAATATTACATTAAAATCTGATTGGGAGTGCACATACTTGATTTCTTCTAATAATGAGCTTGAAAAAAATAGGCCTGTTACAGTTGGGTTTTCCAGAAAGAGAACAGATCAGGTCTTTTAAATATTCCATACACGTAGTCTTGGTAAATTTTTAAAAGAGCTTACTTCCCCTTCACATACAGTAGCGTAACTTTTGTCAAAATGCTTGAAACCCAGCAGTTCCCACTATTATACTTGTTACCTACACTTCTTACCAGTAAGCACCTGTGTGAAACTGACTCTCAAAAACCATACGCATTGGGTACTTTTTTGTAAATCTGACCAGCTACTTTGGTTCCTAATGGGAGTGACATACACGTGTTAATTTGCAGTGGGAATTTTCAATAAAATATAAATGCTGCAGGATACAGCTCTGATAGGCAATAAAATATGCGTAAGTGGATATGCAGATTACACTATACAACGTTCACATGCTGCACATAACTTCTGTACCTCTTACATTGAGGATAAAGAACTACACGCACAGTACACTGGTAACCTAGTACTGAGCAAGTCCGGTAAATGCTGTGTCTTCCAGAGATTCCTTCCACTACACTATTTTTAAACCTGCTAAAATGACACTATGGATGAAAGCTCTCTGAAAGCACCTGCTGCTGGAAGTTGCCATCCATTACTGCTCTCCTGTCACAACAAGAAGCTACAATCATTGACTCCTCATACTCAGATATTGGTTCCAGCAATAGTATTGCAGTCAATGTTACAATCAAATACAAAGAAATTAAAATGAATAAAACCAGCTAATATAGGTATCAGTAGAACCTTGACTAAGCATACAATACACAGCATGATGATATTTGGATGGACCTGACAGCTTCAGATGTTCCGTTTCAGGTGAAAGGAGAACTTAGAGTACACATATAGAACGTATTAACTGCCTTACTGGTATTTTATGAGAGTTCAAAATAAATTGGTAAGTAAATGGTAATTTGCCAACATTTTATGCCCTTCCAATACATGACAACGGGAAGATCTTTTTTTTTTCTGAGGATAATGCATACATGGAAGTAACATAGCAAACTTTTTTCCTTTTTTTTTTTTTTTTTGCTATATATAGTAATCCTGTTTCTCTACTCTTGCAACAATTTTTTCTTCAGTAGCATTGTCTGCTTACTTGTTTTTTCACTCTGTATTTCCTGTCTTTCCCATGTCATCCCCTTCCTTTTTTTTTCACTTTTCACCTTTATTTCCTCCTGTTGTCAGCGTTAGCCACAACTTTCCCTTCCTCCCTTTCTCTTTCCATTTTTTCAACTTCTATCTTCCTTCTATTTCCATTTTCCTTTTCAGTTCTATGATTCTTTTCTTTCCTTATCATTTTCATTTTTATTCTTCATTTGCATCCTCCTCCATTCTTATTCCTCACTCTGAAGAGTAATAACCTCCTGTCTAAGACAACTGTAAAACAAAGGCAGAAACTCTGTTCAACAAATGCAAGCAAATGATGAGAAAACTGTGTTTCCCTCTCTCATTTCTGAAGGAGAAACTGCTGTGAGCAGAAAGATTTAGAATAGAATAACTCAACTCCTGAACACGTGACAGTACTCTTTAGTGTCCACAGAAGTATTTTAGCATCTTTATCAATACTGGTATTACAGGTCTTACAGAAAATATAAAAAGGAAATGAACTAAAACCTGGTTTTGCTGCTTTTTTTTTCCCAGATGGTGCCACTGCTGATGGAGCACAGGAAGTAAGGGGAAGAGGAGCTGCTTCTTCTTCTTCCTTTTGCATTTCTTTTTTTTCTTCTACCTTTTTTATAAAGTATTCACTGAGAGAAAAAGCATACATGATCACACAGACACCCAATTCAGACAAATGGAGCATGTAAGGTAACATTAAGTAATGTATTAGTCTTATTTAGATTCACTTCAGATGGAAGAATTTCTTTCAAAATGAGTCCTCATTCTCTTGAGAAAGGTTTACAGCTAATCCACTTGGAAGGCAATTAGGTCTGTTTGCCACAGTTTGTGGTAAGTGTGGCAACCCAACAACTACCCCTCCAGGAAAGCGTCACTGCATTCAGGCAGCTGACAGAAACACTTCCACCTACAGACAGAACAGGATGACATGCCACACTACTGCTTCCAGGGTAAAGGAGGCCGTAACACTGCCAGGTAGTTTCTCTAACACTAGTGAAAATACATTCAGATGCATGGGATGTTTTTACCGCAGGGCTTTTTTCTTATAAACAAAAATATTTCTCTGTAATGGAAAAATATGGCCATTCATTTTCACTTGAGATTCCCCTAAGAAATATTTGCCTGAAACAATATATATGACTGTTTAGTGGAAAAACTTTGTTTCCAAGAAAAGAAACTAATTACTCCAAATAAAAATCCTTTAGGAATACCCTGCCCAGAAAAAACACTCCGATAGATCCTGAGAACACTATGTATCTATCTATCTGTTCTGTGGATCTAGCTCAGTGCAGAAGACATAACACAAAAGCCTTCTATACCATTTTTTTCTGCAGCGCAATGAACAGAACAAGCAGAATTTTAATTGGAAAAGCTCCCCCCCCACATTAAACTGGCACCGATTGAGTTTCTTATATTCATTAACATGTTCAAGCATTTTTTCTCAGACTCCTATTTCCCCCCCCAAAAAAATTAATTCCTATAAATTCTTATTAAACAAGGCTAATTTTCATATAATTATGAAGCAGCAGGAAATAATATACTGTAATACATCTTAAATGCACTTCATATCATAAAAGAGACAAAAATATTAGAAGCATTATTGTATATGTTTTTCATTTGCATATAAATTAACAGTATTTCAAATGCAGTAACTTGTTTTGCAGTAACATAAAAAAGTAGAAATCAAATGCAAGACCTACCCAAGCATCTTATCAACTTCACACTGGTCAGTAGGCTTCAAGTCCCTTAACATTGTGTTCAGGGATTCATTCACCCATTCCACAGCAGTGGTAACAGTGTCATTTCTTTCTTTCTCATCACCTTCAGTTATTTCACGTGAAGTATTTTCAGGTACGTGAGAATGAGAGGACATTATAGCAGAACAAATCCTCTGCAAAATAACGTAAAAAGAGCACTATTTAATTTTTAATTTGGAATTGTCATTTGAAAGAATAAGAAGTAAACATCCTTACCAGCTCTATAAGCACCTATCTGCAGAACTACTGTTTGTTCCACTTAACAAATCTCTTTTCACCTCCTTCCTGGTCTCTTACACTCAGGTACTCACAGACCTTATTCAAGTTTCTCCATCTAAATTATAACTACTTAAGCAAAAACCCTGTGACGGATCTGCTTTACATAAACCTTTTGTTACCAGAATTGAACGGATTTATTTTAAATATCATACTGTCATTATGACATCTTTTATTGCAGTTGTTGTTAGCTTGCTGTACCATGATTCATCAGCATTTATGGTTAATGCTTTCACTTGTTATCACTTGTTGTCTTATTTAGGTATTTTAAGCTTATCTTTCTGTACCCCAAAGGATGAATAATACTTACAAAACTCACCCAATGAAAACATCATTTATGGGTATCACAGAGCTGCCTGTATTAATAGCATTAACTTTATATACTGTGAATATATTTAAAATTATATTTAATTTCTTTAAATTGGCTCCTTTTAGGGATCAAGAATTAAATGAGTCATAGTTTAAGTGCAGGTGAGATATATGTTTGACTTAATTATCACCCACATCATCTCAAAGTAAAAGTTCCTTCACCTATACTTCGTTGACGCTGTACTATACTTTTATTTAGCATTGCCACAAAAATAGAAATATAAGGATTTGAAAACAAAAGAAAAATGTAGATGGAAAATGAACTTACAGGGCTAGACATGGCTGTAAGGAAATGCAACATGATACGTTGTTAAGACAGACTAAAGTTTAACATAGAAAGATGCTGTCACATTACATTCACAAAGGAAGCAAGTATTGTCCAAAAAGTATTGTCTACTTCACAGAGCATAAAATTTTCATAGTTGTTGGCAGTGGCTAACTTTTCATGACATTTTTGAGTACATACAACATTATGTACACAACTGGTGAGTCACGGAGATTCATCTTTTCACTAAAGATGCAAACTAAGATTTTCACTAGGATATGTGTACAATGGTACATCTCCCTGATACTGTCTTATTAAATAAAATAAATAAATCAGGAAGAAGGAGCTCATACCTTCTCATAGTTTTTAACTGTACAGTATATTTCCACTTCTAACGTTGGTTTACCAACTCCATCAAGAACTTTTCTTCCAGCTAATTTGCATATTACTGGAGCTTGTGAAAATGTAGAAAAGTAGTTAGCCTTAAATGAAAGAGAAAGAACTCATCAGAAGTCAGTTGCTACGCAAACAGGTTTTTATTCCATTAAATAAATTTAGATTATATCCACCATTGAGCAAATCTACTTATATGTCCCAATCTTCAACACACTGGAGTTACACTGCACATTTACTTCCACAGCATCTGCTTAAGATTCATTCCAAGGAACAGATCCAACTTAAATGGAAAGTCCAAAGTCATATCCTGGTTACATGAACATGTGTTTTATATTACAAAGCTAGTGATGGGTATCATCAAGTATCTCCTTAGCCCTCCCAGAAAATAGGTGTTTGCCCAAAGCTTACTTGGATTTACACTATATAACAAAAACAATCATTGTGCTTGCTATTCATGTGCTACCCATCTTCCCCTGGTGATGGCAAAACACTTGGAGATAAACAGTGAAATGCTTCATTTCCACACACTTTCACATACTATTTCTAAGAGTTACACCCTATTTGTATTGCTTGCAGGTGCTGTATCATCACTAACAGATGTTTCATTAGTAAGACTCCCTACGATATTTTATCAAGTTGATACCAGATATAACTGGTGTGAGGCCCACACTCGTTCCAAGGAGAGCTGAAACATGCCCAATCTCTGTTATTGCAACTGGCCCATGACATCAGTGTGCTCAGCAGTTTTACTTGGGGTACCCGCCAACAGCCTCCCAAGGCAAAGTACTCTCCCTTTGCATTGAGACCAGCAACCAGCATACAACAAAAGGTGTGATGCTGCATAAAACTATCACAGCCGGGGCTGCCTGAGGACCATAGGACACTCGAGAGGGGCCTACGGGCAGGTGGAAGGTCGCGGGGAACCTTGGCCGAGCCTCCGCCCGCCCAGAGGCAGCAGCAGCCCCTCGGCCTCCCTCAGGAGCAGCCGGTGCGGGTGCCTCACGCTCTGCGCCCCTCCCCCGCGGTACCAAGGCCCCGTAGAGATCTGCGGGGCATAGCGGGAAGAGGGCGTTGAGCGCCTCCTCCACCCGCTGCGGCACTCGGTGGCCCCGGTAATACTCCGCCGCCTCCCGCCGCAGCTCCCCGAGCCGCCCGCCGCCACTACACGGCTCCATGGCAGCGCCCGGCGGCCGCGGCGACAAAATGGCGGCGCCTGCCCCCCCCGCCCCTCTCGCGAGAGCCGAGCACCGTCGGCTCTGAGGCGGGAAGCGCGGCGCTGAGGGGGGAATGGCGCCGGGCGGGCCCCGGGCCGGGGGGAGGCAGTGCCGTGTGAGGGCGGCAGCGCCCCCGGCGGTCCTTCGGTTGCCCCCGGGTGTTCTCTGGCACCAGCGGGGGTCCTACGGCTGCTCCCGGGGGTCCTGCAGCTGCCCCCCGGCGACAGCGAGGGGCGGTGTTTGTTTGGTGTCCTTCCTTGGTGCTGCGCTGGCTGTTTCCTTAGAGGCTGGTTATGATCCTCCAAGTCAGAATGCCTGGGGCAGGTGCTCTTTAGTTTTAAAAGTCGCCGAACAACGAAATTGTGTAAGATTATCATCCTGAAAGAGAGACAGATTATGGTTTGTGAAACGTCTAGTGAGGATAACGCCGCAAAATGCCCCAGTAACTCTACTTCTGCATTTAAAAGCTCTTTACTTTCAATGAAAAGAAACGTTTCACAACCTAAATGATCATTTTTAGTCTGCAATTTCCTACAAAAACTTTCACTTTGTTACACTGTTCATTGGTAATTTTGTTGAAGTAACTGAAAATGGAGATACTTAAAAAGCTGTTAGCTGCACACTTCCTCAGCTCTAAAATCAATATGTGTAGACCTTTGCTCATTGTATGTTCACTTCTCTGGGTTGGGCGATAATGAAGAAAAATCCCTACTGAATCATTTTCTTTCCCTTTCACATCCTTCAGAAATAGCACAGTACCTCTCTAGAGAGTTAAACCCTCTTTTTTATTTTTTTATTTTTTTATTTTTTCCCTTTTATTTATCCCTCAGCCTTTTCCTCCTCCGAAGTTCTTAAACTGACACTAGCCGTGCCTTAAAGAGAGGAAAGAGAATAAATATCTGGTGAGGTTTGGCTGGCTAAGAGCAGTTCAGTGCGGTGGGCCGCTGCTCCTCAGGGTGCGTTGCTCTGCCTGAGGGGCTTGTGCAGGTACTCAGCTGGGTGTTATGAGAGGAACGGACCCAGACCTGCATTGTTCCTGGCGGCTTGGCCCCCAGCATTTAAGTTTTAATTACGTAGTTCTGTAAGAATGTACTTCTTGAGGCGATGGTGCCCAAGTGGTGCTTTGTGGGCATCTTCAGGTAGGCAATACAATGTGATTTGGCAGAGGTATCTGCTGCTAAATTTCAGTTGCCTTTAACTCATGTTCCTACCTTCTGCCTTTCAAAATGTGTTGTGGAGAAACAGCGTTGTTTGTTGCTGTATTGGTATTGATCAATAGTCTGGGAAAACAAACTTGCCAATTTTCCCTTGCTAGTTCCAGGAAAACAAAGAATCAAAGGAGATTAATACTCACTTTTTTAAATTACCACGCATTTTTTTTTTTTTTTTTAGTTAACCATTTGAAATGCTAGTAAGGATTCCCCTCCCAACTTATCATTTTAGGTTGACAATCAAGTGAATGTTGCATGAATTATCTGCACAGTCGTGTAATTTCCATTAACAGTAATAGGAACTGCAAGCATGCAGAAAGAGGATGACTTATCCTATGATCCTACCTATTATCAAGTATTTAACTGATTAAGGTTAGGGTACTGCAAGCCACTTCATACCATCGGTGAACTCTCTGCAACCCCATTATCTTCATTAGGCTTGTGTGGGTGTAATTAATTGGTGTTTAGTTAACAGTTGTGTTGAATGAAAAGAATTTAGTTCTATTTCTCTTAGTTTTATTGGCCCCATAGTGCTAACAGGCTAAAGTGTAATTAAAAACTCACTAATCAAAGTATATGTAGCGAGCTCCAAGGAACCTACCCAGTGAGTAAAAGCATGTGACTGGTGTGGATCTGTCCTTTGAGAAATGAACAGGTGTGAATAACGCCCTAGATTAGTTCTTTTTAATTTTTGAACAATAAAATTGTTCACTTATATCAGCATGTACATTCAAAGGTACCAAGCCACCAACATTGTAAGTGTGCTATCATGACTTTCCTAGGGGCGGCCCGTACACCACGTTCCGTTTATATATTTATATTCTTGTAATATTTTGGGTGGATGGAGAAATGAGTTTTGTATTTCTTTCCAGAGAAGCTGTACATCATTTTTTTAACTGCTTTTGCCTTTGCTCTAACTCCTTTGTCAAGAAATCAATTGTTATCAGCTACTCCTTATTTATGATACAGTACTCTTTTACATTACTTTTTTCCCAAGTTGCTTTATATCTTACTTGAGTCTTTAAGTTTGGTGCCAATCAACATGCTATTGGGTACTCTAAAACCAAGTATACTATGGCATGCTTACGTGTTGCATAAAGGATCTGATTTTTGCCATTCTGAAACGTTGCTTTAAAGACATAAAAGTGCCCCTTAATTCAATTAAGATCATGGTCTCACTGCCATCTGTGTTCTTGTAGGATTTCACAGAAGAGTAATGTGTTCTCATTCCACTGACAGGGTCTTCTTTGAAGTCAAGCCTGAGTACATAAAAACTGCATGACATTTCCAATAAAATCAGGATTGCCTTTTTAGTTTGGCAATACAAATACTCTTACACACGTATGTTACTCTTTTGAGGCATTTTAGTTTTTTGGAAAGGCTTTTAAAAATTCTTTTTACACACCCAAAAAAATACTTCTGTAGTGTTTTTTCTTTTTTTTTTTTCTTTTTAATTCTTAATATTTTATGTAGGATAAACATGAGTAACAAAGTTTAATATGGTTTTATGTACGAGATTAAACCAAAGCTTTGGTCCTAGGATGTATAACATTTAGATTGGGTTTTATGTCTAGATAAAAAATGTACAAGAACTTGGGTAATGTATATAATGAATATTTGAAAATTTCTGATGACTGTTAGGTCATGTTTTTTTCCTCTAGTGTTGTTAATTTCCAGAATACTCATATAAGTGTTCATTTGGCTTGACTAATCATTCTCTGCTCCAATGGTTACTTCAAGTTGAGTGGATTTTAATACTAATTTATTTCTAAAGTTTGAGGATTCTTCCTGTGTGTCTGTTCAGCTCATGCTGAGCAAGGGTGAGTCCAGCCTTCCCAAAAGAGGCCACAGAGCTAAAACATGAGAGCTGATAGGCTTTGATTTATCATTCCAACTCTAAAGGTAATTTGGAATGTGAAGTACTTATGGTCAAGTCTTCCAGCTGATTTTTGAGTTTACAAAAGACTGTCCTCAAATTTCTGTGATGTAACTGTTTTTTCTATTTTTATTTCCTGTAATGCACCAGTTGTGGAGGAATACTACGATAGTTTTAGTCTAGGATATCAGGAGTTTATTACATGATATCTTTGTGCATGCATTTTGAAGTATCTTTTATGAGCTTTAAAACATTATTGAAGCCTACCTAGTTCCAGGACCTTGACATGATGGATTATAAGGATCTTTGTCAGAATCATTTCAACGGGATACTCTGAAATGTTAATATACTTATAAATACATACAGACTTTTACCAGGCTTTGTGATATTCATGTTAAATATTTTCTCTGACATGAAAATAAGAAAGTATTCTCATGCATTGTTACAATACAAATTTAAAGATCATGTGGCAAGGTGGCCATAATGCATCTGCAATTTATACAAACCAGCAAGCAAATTCAGAGATGAGCTGGAAGTAGAAAAGCAGGAACGTTTACTGAAGTTTTCTAGTTCTGGTGCTGGGTTATTGATTCGAGGGAAAAACTTTAACGTAAATCATCTCTTTTTTATGGTCAGAAAGGTTTCCTTGGATGTGCTAGTTTGAACCTGCGGTGTAATGGAAATCATAAAAAGCAACATATTAGAAGGAAATTACTCTTCTTTAATTTTCTGGCCCCAGTTTGTTGAAATGAGATACCTCGAAAAGATTATCTGATATCTTTTAAAGGTTCTGAGCACTAAAACTTATTTATTTATTTATTTAAAATCTTCCAATTTCCAAAGAACATTTCCAGCATTTTTTTTTATTCTGAATTTATTTTAGTTTCACGCTTTGGGCTTTGGGTCTTCCTCTTACCTGTTCTCTTGGATTAGAAATTCCCTACATTTGGAAATTTGGTCAACCATTTGAGAAGCAGTACTTGCAACTCCAAGTACAGAAACTTTGGGGATGGTTGGAAGAAACCTGTAGTTTATCTGCTACTGGCTATCTGTTACTGATCAAAGGCTTACACGACTAAGGAGTGAAGCTGGAGTGGTGCAGATGATCCATTGCTATGTGGGATACGTAAAAAGTAGTTTGAAATCAGAGTTATTTGGATATATGTAATAGTTGAAGTGAATGTTGTGATGAGTGAGAAATAGGGTTAATTGAGTTCTCAAGTCATGTAACTTGCTCACAGATTTTAAGAGAAACCTTTCTGTTTCTTTCTAGGAAAAGTAAAGCTGGTAGCAGAGGGATTTAAGGAGTTCAAATAAAAAGGTAATTTTTGCATTACTGTTCAGAACTGGGGCTAGAACAGAACACTATGTCCTGTGACTTTATTCTTAAACGCATTTTTTGGGACAAACTAAGTATGGAAGAAACGGAAGAATGGCATTTTTTTCCCCATGGTATATCTCCTGATTTTTACAACCTTAATCTCTTGGGGCATGTCTTGAACTTTTAACCTTCTTTCCCCAGCACTGATGCTGTGTATAATGGACTCTCCTGCCTGACACATAACTAGATTGCAGTTCAAAGTGGATGTCACAAACACTATTGCACCATCTGGAGCAAAAGCTTGACTATCATTTTGGGATAAGCCCGTAAGATTACATGAATTTATAACTGACTTTATTATTATTACCATAGCAGTAGTTTCAGTATCTGTAATGCAAATTTTTTTTTGGTAGCAAACTTGCACAAAACCCCCAGATTTTCAGATGTCAGATTAAATCTGTTTTTTTTTTTTTTTTTTTTTTTTTTCTGTTGTTGTTGTTGCTGTTTTTCTCCTATAAACAAGATTTAAATAGTCCCCTTGAGGCTAGAGAAATACTGTGTGAATACTGGTACTAAAATTCTGTGGTACTAAATTTCCCTCTATTTCCATGATTTCCATTGTTACCTTTAATAGATTTTTTTTTCATTTCAAAACTTGTTTAGTAAAAAGAGTGAGAGAAATACTGCTCCTACACATTAAATGAATAAATAAACTTAGATGTAAACTAAAAAGCTTTTGAGAATATGCCTTCAGAAGAATATGCAATATTCACAGTTCCTTGTAAGATATTCAACCATATGTTTGAATGACATCCTGCTGATACAGTGAAATACACCTTCTTTTGAAGAACAACAGATCTACGGAATTGCATTACTATTTGAGAGTGTATTCAGGCACAAAATACTGTTTTTGCAAATTTAGTGTATTGCTAGAATTATATTGAAACCTAGTTCTTCGGCATGTCTGAAAGCACAGATTCTGAGTGAGCTTGAACATGTCTGACTTTCCTCAAAAGTCAACAAGGCTTGTAAATCCACAGCATTTCTTACAGGATAGCTTGAAGTTAGGTAGAGCTATGAACATGAGGTCAGTCTGGTGGTTTTGAAGTGTTTTGGAAAAGATTGGAGAAATAGTTTGGCATGGTGCATTTGCACGAGGGATTAGTTCAGATTTCAAATATCACTGCTTTCTAAAATTAAGCAGTGGCTGGCTGATACGGACATAGAGATAGTGGCTGTTTCTAATGCAAAACCTCCCTTCATTTTCTGCTTTAAGAGTTGATAGCCAGGTTTCAAGAATCATACATGGGGAAATGTGGAGGTGCTCTACATCCCAATGTGACTTCTTTTTGTAAAATATTTTTGATTCAGATTTATGATTCAATATTTTGGATTCCCTAGAGCAGAAAGGAACATCTTTTAAACAAGCTTTCACAAAACTTTATCTTTCTTTCTTGAAGCTTTACTGTGACATAAATTACAAAATCACAGCTGCTTAGGTTGGAAGGACCTCCTGAGACCGTCTATTCCAACCGTCCTGCTCAAGTAGGGTCAGCCCAGGACTGTGTCCAGTAGAGTTATAATAATATATCAAAGCAGGGAGATTACACAGCCTCTCTGAGCTTCAGTGCTGGTATTTGACCACCCTCACAGCAAAAAGTGTTTTCTTGTGTTCAGACTGAATGTCCCATTTTTTAATTTGTGCTCATTGCCTCTTGTGTCAGCTGGTGCTAAGGAGGCTGGCTTTCTCCTCTTCATTACTTCCCATCATATTTATACAGATTGATAAATAAGGAGAGAGCCTTCTCTTCTTCAAGCTGAAAAGTTAAATTTCTACTAATATGAGGAGTGCTCCAGTCCTTTAATCATCTTTGTGCCCTGTGCTGAACACACTCTAGTAAGTTCTTGCATCAGTTGCACTAATGGAAATTGCATTACAATGTATTGACATGGAATATTTAATTATGGAATAGAGTTCATTGTCAGGCTCTTGATTTCTATCAGGATTTGTGTATTTATTAAAAATCGTGTGTAAAGCACTGAAAATATTGCAGACGTTCATTTTATCTTTAACTGTGATACAGGACTTCTGTTTTCTAGACTCCGTTTCTTACGAAAAGTTACTGAAAGCAACATGAGGGCAGGAACTGATAGAATAGTTTGACAGAAAACCCTCTAGAACTGGAGGCAGATAGTGCTTCTGCAGCTGTGCGTTTTGTGAAATGTATCGAGAGCAATGAAAAGGACAGTATGTAAAACCCATCAGGCTTCAGCCAGAAAGCAATCAGTATACATAATGTGCCCAAACACCCATCATAAAAATCACCACTTTCCACAGCAAAGAAAGAGGGTATATTTGTTGTTAACTGTTGATGTCTCTTGAGCAGGCCGAGAGCAAAACATTCACAACTATTTGTCAGTGTCGTGTAATAAACACTTCTGGTTTCTGACTTTGCCAGTTAATTGGTACTCAGTTACTTGCTCCATTCATGGGGAGGGAAGTAGTCCAACACACACAATCTCTGGCAGTGCAGGCTGTGTTTCAGTGCAGTGAAATTATTTTGAGAAGTGCCTGACGCTAGTGTTCTATTTTAAAGTTAAATGAAATCCTAGCAGTTGGGTTATTACAAGCTTAAATCCACAAAGGACTATCAGATCATTTACTCTTGACCTCCTGTGTATACCAAGCACTGCGTTGTTTTTTACATGTGATCTATAAGATTAAAGGGTTTTAGGTTTTAATTTGAGAATAATTGCTGCCTGCTTGCAGCATAATATCTTAATAAAGAGCATAGCTCTTAATTAACAATTTTGTATGTTTTAATTCTCCTGTATTCCGTGAGCATCGACTGTAACAGGCAAGGAAATGAGCACAGGAACATCTTAAATTCCCCGGCTACTTGTCAAAAGATAGTAGAGCTTTTCTTTTGTGTTTCCTACTTACACAGTCATTTTTCAGGACTGCCATGAAGTGTTTGTGAAGCTACTGCACCAGCCTGCCCCGTGATGGGAGTTCATTCAAAGGCCATGTTGTTTCAGGACAAGCATGAGTAGCAATTACCACTTCCAGCTTTCTCTAGAAGTGTGAGTTTTTGTCAAGGGCTCCAGAGTCAGCCTGCTAGCCTAAGCTTCAGACACAAAGGAAGATCAGTTATTTTCAATTTCCTGTATCACAGTTCTTGATGTTGAAGTTTTAGATAGAAATTCTACTCTTGCTGGCAACTTGTGGGACTGTATACTTGAAAAAAAAAAAAAAAAAAAAAAGAAAAAAAGAAAAAAAGAAAAGAAAAAAAGAAAAGCTGTTGCAATTACTGAGTTTCCAAAAACACTTGCAAAAAGAACAGGAGGAAACTGTATTTCAGACATCTGTTCAATCCTCTTTACCTCTTTGCTATAAAGCATTACATCAGCCAACAAAGTAATTCTGAATAAGTTATACAGAGGACTTTACAAATCCCTGGTTAGTTTAATTGGATACCTGCACTATAATTCACTCAGTTCATCAGCTGAGTTGTATATAACAACACCTAACTATAACGTTAGTTCCAATATAGTAGTTCAGTTTTTGAAATGCTTAATGTGTAAACCTCCCGTACATCTTATTCTTTGCTTCGTGTAATCAAACTAGTGTGAGTCTGGTTCAATTACATCACAAGATTAGAGCCTGGCTCTTTCCAGGTATCTTCAGTCACATTAATTTGCGTGCTTGTAATCTTGTGAAACTGCATAAAACAACCATCATATAGCTGCCTGTCTTAGAGTTGCTTACCAAAGAACAAAGAATTTGCCTGACTAATTTGAAGGGGATTAAATTCATGGCACTATTCAATAACTGCACCCATTTTTTAACGCCACTCTAAGCTTTCCTTAAGCGTATTCTGTATATAGACAATATTTTAAGAATTAAAAGAAATCGTGTTAGTTTGTTTTATAAGAAATGGAATAGGAAATGGAGAAAAGGCAAAAGAGGCAATTAAGTAATATTATCTCCCAAAGGTAAAATTAGTGACTTGTAAATCCAAAGTAAATGAGAAAATACATCCTGATGTGAGTTTTGTGTGTTTGTTGTTCAGCTTCTTTAAAAAGTCATGCAAATATAAAATATGCAGAAAGCGGTGCTCGTAAAGCACGATCATCCAGGAGAGCTGGCCACGGTAAACTTACTATATATACACACAGATACAGCCATATATAGGAGCTGCTGCTTCTTGCTTCCTTGTTCTTGAACTTCACTAAGAGCTTTCAATTGCTCTGACATTTTCAGCCAAAGAAGTAATAGTTGTTGCCGAGCAGTATTCTACAGGCAATTATCTTATCTGATCGTTGGAGCAATCCCCACTAGAAAGGAACCAATATGATCAAGTTAAATCATTACAGAAAGGCAAGAGAAACAGAGGGAGGAACAAACTGAGAAAAAGGGGCTCATCTCATTAACAGGTGCCTGTGCTGCAGGGTTCAGAACAGCAGACAATGAATTTAGCATGTAAGACAAAGCTGTGGAGTTGCCTCCTGTAGCTGTTGACAGGTCTGAATCCTCTCTTCCAGACCCTATTGTGGCTACAGTGTGAGGCACCTGCAGAAAATGTGCCAAAACCAGGCAGGGAGCACAAGCTTTTCAATAAGCTGTCATCTCTCTCTCCCTTCAGCCACCCCTCTGGTTCCCAGCGGGAGAAGAGAAGCCATACTGGAGAACTAGACTGGAAAACAGTCATGTGATGGGAAAAGGGGTCAGATATAGACACCTTACTGTTACCAACTTTACATGCCTTGTACCATTCAGCTTTTTCAACACTTCCTAAGGAGCATTTATTCCCCGTGCCTAATACTGCTTTTAAGCTAATGACCTCTGAACAACTGCATTGTGGGGATAGGCAAGGCACCATCTGATTATTGTCAGCAAATACATTTTTAATGTTTATGCCTTCCTATTTCTGCTCTAGAAAGAAAGATACAGATTTTGTTTTCATTAATAGAGTGGTAAGCAATGATTTGAATACTGCCAAAGCTGCCACTCTTGCTCTTACAGGTGAGTCAAGAGATCACGCCATGCTTCCTACAGGGATTTCAAGACTTGATCTTGTGCTTTAAAAATCTATATTTAGAAGCCCATGTTGGTTTAATGTTTCTAGAGTGGCCTTGAAGCCTATGCATACTTATTTAAAAAGAGAATGATTGCACTTGTTTGTTTATGTACAAGCACAGCAAGAATTTATATGGAATAATCTGTAGATCCTGAAGCATTTACTATGGAAGGTTTTTATTCATTCTGGAAAAGGACAGTTTTTGTATGTGTGAGCATATCCGGGTATATACCTTGTGCATGTGTGCATTGGTTGCATCTACACCAGCACTGTGCAGATGTGGAGTATGTGTGCTGGTATATCTTTATTCTGGCATTTTGGATAGAAGCTTTGCTACAGCTCTGTCACAGTAGGGGAGATCTGTGGGGTATCTGAGGTACTCTGAGCTATGATCTCCTGGTTACACCTGTCAGTTGATACGTAGTAGGGCAGTGCTTCTCTTTTTGTTTCAGGTCAGGGCTGAGAAGGGAGGCTGGTTTATTTAGCAAACTGAACATACAGGAGAAAGGTGCATAGCTAGGTTTGTTTCCTGATATGGCATTGACGTGGCTTGGAACGCTCAGGGTGTGCCAACATATGAGAAAAGGAGAAGGCTGTTATTTCAGTTTCTAATACATGAAACAGAAAGAAGGTAACCTTCCAATGGCGGCAAAGTCCAAAAAAAAATGGACTCGATGATCTTGAGGTCTCTTCCAACCTAGAAATTCTGTGATTCTGTGAAAGAAAGTCTGGTGAGTTGGGATTTGAACCAAAATCTTCATCCCAAGTACTTTCTTAGGAAGATCTGTTTTTTGATCTGTTTTAGAAGGTTCAAGTAATAGTTCTTACCACTACAACTGTTTCTGGTAACATGTGGCTATTACAGATAGAGAGAACAAATTCCCAAACCAGAGGTAATATAGTCCTTATCTGGCCCAAGCTGTCAGCCCCAGTGCTATATTTTGTAGCCTCCATCAGAGGAAGGACGAGTCTAATGGGTTAAAGGAAATAAAGGATTGTGGCATATTCGTGGAAAATAGACATAAAATATCTGAGGACTGGACATGCTTCCAAGTCACGTCTATTTCTTTCTTCAAAAGTGTGTTTATGATTATTTCATTTCCTTGTGCCCCTTATCCCCCCAAAAATGTGCCAGAATTTTGGTCAAGAAATGATGTATTATGGAAGCTCTTCCATTAATGAACCTGCAGAAAAAAAAATACTAATAAACTCTCCCAAGGCTGCATATTCATCTGTATGAATAAATAACTTTCCACATACAAATTGCTGCCAGCGGTGGCTCAATTAAGGTGGGTCATTAATATGCCTGAGTGGTATGTTTTGATAACGTTTTATCAAGGATAAAATGAAGTAATTTAAAGAAATGAGAAGGAAGCAAGAGGACAGTACGTTCCTAGACGTTCATCCTTTTATTTTGCTCTAGCTTTTGATAGCTCCTGCAAAGCGTTGCAAATTTACCGGATAGGTACCTATATTCTTAGATGTATCAGAAAAGAACAAATATACAAGGAATATGCTTAAAACAAACAGATGAATATGTGATAGTGCATCTCTTTATTCCGGTATGGGTTATGCATCCTTTCCCTTTCATATGTCCCTCCAGGCACGTTGCAGGTAAGGTGGCATTTAGTTGTTTGTTCGCTCCCCAAAAGGCAAGAGTTTGTGCCTGATTGTTTAAGACCTTCGCTATGCTTTGAACATGTCTAGTTCCCTTGGAAAAACATTCCCCGCATCCCCATCCCCCTTTAGAGAAAACAAGTGAACTATTCATGCAAAAAAGTGTGTGTGTGGTTGGGAGAGTGGGGGGGCGTGCAATGCCACCGACAAACCCTATTGAAATGCATTGGCTGTTCATTTACATTCACACTTTTTTTAATAAAAATGTTAACTAATGATGTTAAATGCTTTGCCAAAGGTCCTGGCGGGTCAGTTGCCGAAGTACCATTTCTGCCTAATTAGGGCTCTTGTGGCAGCCCAGGGGCCTCCTGATGCAGTGGGTGACAAGCCGGGAGCTGACAGCTTCAATCGGCTCCAACAGGAAGGTTGGGCTGGTCATGTTTTCTAACTCAGCCAGGTGTTAGCTGAATGTAGGGGGGGTCTTGGCCAGACCTGGGCATTCGTTTGATCTTCCATTCTTTCACTTGCTCTATTTTGAGCTCTTCCCTTTGCCTGTCCCGTCTTGTGTCAAGGTCAAGAATGAGCTTGACTAAATCAGCAATTTCATTTATCTCTGAGAGATCATTAGCAGCCCTTCTCCCTCCCCTCCCCGCATAAACCTTAGGCACTGGTGCAGAAACAGCACTGGTTCCATAACCAGGCACTGAGCAGTCCAAATGTAGAAAGACAGAAGGAGGAATAAATGCAGATCCTTCCACAAATAAAATCCTTTCTACTTTTCTGTTGCAAACCTCTTCTTTATTATTAACACATATTAACGTTTTCCATCAAAACATCCTAATAATCCTAAAAAATGTGAAATGTTTCAGAGAAAAAAAAGCCTAGAACA
Organism: Heteronetta atricapilla; assembly: GCA_011075105.1. Classification (NCBI taxonomy): domain Eukaryota; kingdom Metazoa; phylum Chordata; class Aves; order Anseriformes; family Anatidae; genus Heteronetta; species Heteronetta atricapilla. Next base: position 29,425,328 of record CM021736.1, on the reverse strand, counting down.
TACTTAAAATCCTATTTTGTCACTGCTGTATTAACAGCAGTGTTTTGTTAGAAACAGCAACAAAAAACAGAATTTAAGGTTTTCCTTTGACCTCACCTGTTTCTTAGTAGCACCCTGACCATCTTCACATGTGGCCGCATGCTTTTGATAGCTGGCCAGTCCTAGGTGTCTTGACATCTGACAACTGTAAAATCAGATCATCAGCATATTGGGGAATTGGCTTTTTTAATGGGTATCTTCACTTGGTTAATCAATAGCACTTAGACTTCAGCTGAGTTTTGCTAGTTTCTGTTAACTGAGAAAATAGCCCTTTATTTCAAAAGCATAAACACATTACTGACCATGGTATAAATAACTCAGGATTTTAAAATGCTTTACCAAGTAATGGTACATAATTTATATATATATATATATATAGAGAGAGAGAGAGAGAAGATGAATCTAATACTGTGTCAATGTTCTGTTTTTCAGATGTTATTACTAGATTTCAGACTTTTTCAGACTTCTCAGTTTAAGCAGATGAATTGAACTAGTCCCTACTTACATAAAAGTCACTACGTGCAGGAATTTCTTTGGTTTCTATGGAATGAAGCCACTGCTGAGGAAAAAGGTAGCACTTGGATGGTAACAGCCAACTGGTTAGTAACACTCAATGGTATTAAGGACAGGAAACAATAAGAGAATTTCTGTCACTTGATGGTTGTAATCATAATATAATGGTAGTTTTGCTTGTTTAACAGGAAGACTGTAATAGAAAACAATTGCATCCTTTCTTGTTAATGATGGAAAACTTTATATATATATTTTTCTTTGCCCTTATCTCTGATCCAAAAATCAAAAGCAACTCAAAGAAATTCAGCTCTGGAGAAAACAAATACCTTTCTGTTGTATTTAGCAAAATCGTGGCTATGAAACAGTATAAAATTGGACCTGACAGCTGACAGTCCAATAAAGCAGTTATCCTTTATGAGAACATGAACAATTGAAGTGTTTTATTAAATATTTGTTGTCAGTGGGGACAACTATTACAGTAGCACAACATTTCACGTAGGGAGTCTTAAAAGTTTTCTTGTGTAGTTTATTAAGATGCTATTCCTGCCTCTCAAAAGAGATCAGTATTGAAATAAAGAGGTAATGTTGGGACATGCATTTTTTTCAGGAGAAAAATGAACTGGAAAATATGAGTCATGTTAGTCAGTATCTTGTCTCATCTTCTTTCTGGATCTGCACTGTACAATGAAGTGCATTTCATTATATTAACATAAGAAGAACTTGGCATACCGCACAGTTGTTGGCTAGGTAGCAAGTCCACTGGGTAGCAAGTCCAGAGAGGATTTTTTTTTTTCTTTTGATATGATTTTTCATTGATAATTGGAGTCAAAGAACATGAAGCAAAATGCTTGCTGTTTCTGTACTAGTAATTACAAACATTCTAAAAGAATTTTAGCCATTTCTTTTAATTGTTTACTGTTTTTGGAAGATTGGTAACAATGACAGTCAGTAAGTCTGTACTGCCAGATAGTTCCAATGGGAGCATCATGATTATGCAAATGTGCACTGGTAATACCCAAAATACCAATTACCAATTTTCTGCATTCTGTTCCCTGTTTCCTATATAGTTTGTCTTGATGTCTTCTGCCTTATAAATACAGATCCTCAGTAGGTTTCACAAGTACGTGTATGTCTAGAAGAGTAGGGAATTGGTTTCTGTTGCGCTATTAAAAATATTTTCTGTTTGTGTGATAACATACAAATTGAAAAAGTACACATCAAATGTAAATTTTTAACATCTTAAAGTGCAGTTCCTGTAAAGGTAAAGCTGCTATTAGAAGTTGTTCAAATGAAGAAGACAGTAAGAAAATGGAGAACACAATGAAGGTAATGCTATTTTTTTTTTTTTTTTTTGAAGTTATTGAAATCTGTCTTTGTCTCTCTATTTTATTCTATCTACATATTGCAGCACACCAAATAGCCTAAAACACATGTATAATTTATGAATTTTATGATGGATATGTGGGGAAGACAAGCCTTCTCCACAGACACATTTCTTCTACTCTTTACTGTTCTGGGAATGTGCGCAGAAATTCCTGCTGTCGTAGCCTACTCCAGACTACAGACGGTTATATTAAACTGCAGCACCCATCAATCCAAGCGTAGTGCCTTGTAGTTGATCTTCATAACGTAGACAAAGTGAATTGAACAAAGGATGGAGAATCAGGTTTTGCTCTGAATTTCCTCTCCATTTGTGAGGTTCAGAAATGTATCTTCACCAGTTTGCTCCTTAAGCTGAAACAGCACACCAAGGCTGAATATTGACATTGCAAAAGTTCAGTTCTTTCCTTTCTTTGTAATTAACTGATTCATGTGTGTATTGTTCTGAGAAGTGCTTTCATTATTTCTTATAATTTTAAGTTTTCCAGTGTGTTTTTGAACAGATGAAGAATAATTCTTTTCACTGAAATGCTTTTGTATGTGAATCTGTGTGAAAGTTTTATTAATTTATTTCCTCATTCTAACCAAGAAGAAGAAGAAAAGCCTTGCGCAAGTAGGAAAAATTCTGCTCTTCTGCAAGAAATCTTTACTGCTCAGAGCAATTGCTCATCCTTCCACAAGCTCGATCTCAATATTGCTCAGAACTGGTATTTATTTTCGACTGTGGCTGTCTGTTAGGAATAGTCATGACCTTGGAGATACAGTGTGTGTTGGCAATCCTTCCTGCTCTCACCGACTTGCACATTAGGGGAAGGTAGTGCCCATCACCTTTTTAATAGAGTCATCTTAATTCATTTGCAGTTTAGGGCAGGAACAAACTGTGAGTCCTGATCAATGACCCATGAATCCAGTGAAGATTCACCCAGTGACCTGCAGTTAGCAATGACTCAAGGCTTTAATGAATCTATATTTTTCCACTCTTCTCATGTTTTCAATCTTTCATTTCTTTCTTCATATCAGATCAGTAGAATCCATCTGTTAAAGCTAAGTACAGTGGCATGAGGTCTGAAAAGGTCAGGAGCAGAACAGATTTCTTTCCTCCAGATGGAAGCTTTAAAACAACAGGGAATAATTACATATAAGTGCAAGAATGCTCAGGTAACTGATCGGATTTTATCTGCCTGATCCTTGCATGATGTGAATAGAAGATCGACCTGTCCCTGAACTCTTCTGCCAGCTTCACGGAATGACTTAAACGAGATCAGCTAAAATGATTATACTAGATGGGTTTTAATGATTAGTCAAACCAATTCATCAGCTTGTTTCTCATTGGTACTTTCATTCCATCACGACACACAGGCTGGCTTTACAGACCGGCTGTGTTTTGTTGCCAAAGCAAAAGCAATTTGAAATTGTGGAGGTACATCTTTTGAGTTTATTTGGGAAGGTGCTTCATGAAATTCCTGTGCATAGGATATATGTGTTGTGATGCATCAGCAGTGGACATTCATTGAGTTTCTGGAATTCTTGACTGGTCCTGAGTCCCATTTTACCCTATAGCAGTACAAAGTCTCTATAAAAGCTGTAACAGCTGTAGGCATGGAGAGTTAAGGCTTGAGCTTATTTGTAACCGTATATTTAAAAGATACAGCTATGTCTTAATTTAATGAGTGAGGATATTAATATTATTTTATTTCCAGGATGCATGGTTTTGTATTCCACTGCTTCACAAAAACTGTGTGATTATTTTTCTGGCCATTGACACTCCTTTATAAGTAAAATATAGGACCTTAAAATCACTTGAATTCCTATTTGTACAGTGAGGCATGGCTTGTGAATTTGACCAGTGGATTGAAAAATCAGAATGCTAACACTGGAATTGGCTGAAACCTTCTAAACTCACAAAAACATCTGTTCTATTAAAGATAGAGTTAAAGAGGGAGAATCTGTAACAAAATCACTCTAAAATATTCCCATCCTGATCCTAAGTATCTGGAAAGATGTGAATGAAAAACCCAGAATGCTTCATCTAAACTTTAGGGGGTCTGTTGTGGAAAGAGGATATTCCAGCTGAACATAATAGAACAAATTCCAGAATGATTAGAGACTGTGTTGTCTAATTAATTAGCTTTTGTGGTAGTTAATTAAGTGGTCAAGAGTAGTATATGAGGCAATAAAGTCTTCTTTTAGTATTTAGCAGAACCAAAGTCTCTTTATAGGGAACTGACGGTGATGTAATTCTGTTACACTGTGAAACGTGCCGAAACACAGTTGTTAACGTGTTTTAAGTTTGGTAATGTTTTTAAACAGGAGAGTAACAGTAAAGCTCATGAAAGAAAACCTTGTAATTAGTATTTGGGCAAAATTAATACATGCAGGCCTGTGTTCTCAATTAGCCTCACAGATAACCAAGCTTGGGATTTAAAATTCTATCAATAAAATGAACCAGATTCTCTCCAAGGCAGAAGAGCTTTGTCTCATAGAGAACACAGATGGAATTTTCTGCTATTTTCAGTAGAGTTCATGTTATATATCACAGAAAGGTTGAGGTTGCAAGAGGCTTCTGCAGATCTTGTAGCCCAACCCCAATGCTCAAACAGGGTCACCTGGAGCATGTTGCGCATGATCCCATCCAGGTGGGCGTTGAGTATCTGCAGAGAAGGAGATTCCATGACATCTCTTGGCAAACTGTTCCAATGCAAACTATATAAAAATACTTTTTTTTTTTTTTTTTTTTTTTTAATAAAAATAAAAAAAGAAAAGGTCAGTAAGAATTATGAACGTAAACCAACATAGTAGCTCCAGGACTTTTGCAAGATTCTTTGGGATGTCACTGTAAATTCCTTTGCAGAAATTTTAAATTTCTTGCCTGTAATCAGTAAGCTAAAAACAATGAGTATTATGGATAGCATTTTGGATGTCACTGTTGACTATTTACTGTTGATTAGCTGTCTTTCAGTTTCTGTTTTTATGGGATGGCAGCCTGATGACTGCATAACTTCCTCTGAGTGCTGTCTTACTTGACAGCAGGAAAAGGTACCGTGGTAAACAGCCATGGCATCCGAGTTTAGTCTCCGAATAACTGGAAAGAGGAAGGCTCTGATTTAGGTGTGCTCAGTCCTTGCTCTTCCGGAGGACAGCCAGGGCAGATACCTAAGACCTAATGTCTCCAGAAGGGTCTGTTGCATGTAGAGGAGATTTCGTACAGGTTCACACTGAACACTGGTGCAATGTGTAGCCATCACGTTGCTAGCACCCAGGCATGAGGAGGCTGAGTACACAGACTTTGCCAGCCCACATACGATGCTATAATGCTAGCTTGCTTAATAGGGTTGCACATCAGATGGCACACTGCAGGGACAGAAGGCAGAGATCTACAGGGAATAAAAACCAGGAAGAAATGAAGGTGGTGGAAAGAGTGAATCAGGTGTCCGTCACCCTACAATGACTTGTATTGAGTGGGTAAGTGCTAATAGGTGATACCAATCCCAAACCTTTTCCATATAAACACTTTCTCAGATATATGTGGTTTTTCCATTTCTCTATCCAATACAACAACTACACAATGTTCCCTGTTCACTTACCTATCTTTTTATTGAGATCTTCTCCAGCTTGTGGTAATACATTTCTTTTCTTTCTTCTTCTTCTATTATTCACCGTTAAAGACTTGTACTATATCTCCAAACCTTTCTGATAGATTCCATAGAGAAGAAAATGATTCAGGGGAAAAATCTTTGAATGCATTTTTTGAAAAATATTAGGACTAAAGCTACCTTAAAACTCCCTGCAGGTTTAATGAGAGTGCCTGTTAAATTTTCTGGGTATAGAAGAATAATTTGCTAAACAAAATCCCTGCTATTGTACCTTGGTTGCCTGTCTTTTTTTTTGTTGTTGTTTTGTTTTTTGTTTTTCTTTTAAACTTCAGAATAAATGAAAAAAATTGATCTGTGTGGTCACTGAAACATTAAATTGTCTTATCTGTCACTTGTTCAACATTGGCTTCTTAAAAGGGAAAACAACAATCACAATCAGCAGTTTCTCAGTGCCTAGAAGAAAATAGAAGCTATAAATGGACAGATGAATTATGTGCTTCCAGTGGTTTTCAAGGGAAGCATTTACTGAGGGAGAAAATTGTTTTAATCTTATAACAACTAAGGAGTGTGGAGTTTGTAAAAACATGGAACACCTACACATAAACTTCATTTTTGTTGCATAGGAACATATACAAAGTAGCTTTCAACAAAAATGCTTGGGGAAACAAGCTCTTTCATTGTTTGCTGTGTTATTTTATATCTTTAACAAATCTCTGTGAAGCACTCAGGGAAACCTAAACACAGTGGGTCAGTTGAGTGTTCAGCCTTAACAGTGCTGAAGAAAAAAATAGCAGTGAATCTTCTTTTAAAATGGAAATAAGCATAAATTTGGGTCGTGTGGTGTGAATCTTTTCTTTCCTTATTTTGAGAGAGTGGAGGGAAAGAATAGGAGGGAGCTAGAATCAAACCCAAACAAAGAGCAGCCTCTGCGTTCTTCTTTTTTCAGTTTCCTGTCCTGTGTATATAGATTTTGCTCAGGATCAACTGAAGCAAAATACAGATGTGTAAACCTGCCACTAGGAGGCATTTACATCCTCTTGCTTTGGTTAATTAATCCTGGCTATTGGAGCACCCTCTCCCTCAATTGTTCTCCCCCTCTTGTCCAGCTGTTTTGCATTCAACAGCAGAATGAAACCAAATGAATTCTTGTGAGGAAAAAAAGTAGAAATCTTTCACGAATCAGATTTTTCATTCTTGCTTGGGGAAATTAAGTAAATAAAGGCATGGATATCCAAAATAATATAAGCTATCAATTACAAAAAATAGAAATATAACCTCTGAATCCTGTGTTAGGATGGGACAGTAATAAGATTCGCAATCTGTTCCTTAAAATTAAGTTATTTTTGACTGAAAATCTAGAAGCCAGGTAAGGCTAAGTAAAGTTATCTTTTTTTAACATCATTGTCATGTACTGCTGAGTGTAACCATGGGATTTTATTATGATTGCTCTCTGTGCTGGAGTGGGAGATCTGCTTAATTTACCAGGAATACAGAGAAGAGAGAAGATTGTTGAGGACTGAGAAGTGAGGATGTGCTTTTGTTTGGTGTTCCAATGTGTGTGAACGGGGGCAGGAAGGTAACTGTTCTGTACAAAACATTGATTTTTGCACAAGGTGGTTTATCTGCCAAATAAATCCAAAAACATTTTCAAGTAGAAGTGTGTGGATGCATTGTGATGTCAACGGGAAATGTTGATCCCATTTCTGCTTCCACTAGTGCTAAAGTAGATCTGTAAGATCCACTACTGAGAGCTGGGAGCTAAAGCTAAGAAAGGAGAAGTAAATTGGAGGGGGGGGGGGGGGGGGGGGGGGGAGGATGATTTTAGAAAGGCGTTTTTGTTCTGGAGATCTCATTAAGGCTTCCTAAGCCCTCCTTGCACACAGGGGTACAACTTTACCTACAGCGAAGATGCCAAGCTTGTTCCCACCTGGTTTGTTTTGGCAAAGCCACGCTGTGAGAGGTGGGTGCAGCCCGAGACTCCACTAGTGCAATCACTTTGAAGACTGAGTACAGTTCCTTAAGGGTTAGTGAAAGAACAGTAGCAAAAGCTGTTTATAACATGTGCAAAGGTATTTGCATTGTTCCGAATGCACTGAGTAGGATATTATTGGTGCCTACCTGTCCTTGATATATATATTGAATACTCAAAGCGTTTGACTCTTCTCATTTTCTTATCTTTTCTACAACACACTGCCAGTGCTGAATATGTTATATGATGGAGAGCAAGACTTTTTGTTTAAAGGGTTTGGGCATGAATTAGTACTTCAGGCTTTAAACAGAATGTCTGCTTGGGTCATATCCACTGTCACATCCAAAATGACATTTTCAGTTTAATTTTATTTGATCACTTGGATTAGATGGACTGCATGTATTTCCTCATGGTTTTTTGTTTGTTTGTTTGTTTGTTTGTTTTTTGTTTGCATCTCTGTGTATTTTCCTTATTTCATTACATCTAAAGATTTCCCAGCCTAGCTGTTGCTTAGGGATCAGCACATAAAGGAGTAGGTGATCTTAAGGTCCCTTCCCACCCAAGTCATTCTATGATTCTCTGAAATGCAATTGCCCATTACTAATAGATAGTCGAGCAGTGCAATAGCAATGACTAGCTGATATTTATGATTAGAAATCCTCCTTAGATAGATGGACTGTGGTTTTCATTTGCAGTGAAAGATAAACTAGTTAATGCCTTAACAGACAAGTGTCTGTGTTCCAACAGATAAGATCCTGTAAACAAATTTTGCTTGTCAATGGATATTCTGACAAAGGGAGCTCTTCTGTCAAATAAACAATAAGATCCTAATTATTTTAAATGCACATCTTCTCAATTTTTTTTCCTCAGCCTTGTTTTGCCAGACTTTTTGTCTGTATTTGTGAGGAAAAAAATTAAAAGGTGCTAATTTATTATACTTTTGTTTATACAGAGTTATTGTATGGGAATCCCATGGAAGGTCATATGCATCAGTGGAAGCCTGCTGCATCCCTCACCGTGGAATGAAGGGTACGCATGGCCACAGGGAGGCTCTCTGCATAGAGGTATTTCTCAGTTCTTGGTCTTCTTTTCTAAAGGCAATGAAAAACCAGACCAGATGCAGAAATGTTAGGAATAACCAAACTTGTTGTTAACATGCCTGTTGATGAAAAGCAGTGTGAAGGATGATGATGATGAGAAGGGAAGGGAATTAAACACATGGAACAATCTAGCAAACTAGAGTTTGTAAATAACTGCAGCCTTCAGGCTTTTAATATGCCAGTCACCAGCCTTCTCCACTGAGAGTGGCTGAAAAGTTTACGGTGCTTTTTTTGGGTGGATGACATTTAAAACCTCAGTCACCTTTTCATTTTGAGTAACTGCATACAAACATGTATTTATGAAATGTAATTTTTGATTGCCACAAAGAGAGACTCAGAAGTAGGTATAAATCATTTCACAACTGTTACCTTCACCATAAGTACTTATTGCCTTTAGATCCTGTCAATTGAGGAAAAAAAAAAATCAGAATTCATGTAGTTGTTTCTGTGGTTTTAAGAGATGGCCAATAACAGCATTTAGGAAAAGGGAAAAGGTAAGGTCAACAAAATCTTTCTTTAGGAAATATTGAGCAGATCTCCAAGTTCTCATCCTATTATTTTTTCTTGCAAAAATCTCATGACAAAATTAAACTTAAAATCCAGACCTCTTAAGTCACTGCTCTTAGACACGTGAGATTCCATGTGCTGGGGCACACATTTCTGTGCAAGGTTAGGTGATGAGCATATGTCCAGCCATTAAAAAGCCGAGTCCTGCAGCACTTAGACTTAAGAGGGGAGCACGCCTTCTAGCAGGGCTCTTGTCAGCACTGGGTCCTGCTAAACAGCACATTCCCCAGCTGCAGTGCCAGCACCATGACCTTTCTTTTGCTCCTTGACCCACACATCAGATGCAGCTGGTCAGATAATCACAGATCAGACTGACCACCTGCATCTGATGTGTGGGATCCAAAAGTGGGAGAGAGCCATGGTAGTGCCATATACAAATGTGCAATGCCGGCAGTGACAGAGTGTGATACAAAAGAATGAGTCAGTGCATGAGACTTGACAGGTCTGCTTTATAGCACAGCTGGGGATTCACCAGATCCCACAGCACAGGGAGTGGGAAGGGAAGTGCTTTGTGTGCTGCCAATGCCCCCTCTTTGCAGAACAATCCTTAGAAGTCTGTTTCTGCCTGCATAACTTACTAGCCTACCTAATGAGATTTGCAGTGCAAATGCCACAGCTAAATTTGTCTTACAGATAGTGGGGAAAGCACTTTAGTCTAAGAAAATATGATTTTTTTTGCCTCTTCCCCGTTTGTTTCATAGAGAGCTCTTGTTAAGCATTCAGTTTTTGAGTCAATGTTATCAAAGCTACATGTTTTGACAGGTTCTCTCCTGTGTGTGTGTATATGGAAAGGTTCTTCATGTACCTCCTAAGTTGAGAGATATAATTTGAACAGAGAAAATTATGGTTCATAAAGTGCTCTTGTTAGGTGACATGACTATGCTTAGTCCACTGCAGGACAGCCTACACAGAGAAATGCATATTTCCATACAAATTACAGTATACTGCAGCCAAGAGATCAATTAGAATGTCTGCGACCAAGAACTCTCAAGTGTCTCCATTCAGTCTGCCATTCAAACGAGACGAGAAATGCGTTCAATTGGTGTAAAGAATTTGAACTCTTTCAGGGAATGTGTAGAGACTGCCGGAAAGTGGCATTCCCTGCGGGGTGGGACTTGCAGATTCTGTGAGATCCAGCAGGGAATTTTAAGGGTTCTGTAACCTAACATTTTGTCTCCCGTTGAGAGAACAATTGCAGAACCTGCTCAATATTGTGGAAAAAATGATGATTTTTCATTGGTCAAATACAACCGACTATGCTGGCTCTACCATGTGCTTTATCAGTCAACTCAATTGTCTTAAATCTGTGGTATAATTCATTTGAAAGGGACTCAGAGGACCTCACAAGCTATGTTGCAGATACAGTACCAGTATCTCTAGTGGTGAAATGCAGGTCATCTGGAATGAAATGTCATACGAATGAAACATCATAACTATTTAACAATGCACAGTAACATTTCAAAGATTAAGACAGGAAATTCATTTAGAAATAAAACAAACTTGAAAATGCAAAAGTGTATGTTTTAGGGCAGATGAGTATGATATTGTCTGCTCATTTGATAACTGCCTTGAGATATTCATTTAATCAGAAATTGACAAAAATTGTGCTTAACAATTCAAAATACCTATCTTTCATCAAGATGATCTAAGATCCTTCCCTTTGACTGGAGTTGTAAAGTTCAATTCTTACTCAAGTCAATGAAAAAGCTCCCATTGACTTCAGTAAAACAGAAGCAGAAGGCAGTATAAGATATGAAACTTATCCCAATTTGGGGATATTCTTACCAACTGAGGAAGTCATTGAAATGTAATAGAATTTAAATATTAAAAATACCTCTAATAGCTATTTCTGTATAATGCAATAATTTGTTACATTATTAATGGCTATGTAGTTTATACTTTAATTAGTACAGCGTTCATATACATTGCAATTTTCTTAAAATACACATTTCCTATAGTATTTTTTATTTTCATCACAGAATGATTTGAAATATTTTTGCTGCATTTTAAACAAGCACCCTTCTCTCAGCTGTTAGTGAAGTAGTGAAGCTTTTTTTTTTCATGGCTAGCTTTTCCCTCTAAAAATATTGTTTGACTGTAGGAAATAAGTTAAACTAAATAAAGCAATTTGTTGTACTAAAAGGTACTGATTAAAAAAACTTTTATTCTGATGTAAAATTCTTCATTCCTGGTTTTCTCAGACCTGGCATTAGTAAAGTGAGTCATAAACTTTTGAGATGGTGCAGGCATTTTCTCTAGGACTCCAGATTTCCCAAAAAGCTTTTTATGGTGTTTGCTGTCCCAAAAGTTTCATAATATTTTAGGCTGTATCTTCTTGCTGCTTTACAAAAGGGCTATTTTTCATGATGATATGACTGTAGGATGTCCAGTTTTGTACAGCCTTCTTCATAAGGGATAAAGGAGCTGTCCCCTGGTAGAAATTGGCTCAGATGCAATACTACGCATGGGTTTGCAGCATGGTGGGCCTCAAATTCTCAGAAGCAAGTTGTGTTTAGCAGCTCAATTGACCCGGGTCAAAATCTTCGCCTCTCCCTCTGTGCCTTTTATGCTACAGAAAGTTCCCCCAGCCTTCGGAGAGCTGTGGGATGACTTTCTTGGCCACGTCAGGGGAAGGTGACAGGCTGCCAAGCGTGGGTTTGGGGCAGCAGGCCCATGGACAGGCCTCAGACCAGGCTGGAGGGAGGCCGAGGGCCCCAGGGAGCACACGGGCCCCAGTGCGTTATAGCAAGCACCCAGCCTTACCCAGGAGCTGGTGACTTAGCTTAGTTTACTAGTCTTCCTTTGCATGCCTGTGGTACATGCACTGCTGATCTTGTTGTACAGCCCTATTTTGCCACCCCCTCCCCACAGATAACGGGCTTCGGCTCCAAGACGGCTGGTCATTATACAAAGCAACAGGACGCCCTCGTCTGGATCACCGCGTCCAGCTGCAAGGCTTTGTGCAGAAAGTCACGCAGAAAGCATCAAGCCAAGGGAGGTGGGGAGGATGAGGGACGTTGAAAGGCTTCTTCGTAACCTGTGTTTTATGGAAAATAATAGGAAGCATGTAATACAGAGCATGTTGAACAAGCTGTGGGATATTCCAATTTATCTGTCCTCCCAGTATGACAGCTAAGGGCTGCACCGTAAAATTGGAAGGAAACTGAATATATAAGTCATGAATTTTACACATTTATATATATTTGTGTGTATATAGATGTGCCAGAAGGAAAACAGATATGATTTCTGATGAACATTAGATCAGAAATATATATATTACTGCATTCCAAGACATAATGTGACCACATTCATGACTGGGTCAGGACGACCTTTTTCCATGGATGTGCAATAACAAATACCTAGTGTGAGCTTCGAACTCTGTCTTCTACAAGCAAATTGCTTCTTATTTGAAAGTAGCAAACTGAGTATTGCTTAGATGCTGCTGCAATCCTCATGAATAGACAGCCTTTTAAATCAAACCACTGCTTCTAACTGTGCAGTTACAGCCATGAGTCTGTACCTGTGACAGCCTCCCATGTCAGAGTCAAACTCTTACGTAAGACCATCCCAGATAAAATGCTACATATGGCTCTTGACATTCTTGGCCAAAATTGATCTCCTAGCACTGTGAAGCCAGACGGATTTCTTTTATCAGGTTTAGCTGTTTAAAAAAAAAAAAAAAAAAAAAAACTGCAGGGAAGGACAAGAAGTAGAGTGACTTTTGCCAACCATTTATCATTGGATTGGCCAGAAATCTTGCATGAGTATGTCAAAGGGAGGAAGTGGCAGTAGTGGAATACAGAAATTAAGGTGTGGTCTTGCTGTTCTGTTGATAGATCCATCAGCAGATGCACTAAGAAGTATTTGCTTTTCAGTCCTTTCCCTTAAATTTAATATTCATCATATTTAGGATCTACGTGAGCTTTCCTTTCCTAGTGCAGCTCTGTCTAAGCCCAGAGCTCTGAGCAATGCAAGGGAAGTGCCTGAGGGACTCTCAGTGGGTTGGCCCACTGGGATCCGTAGCAGAACACAGGGTTCAGACAAAAGGTACTGCTAGAAGATATAGGATTGAGTGCGTGTCTAGGAGACCATCTCTTCTTTCTCAACTCATAGAAGCAACTGAACATGAGATTGATAAAGTTAGGTGTATAAACACACATTGAATGTGGATATTACGTAAAGGCAATCACTTTGAAATTGCCTGATCACAGCTGGCAGATTTCTGAACCAGTTATAATTAGCCAGTAGTGTATATATTAGCTTTTCTTTCTTTCCAGTAACATTACTAAGTGTACGATGTAGTCCTGAGCAGAACTGGTGAATCCAGTGTTGGCATACCTGCAAAGGATATCACAATGGAATACCAGGGTTATTCAAATATATAATTATTTCAAGAACTCATCTCTTTTGGATTAAAGAAAATGGGAGGGTGGCAGTGATCTGAATTAAAATCAGCCCACTATTAAAATGCAGCAATCAAAATACAGTACATTTTGAAGAATTTTATTGAAAAACATTCAACTTTAATTCAAAGGGTGAATCACACGTGCTTTCTTTTTTAAAAATTGAATGGTGTAGCTTTCAATAAATAACCTGAAAACTTAGAGTATATATTTTATTAGCTTCCTAGAAATTAAAGCTATGAAAGATCTATGAAATCATCCTAGGATTATTGCATCCTAGGAGTAAACGCATCCTAGGTGCATTTTAATAAATATTGTCGTTGATGTGATGAGCCACACGATGGCAGTGCATTGTTGGATAAAGATTAGGAGTCTGCTAACCTAATCAGAAGACCAACCTCGTGGGTTATACTTTCGCCTAGTGTTACAGAAACTTTTTTCTTTTGGGGTCATTGAATCCTAATTTTAGTGCAAAACTGATTTTTCCCAAGGATCTGGTTAAATATATCCACAAATAAGCTCTTTTAGAAACAACAGAAGCTTCTTTCAAATAAACCCAAGAGCATAAGAATAAATTGAAGAGGTTTCAGCCTCTTATGGATTCCAAATTCTATGACCTTGTGAGCAGTGGTTCATCTTTGAATGTAAAATATAACTCCATGTTTCCACTCCTGATGAAGCCAATATTAAAACGGTTGTATTTAGTGAGAATTGGATTAGCTTTATAATTAGGGACATCAAAGAAAGATCACACTTCTAATGTGCTTTGTAAGAAGCACCACAGAACAGCCTTTGAAAGGTCACTTGGAAGAGTCTGGGTCAATGCATGTGACTCTTTCAAAAGGTGTGCACTCTAGTTTCATCTGAGGCCAGTGCCTCTCTTGAGGTGGAGAAAGAAGCAGCAATTAACTCACTGCAGATAAGAAGAAATAGTGTCTGAGTGCTTAGAGTCTGATCTTTCCTCAGCGCCAACTATTAATAACTGCTAAACTGAGCATTTCATGCAAGCTAAGTTTTTGTATGTGACCTTTTGCTTTGGTCATTCACTGCTGAATCAAGCACCCTCTGCATTGGTTCTGGCTGTTCCTATAAAGCAAAAAAAGGAAGGTGGGAAGAGAATGGTTCTGCAAAATTGCACTGTCTTATTTATGTTTTTTTTTTTTTTTTTTTTTTTCAAAAATAACCATACCCATAATCCACAGTATGAATTTAAAACCATTGCAAAACAAACAAACAACAGCACCAAAAAAAAAAAAAAAGGAAAAAATATGACAGGGTTTTAGATGGGAAACGCCCCATCTCCCCCCATTAGTTGAAATTTTCCTGTCCGTGTGAAGAATGAGCATCATGGTGTGGTTTGACAATCAGTTGAGTTCTGGAAGATTTGGGACAAAACAAATTCCAGAATTAGGACTCCTTCTCTTTCCTCTTCTGAATGAAGGGCTGTTTGCTTCATGCTTTGCCTTAGGTCTCACACAGTGAAGTGAGAGAGGTTGTTTCTGAGGT
The DNA here is from genome assembly GCA_011075105.1 of Heteronetta atricapilla. Lineage (NCBI taxonomy): Eukaryota > Metazoa > Chordata > Aves > Anseriformes > Anatidae > Heteronetta > Heteronetta atricapilla. The sequence continues at coordinate 29,410,258 of CM021736.1, read as the reverse complement.
AACCACGCTGGTCATTTTGGCTGAGAGATTCAAAGGTGTGTACAATTTCTGAACTTTATCTCCCATTGATTTTATCTTTCATTAGGAGCCATAGAAGAATCCCAGCTTTGTGGTTTTACAGACAATTATTTAAATACAGATGTTAATTGAAGAACTTGCACAGTTGCAGTCAATATTTGCTGTGTATCTGACATTTTGCAATGAGCATAGACTGCTGATTACCTTGTGCAAGCAGGGCATCTCATAAGGTTGGTGAGCTGCTTGAGCCATGTTTTTTCATGATAGCACCTTGGGGAGTGGCTGCTGGCTGCGTGAATAGCTGGCAGCAGCAGCCAGCTTCCATGTATTCTTCCTTCCTAGGTGACACCCCACAATTTCCAAAGATGTGTGACAGGCAAGGAGCTCAGTGTCCTCCAGAAAACAAAACAAAACAAAGTCAGCAGCCAGAAACAGGTTGCATGAGCTGCTAAGGAAGTGTACCTGTGCCCTGCTGCTATCTGTCCCAAACTCAAATACAGGCACAGAGCAGTTTCAGGCCATGGACAATACTGATCTATGCAGATGCAGTGAAACTAGAGCTTCCAAGAAGCCCAGACATGCTGTGTGGTTAGCTACAGTGTGCCAGGAGAACCCAGCAAATGCCATTCTGAGGCAGCAGGTATGTGATACGTTCCCTTGGAAAAACTGGACACTTCTAAACTGTCTGAAGAGGTTACCGTGAAGCTCTTCTCTAAGCCCAGAAAGTTATTTCCAGTCTGTTATGCCTCTTGATGCTTGCCTTTAAGACAATGTTCAAATACTTTGTGGTATTTAGCATGTTCCTCTTCATCCTGTCACACCTTTTTTAGTGGTAGTAAAAAATTACCTCGCGCTACTCTGAATGTGACTCCATATTTTTTAGATTCTTATCAAAGATTAAGCACTGCTAGTTACACCCATGTTAGTTAGCCACTGCCTTCTGAAAGTAATCAAATGTGTACTACTCAAGCACCTTACTCATTTTTACTTCTCTCTGAATGCCCTCCAAATAGGCTTTGTTACAGTCTTCAAGATTAACTACAAGGATTTAATCCTGTTTTGCAATTTCCAAGTCATCTTACTGTAGCTCAACAAATAACTAGTAACATGAAGATAATAGCAGGTCCAGCAAAAGATTAAAAGAGCAACATGATTCTGAATATGTTTGAATATGTTACATGATTCTGTAAGTGTTTGTAAGAAATAATTTTTTTTAGTTGCTCTTTTGGCTTAAGACACATCTGGGGAAAACAGCAGTGCTGATGTGTTTCATAGCAAAAAAAAAAGGCATTTAGAGTTTTCAACAAACTGAATCAGTGTGATTATGGATATGAAAAGCAAAATGTGTATTTGATAAAAGTAAGAACAAAGTATGTTTATCTGTGGGAAACTTTGATGTTTATTTCAATAGAGATTTTCCAAAAGAAGGTGAAAATTTGCGCTTCTGAAAATCTTTTCTGTACCAAAAGGCAACAAGGAGCTGTTGATACAGTTTTTTACCAATATTTGTTTATGCACATCTATGTTGTAGTTATATATTAGACACAGGCAATTTTCTGTGTTGGCTTAGGGAAGGTCAGTTTTTTCCCATTCATGTGGAGCTGGAGGCTATTCATTCATTCATTCATTCCCTGTCATTACTTGAGAATTTTTCATTGTCTGAGTGGTAAAAGTTTGCAGGTGGCAAAAACAGCAGACACCTTCTGGTGCATTTCTGAGCTGACACAAGTTATTCAAGTGGGAGGTTGAATAGTTTCTGCCCCATGGTGAAGATGTCTTTTTTTTCTTACTCCCCAAACCACAGTACTATGTAATTAGGACTTCAAATCTGTATTTTTATCATGAGCAAGGAAAAAATCAACATTTAGCAAAAGGAACAATATACAAGATAAAATATTAACTGTAATAAAAGCATGTCACAAGGTAGCACTGCTATATTTTATGGTAGCCCATATATTTAGTGTCCATATATTTTATGGACATAAGTTTCAAGCATATTATACCTTCTGTGACATGTCTTCTGCATGTCTTCTCTGATATATTTGTGCTGGTAAATCTAATTCCAGTCTCTCGACACAGCTGCAACACTTAACTGCCATACATTCTAACGCTGAAAATAAATAAAGAAGAAAAATGTTCATGAAAGCTAAATAATTTAAAATGAAAACTGTAGGATAGTCCGTAAAATCCAGAAATTAGGATTTCAGGGCAGATGCTTGTCTGTCAGTGATTGCTACCTCTGAATGCCAGACATTTTTGGTTCCCTTAGCTGGCTGCTTTTTGTTCTCAAAACTTTCTGTAAGAGTTGTTTGGCTGTAATGGACCTGTTAGAGGGTGGGTGTTTGCTGTTCCTTGCTTGGGACGAAGTAAAGATGTCTCTTGTCTGCAAAAAGGTGGTTTCAGAAATAGACAGGACATCTTCAAGAAACAGAGAAGTTATTAGTGTCACCCTTGATTTTGTATTCATACCAGAGCCTCTTCCTATGCTAACCTGCTAATGTCTGCAAAGTACAATTCTGGTGTTTGTATTATTGCAGGGCAGGCAATAATTTTAGCAGTTTATTAGCCATTGCCAGTTTGGGAACGCTCTGTCTCACCATTTGATATTCTTGTAGCATGTCATTTCTTCCAGTTTCTTGGCTTATGTACGTAGCTTGTTTGTAATTCTTCAGGATACCTTCTTGTTATAGACATTTGGTAGGTGCCAGAATTAAGGTTCTCTCGTCTGCCCTTGAACACGATCTGGTGAGTCAAATCAGGCACTCAGAGTTACAAATCTCACAGTGGAAAATCTTTTAATCTGCCATGATTGGGGGGATTTTTAATCCTTCCTATTTCTACTGACTTTTCCCCAAGCCATCTAAGAGATCATTGTGTAGCCTGGATGTGCTTTGTTTGAATGATTATGGTAAATTATTTTATTTAAATAAGAAATTTTGAACTCTGAGGGACTATTTGTTCTCAATTAATAAAGAATTTGTTCTCAATTAGAAAAATGTGATTTGCAATCTATGATTGTATTATTAAGCTGATGAGTTGTGTGTCAACAAAGCATTTTCCTAAACTTGTCTGTCAGCTCTGTCCAATCCCAATCTGGACTTCTTGTTATATGGAAAAACGTCTTTAAGTCATTCTTATCATGCTCTTTGAACCCTACTCGGTTCTTACACAACTTCTGTGACAGTATGAACTGAACACTTCTCCAGGTCAGAGTGTCACATTTAACAGCTTTGTATCTGAGGCGTAATTTTTTAATTCTGTTCTCCATACATCTTAACCTTTTACTTATTTCTTGATAGCAGCTGATCAGTACATGCGTCACCAGTGACAACATGCTTTTTTTGTTGGGAATGCTTCAGAATTTAGCAGTGTGTACAGGATATTCACATTACACCCCTGAGGTTACCTTGCATTTGTTTTCTTCTTGCATTGCAGTACACTATTGCTAATCCAAAATGTAATCATCATACATTACGAGTGTCTCCTGATTTTAGCTATGCATCATATTTCAGTGTTGTTTGTCTGAAGCACTGTCTTTGTGATTCTGTAACACTGGGAATAAAACAATGAAATTGCTTCAGATTTACACTCCTGGAATTGTAAGCAGAATTTGATTGATTTCCTCCACAAAGTGAAGTTTGCGCATTAACTTGGCTAAATAAAAAGGTCATATCAAAGGGCACAAATTAATCAGCTGGGACAGTGCCATTAGCTTTCCACTAAGCACTGGCTGTGTATTTCTGCAGCTCCTATCCTAAATTTTTTTGACATGCTGAGCACCATGCATGGGGATGCTGAAAAACCAGGGATAGTGAGAACAACACTGAAAAGGTCGGAATATTTATCAGTGATTGACTGCTTATAGACTTTTGTGGAAAGCACTGAATGAAGTCTTGAGGCTACTTCACTTACACACAAGGATAAAAGGTAAGCTAAAGATACAGATTTGCTGTAAAATCCAGGCCTTGGGACACACAGGGTTTGTGTTGAGCAGTGTGGCATCTTTTGTTGCCCTTGTGAAATGTGGGGACGTGATCATGGATTTGTTCTCTCCGATCAGTTCAGCTTTTAGTTTAGATTTCTCTTGATCGTTTTTGCATTTGGGTTTTGTGTGGTTTTGTTTCTGTTTCTAAGATGCGTCCAGTTCATCACCAACGTTGGCAATTGTGCTTTTGGATCCTAATTGGATCCGTGGTATGTGTTTGGGCCTAAAGGGGCAAATCAAAATAACATTTGTTTAAGAATGTTACCGGGTTCAGGTTTGTCTGTCAAGTCAAAGTCAGTGTACAGTTGTTTTCCATTTTGTTCTCGCCTGAGTATGTTTAACTTCCATTGGCTTTAAAGAGGGTCATGCAAGGTTGTTAAGGGACAAAACAAGCACTGCACAAATGAAATAGATAATGAGAGTGGAGTTTCTGAAGATGATGTTGTGCCATTCTGAAGATGTCCTTGGCTGTTTCAGAATGCTTAGATAGCAAGAGCTGCCAGGAATGCTTTTATCATCTGTGTTTGCCCAAGAGTCTGCAACCTTTCCTTTCAGATGCTGGCCTTACACAGTTTTCTGTGCCTCTGTCACCTCTTGAGTAGATTAGTGTAGTACACGGTATCTTGAATAATGCACTGCAATCATTGGAAGCTTTGGCTGCTGTGGAAAGTGGTTGCTGCCTTGTTTGAAGAGGTTGATACGAGTGTTCAAAGTCCTGAAGAGTTTGAATCCAGCATGATTTTGAAATCATCTGTCTGGAAGGCCTAACTGCAGGAGTTGGTGTAACTGCAAGAGCACGGGATTATAGCCTCACCTCTCCTCCCTCCTCTGAATCTTAAGGGAATTAGATACAAGGAGTTAGGGATCCTTGACCCCATTGACATGGGGTCATTGACATAGCTCCCATCTTTTGCACATTTGAGCTTTGGATCACAGCCTATTTTTCTATTCACATCAGGTTTTCCTGAAGAAGTGATTGATTTCAGTAGGAAGGAGTGAGGAGCCTTTATTGATGAAAGTGCAGAAAGTTTCATTTGGGCCTTGTTAGCAGAGTTCTGTAGCTCCTGCCTGCTGGTTTGTGGGGATGGCTGTCATGCAAACAAGTACGAAGTTTTGGTCAAACTTTCTTCTTGTACTGCAAAACTGCATGCCCTTGTTCCCAATTGGTTACTTTTAAAATATAAATCTGCATTTGCTTTAAGCTTTGTATCATAAGCCTATTTAAAATAGGTCTGTATATTAAATCTGGCATCTCTGCAGTACTGGAGTCTGTATTTCAGATTTAGTCATGCTGTAGAACCAAGCAGCGGAGACAGCCTGGCACTTTACCTGAAAACAAAAATACTAGGTAGATTTGTATCCCTCAGTAGGTTCATGCTATGTTGCCCCCTCTCTTTCCGGATTCAAGGTGTCTTGCGCTGCCACTACCAACCTCTTCTGAATTCCGAACAGAGTTTGTGTTTTAGAGAGTGTTTAGGAGATCTTGGCCCTAAAGAAGTGTTTTCGATAGACACCTCAGTGCCTGTCTCCCACGAGCCTTGCAGCTAGACGGAGTCCTCAGCTCCAGCAATCCCTCAAGTAATTTATAGGAAAGAGCTGGGCAACCAAAGTCCTCGCAGATGTCAGCTGTGGGGAGAGAAAATCTTACTAGGCCAAGACAGTAACAGCAACTGTGAGAGGACTAAGATGGCCTCTGAGACTTTAAAACCTCTTATTTGAGTTCCTTTGAGTGCAAAATTCAGATGTTGAGAGATAAGTGTGCTGCTTTTGTAGTAATTTGTAGTAATTTGTAGTAATTTAATATCTAGCACTGAAAAGTTTGAACCAGGAAGGCTGACCATAAGTAGCCATTCGTGGTAATGTTTGCATTGCTCACATGCCCATTGTCTGCACAGTCAGTTTACAACTCGGAATACAATTTTAAGCTAATGTTATTCTAGACCCATTTATCTGCAGAAAATGCCACTCAGATCTTGCATCAGCGAACAGGAAGATGTATTTGATACAAGCACCCTATTTTCCCTGTAGCTATATACAGTATTTCATGTCTTATTAACATAATATATCCACAGTGAAGTTGATAGGCCTTGACGGATAGCACCTCGGGTGAGAAAAAGGATGACAGAGAAAATTTACGTTTACAGCGTCAGTTCTTCTGGATCAGTTCTTGGACAGCTTGACACCCAAGGCTATAAACATAGACTGGAATCCGGAACCTTTTCTGCAGTGACCTTGTTTTAGCAAACACTGTTCTTACCTCCTCCTGTTTATTTCTCTCTCGGCAGTCACTCCTCAAGGTACATTCCTTGCCATGTGCTCCTTCTGTTTCTTGAGCAGTGCCTTCATTTTTTTTGGTGTTGTTTACTACCTGTTTTTATTTAAATCATGCAATCTGAAGACCTACTTTACGCTGGTACAAGAACTGTGTTAGCGAGCCATTTGATTTGATGTAGGCTTGTCTCCTCCTTTTCTTTTCTATTTCTTCAGCAGAAAGCTTTTCCAGGAGGAGGGCTGTGCCTGTATTGAGCACTGCATTAAATTATACTTTAGTGGCAGTAGTTTTGTACATTCAAATTTAAAATTGCCCATTCTTTATATTAGTAAAAGAAGGTCACTACTGTCTAAATAACAGAGCAGTCATATGCAAGCTCAAGGCAAAGGATTGAAAATATGGACTCAGCCAAATATATAGTCCTCCAAAAGAGAGATGTCAAATGGATTTAAACAGTATTTTTACACATTTCACCATTTATAAACAGTGTCAAGTGCTTCTTTTCATGTGAAAGGTTATTCTGCCATCCTAAACAAACAGAGTACAGCTTCCTTTAGTGATGGCTTTTATGTTGTGTTTGTTCCCTGTCAATATGACATTTTTTTTTTTTTCTGCTGAACTGATTTTAAAGAAGCACCTCCATTTACTTTCACTGCCTTTTGTTTCAAAGACAGGACACCATGGATGAACAAAGATCATCTGAGGTGCGAACACAATAATCTCTGTGCATTTGATCTGTTTGGGTTTCCAAATGTCCTTGCTGAGACCTGCTGTTGTTGCCTGATCCTGAAAGCAATCTAGTCTCCCTCTCAGCATGTTCTGTCCTCATGTTTTCTTAAAAAAAAAAAGAAAAAAAAAAAAAAGAAACCCTTCTATTACATAGCAGACCTCTTAAAACACCTGAATCCAAATTTTGTGACAGTCATTCTGGTGCTGCAGACAGTTTCTGTGTAACAGCACTGATTAATGAAGTGTGATCTCAAGAATATTAGAAATATTAGCAAACATTACATCCACTGTTACGGATTCCAGATATGGGGACGGCTACCATCAGTGTTTGCTGGCCCGCTTTAAAATTATTGAAACCAATGGGAGATTTCTATTGATTTGAAAAGACTTCAAACCCAGCTGAAAGAAGCTGTGATCACAGTTGCTATCATGTCTTAAGTGCAAAAAGGAATGTGCATATTTTTGGGGTCAGTGAAAATTCTCATTTTATAAGATACACATGCATACATAGTATACTAAAATAATTGCTTTTGACTTTTCCAAAATGATAATTTTTTGCCAATAAATGAATAAATAACAGATTTTATTGCAAATAATGGGGTCAACATTATAGAATGATTCTTTTGCAATGAAAAGGCAAATTAAAATTATTATATTTCTTCAAGGAATTAAAATGGCTTTACAGCAATTAAGTTTTAAAAAGGGGCAACATTTAAAGTGTTAGTTTTTCTCCTGAACAAGTCCTTGGTTTGCTCAATTATCAGGATCGAGCACTTTAGTAATGATTCAGCCTAAACTCTTAGAGGAATGTCAACAAGATTCTTTTCTGCTGGCAAAGAAGACTGAAATAATAAATCAACTTTTTTTTTTTTTTTTTTTTTTTAGGAAGAAGGATGTTTCTTGCATTGTATGTTCCAGTTGAAAGGTTTTGGTGCAAATTGTTGTATTTAAATGAAAATGGACAAATAACAGCATTCTCCAAGTCACTGTTTTGTTTCATCAAAGCAAGATCTGAATTACTGTTTCTGATTTCAATTACTTTTGTAAGCCAGTAGAGCTCTGCTGTCTTCTTGCTTTTTCTTTATCTATGATTGAATTCTGAAGTCGGGGACAGACTGTATTCTTATTTACATTTGTGTAAATACAGGAAATAGCTTATTCTTGCTTCTATCTTTTATGTACCCACTGTAGTAATTAAATCAACATTCGTTTATAGAAAGTATTTCAGTGATGTTAATCTTGTACAAGATGAACTAATTTTCTTAAAAAGAGTCCGATCTTTGTAATATGATTGTTGAGTTGTTAGTTATTACATAGTTTGACTTTTTAATTACTTACTGCTCAAAATAATTCCTCACCTTTGCAGGAAGAATATGATTTACAGATTCATAAACTTTATTTTTGCATACTAGACTCCATGGTTAGAAATCTTCAAAAACCGGTGTCTTCCTTCAGAAAGAGGTTACAACCAGCGATGGGGTGGTATAATCTTACGGAATTGGCATCCCCTTAGTGATGAGGAAGAAAAAACCATCAGAGGTCTCATCTGTCTCACGCTGAGATAGATATCAAGATAGCAAGCAGAAAGCCTCACTGTTCATTTGGGATATTAGATACGTTCCTTTATGGATGTGTGCCCTCATTAAGGATTCCATAAATAGAAGTATGTGGTAGTTAAAAAAGAATGTGCAGAGACAAGTGGCACATTCAGATTTTGAGGAAATGTTGGTGATGCTCAAGATACTGTTAATTTCAGATATTTTACGCAAAAGTAAATATTTTAGTCAGTCACTGGCTGATTTAGTCCTTTAATTTTTCCAAATGTGTTAGTTATCGGAATGTTCTTAAATGTTTTGTAAGAACGTATTTCAACAAGGGGATTTGTACTAACATATCCACTTCCACTACATCTTGGAGTATTTCTATTTTTTCTTCATATCTGTGTAATTTACTACACTTTGTCTACCAATGATTGAATAAATAGTACAATCCTAAGTCCTAAGGATAATTTCTATCAAATATATATATTTTTTTAAGTTATGCATTGAAAAAAATCTAACATCACTTATATTGGAATATTATGTTTCAAGACCATTTCTAATGCATATCTTTCTAAGAGACCTTTAAGAGTTTAGACTTTTCTTTTTGGAGAATATACTTAGAAGCAAAAATCAGATCATATAATGTTCACGTGCATGAAATTTTAAAGGTTGTAGAGCCTATGAAACATGTTTATTATAGTAAAAACATTTCCAGTGTTCACTAGGCACCTCTTTTGTGTGTCAGAGGGCTTTGGGTTATTTTTCATTTCCCTTCAAAATCTGAAATGCTTAGCAGCCCTGCTGCCTTGCTGAATTGGAGGTTGGTGAATTCATTAAGATTTACTCCAGTAAGTAATCAATGTGTTCAGCCTAAGGTGTAGGTATAGATTCCCCTGTGTACTTTAAGTAGTTTCTTGTAAAACCGATTGTGTCATTTATTGTTTGCTCTCTGACTTTGTTCAGCTTCTTTTGCGTTTCTTCAGTTGGCCTTTAAGCTTGCTTTATTCCTCTCTACATGTGTCTGTGACCTCTTCTGCCTCCCAGACACAGGGTGAGATGGATGTAACCTAATGTGCATTGCAGTGCCCACTCCTCTGATCCATTCTGTGCTAACCTTGATGATCCAGGTTGACATCCTTATATTTACGTATTTGCCACATGGTTTCTCAAAGCGTTTAGGTAAAAAACCACCCATAACCAACCTGACATATACCTACGTGGGACCTCACTGACAGTTTCCCTATGAGTAATGAAGCTGTGGAAGCTGGGTATCCTTCTAGTTTCAAATTTTCCCCTTGGATAAAGTTTATTTGGAGCATCGTGTCAGTTGTGCTGCCTATCTTTCAACATGTTGCCTTTTCTTTCTAGTATTTAACTGGACAAGAGGAACTGGAGCAGGTAGGAGCCTGGTAACTGTCTTCCGTCTGATAAATTTCTGCGATGACGTTTTTATGTATCACAGGTGCACAATGAGAGATTATGTATGCTCCTCTGCGACTTGTCAAGGTTGATAATTTTCTGAGTTGGCTCTCCTTTACGCTGTCAAATTCATTATAATCAGTCTGGTAGAGGATATTTTGAAGGGACCAAATCACTACTCGCACTGCAAATAACACTGCAATTTTGGTATTGCCATTTAATTCAGTGAAGCAGTCTGCAAAGTATGGCTGTGCACAATAACACCCAGACATGCCTCCTGAGGGGTACAATGTATTCCCATGACCAGAGGCCAGAAGAAGTAGGGTATGCAGGACTTTGGCCTGCACAAACCGGAGTTCCTCGTTTTTGCAGGTGGCCGCCCCTTTTTTTTTTTTGTAGTCACCTGCCGCTTCTGCTCACTTCAGTGGAGACCAATGTGCTCATTACTTATTTAATCACTGTTTATGTTCACAGGAACCAGATAACAAAGCTAGGCTTACAGGCTGATGCACATTCAGCCTTGTTACTTTTGGAAAATAAGAACAGTATGATCTCATTAAGTTATATAATTTATTTTGTACAGAACCAAGGTAGAAGAAGAACAGCAAATTTAAGGAAGAATTGAGTTCAGGACATACAGTGTGAGTGGAAACTTTTGGGGACTGAATCCATCTTTTGCTTTGTGCACACAGCACCTAGCGTTGGGATCCACAATAAGACTCTTGAACATTTACTACGTGTTACCACTGGAGAGACTGTTCAGCATTCAGCTTATCTAAACTGTATGGTGTGTAAAAGAGGTGGGAAAAAAACAAACAACCAGTGGGACCAGTGGTTAGCACTGAGCTGCCATTTCTGTGGTTGAAAGTACTCTCCAAATGGGTAAATGTATTGCCAGAGATTCATGGGCACCAGATCCCCACTTTCAGTTTCTACAGCACAGCAGGTTTGTTGCAGAAACATCCTGCTGTGAAATGGTGAAGAGTCCAATGCAGGTTCATTTCTGAGAATGATGCATTTCCAACTGATGCTGGCATGCCAGGAACAAGAAATGTATAAAAGAGAGGTGAAAACTCTATCAACTGTGCTTTTGAAGAAATGCTTCATATTTGTATGTGCTCATATTTTTCTTTACTGAAAAGCTGAGATAGTGATGAATAGCTTTTCTTCTTGTCTTTACAAAGATTTATTGAGTATTAAAATAAGAGGACAAGGGAAGGTAGCAACTTCATCTAGGAAAACACAGATTACCAGTTGACTCAGTAATGAAATTAATTTCTAAGTTATTAGTACGTGAACCAATATTCAGAGCTGGAGAGGTAAAAGTGCTGTAAAGTGGAAAACCATACAGCTGGAGTGAAGGAGGAGATTGCAATAACTGCACAGATGACAAAAACAGCAGGTATTATATGTTTAATCGTGCTCCAGAAAGTACCTCAGAGGAATCTTTGCAGTGTGCAACCGTTTCCCTAGGCATTTTATTTGAGCAGGTAGACATAGCATTTTGAGGGATTCCTGAGCTGCCAGTACAGGAGGAATGCTTACCGGCCTTCTCTCCTTTCACTTCAAATGTGCTGTGCCTTTTAAAGCTACCACTTTCCCTGGTGCTGGTCCTGGGTATGTGGCACACTGATCTCCACGTCTGCAATAAGATCCGTACATCTTGCTGTCAGACGCATTAAAAGCAATATCCAGATGCCTGCATTCCTTCTAGGTCTCTGTGCCTCGCGTTTACAGCTCGCTGATTCTCGGTGCTACCCAGCAGCGCCTTGCCGAGCCCCTCATCATCATGCGTGAGAAGCACGCAGCTCTTTTCACTGGCCGGCCACAGTTTTGTGCGGCACTCACAACATGTGAGTACGGCCCTGAGAGGGCACTGTAGTGATCTTCAGCCTTCTCATGAAATTTTCATTGATGCTAATGCCTAACATCTATGTGGTAGCTCTGTTAAAATCAGAGTGAGGTTAGACAGCTATTATTCCCGTACTGTCAGTTTATGCTGGCATATCTGAACCCCTTGTGTGATGGATTGAATGGTTTGAGGCTGCAGCTTTCTAGAAATCACCTGGGAGAAGTGCTCTGTGGATGCAAAATACAGTCTATTAAATCACTGTTCTTGATTGTGTTGGAGAGGTATCAATCCCGAGTAGGTGCTTGAAAGGGAACTTGAACAGGAGGCAACCCCAAGCGTCTGCAGTAATCGCATTTCTCTGCATAGTCAGACTAATACCATAATAAATACAGGACCAGGCGCTTGAACTTAATGCTGATGGGTGCCTTGGTAGTCTTAGAAAAATACTGTGATGTTTCAGAGTCAGAGAAAGGTTCTTCCTTTGTGCTGCTGCTCCCTTGCAATGGACTAAACCAGCTGATGGTGGTTCACTGTGGAGAAAAAAAATTCCAGGTCCATACTAAAACTGAATCTTGTGTAAGGGACAAGCTAATTAGCTCGTCTATGTGCTCATTAGAGCAGGTGTTCAGAGAATGCAGATGACTTGACTTTTGCTATCCTTTTCAAAATCTATCTGCTGTACTCTTACATTTTATTTATTACATTTAGACTCGTTTCCTGTTATGCTTATAAAATTTCAACCATTAAAACCTCAGACTCCAAACAACATATCAAAATGACCGTAAAAGTGACAAACTTCCCAAGGAATCAAAACCAAGTGTTTCCAGCCCTCGAGTGGGCTTATTTGTTATGGTAACCCTTTCTGAAGGTGTTTTGTCTTCCACATGAAATGTATGTTTAATTTGTTTTCAACAGAGAGAGTTGTCAGGGAAAAAATAACGTACTGTTTTATTTTTATGTAGTTTTTTTTTCAGCATGATTTAGTTTTATCTATGTAAAGCAAAACACAATTTAAGGTGCCTCAGTCCTATGTTTTAGATTGAGAGTCTATTTTTTTTTCTTTTACTTGGTTCTTCTCATTAGATTTGAAAAGGCGATGCTAAGCTCTCTGGGAAAAGGGTCTTATTTCTGAAACCAGCAGTCACATGTGTTCAAATATTCTCCTGCTGCATTATTCAAAACACCTACAGCTGAGCGCGTAACTTAGGCAACCTGGCTTGATGCTGAATAATGTAGTCACTGCCTTGACATTCGGAAAGATGTCTGTACCCAGCAAATGCTATTTTTATGTGTGTTGTCTTGCTGCTCGAAGCATCATGGAAGACTAGCCTGCACATAATGCTTTTTCTTTTTTCCTGAAAGTATACTATTCGGGTCTGTGTTTGCTGTTCTTGATTGTTTCTTTTGCTTCTCCCCCTTCCTTTGTTAATTACCTCAATGCATTCTAAAGGGTACGATCAATTGCTATTGAAGTGTATTTAATTCGAAGCAAAACTTTGTTGCTATTTAAGTCTCTTGTCAGGAAACACAGCGCTGGGGTTGTTTGGTTTCTTATTTCCGAGGCCATTTAATGACAGCATAAATATTCAGCCCGACTATAAATACGTAATTAAAGCAGCCCATTGGCCAGATGTTCCCCTTTGTTGCGTGGGGGCGCGCAGGCAGCAGCAATTCCAGTGCACGCCGTCCCTGCTCCTGGCAGATCGTGCAAGCGATCGCTGTGGCCGGGGATCTCCCCAGGGAGCCACGCGTGCAGCTGATGTGCCCGGCGCCACGAGCTGCTCAACCCTGCTGGTCCTGGGAGCCTTTGTGGCGTGCTCCTTCCCTTCCCTGCTCCTCAGCGGCTTGGCAAATCCTTGTGGGAGGCGGAGAGCCGGGGAGCTGAGCGTTTGTTCTGGCCATGACAGCAGGCTTAGGGAGGCAATCTTCGTTTTAGTGTGTGCAAGGGCTGGTGCAGGCCTCTGCGGGTCAGCCGTGTACACGTGAGGCGGTTTGCTGGGGTTTTACCTGGGTGCCACACCTTGGATCCTCAAAGGGCACAAAACACAGGGAGTTGAGCTAATGGCACCAGGGCTCTTGACAGAGCCGTGCTTTGAGGGAGGGAAGCTGGGCTGTGCTGAGTACGCATCTGCAGGGTTTGGCTTCAAGCTTCTCAAGCTCTTGAGGGTTTCCCCAGATCCTGCCTCGTCAGAGCGGCAGCTTCGATGGAAGGACTGGGGACAAGCTTTGTGTGAACCTAACAAAGACCGGTGCCGGGTGTCAGGGTGATGTCCTGAGCCTGGGAGTCAGGAGGGGCCGAGGCCGTGCTCTCCGTTCATGCCCTTACTGTGAGCTGCGCTTTCGGAGCACGCATGGCTGCTGAGGCTGGAAAATAAGAACAGACCCACGAAGCAGGGGAGGGAAACAGGAAAACACTTCCTCCAGCTGCAGGATCACGACTGGGAGGATATCAGCCTTATTTTTATCCTCGGCTTTTCCCACTTAGGCAAACTCTCACGGCTGGAGCGACGGCGGGCGCGTCTCTCTCCCAGGTCCTGCAGCCCCTTTGCTCACCTCCGAAACCTCCCGGTGCCGGAGCTCATCGGGGGGTGGCGGAGCTCTGCCCAAGGGCACCTCGAGCCCTGCAGAGCCGCCGCCGCCCCCCTCGGCTCCCCGTCCCCCCCCTGTCGCGATTAGCCGTACCGCGGCGGGGAGGGGCCGCGCCGCCCCTGCCAGGGCCGGGGTGGGGCCGGGAGGGAGCCGAGCCGAGCCGGGCCGAGCCGGGCAGCGACAGGAGGAGGAGGAGGAGGAGGTGGAGGAGGAGGAGGAGGAGGAGGAGGAAGGGTGCCCGGCCATGTCGGAGAGCGAGGGCGGCGCGGCAGGTAGGGCGGCCGCCGCAATGCAGGAGCGCGGCGCCGAGCGGGGGGAGGCGGCCGGGGCCGCCCGGAGGAGGGGTGAGGGGCACTGCCACGGGGGTTTTAGGGGACACCAGGAAGGTTTTGGGGAGCACGGGGGCTGCAGACCCGCAGTGACCCCCCCCCCCCTCCCCGAGACTCCCCATGAGGCGGCGCTGGCCCGCCCCGTCCCCGGGGGTCGGCGCTGCGGCAGGCGGGCGGGGGGGGGGGGGATGCGGGGACAAAGCGGCGGCCTGAGGGGGGCTTGGGGGGCTCCCGGGGGTGCAAATGGGGTCTGGGCTGGAAATGGGGTGCCCCTGGGGGGGAGGGATAAAGACAGGGTGTGTTTGTAGCTGGGGGGGCGATGCGGTGCAATAAAACCTGACGATAGGGTGGGAGAGCGGCGTGGGGGCGGCCCCGGGGGCTGCGGGTCTCGGCTCGGGACCTGGGCATAGGGGGGCCGGATCCCGGCGGGCCCCAAACGAGGGTCCCGTGGCTTTTGGGTTCCTTCGTGATGGAGCTGTGCCTGATAAAACCCATCAACACGGCCCCTGCAGGACGGGGAGGAGGCTGGGGAGGGATGGGGGTTCTGGGGGTGAAGCGGTCTGGGTGGGTGACCGAACCCTGGGGGATGCAGGCACAGCCTGCTTGCAGCCGACCTCCCCGTCCCTTCTTCCCAACGGCGCTGCAGGGACTCGAGAAAACTAACGCTGAGCCTAAGGTGGCGGGGGTGATGTGTGGGGAAAGTTGAAAGGTTGAGTTTATACAGATCGTGGTGGGATCTGGGGAATGTTTGGAGTAAAATAGCTTAACCGCAGCGCGTGTGGAATAAAAGGAGGCACGGGGTATCCGGTTCAAACAACACAACAATAGTAATCAGAAGCCAGTTGAGTCTTCAAGATGATGCTTACAAGATCTTTCCCCCCTCGTGTTTGTGTTCCTTAAGTGCTTCCCAAATCAAGTCTCTTCTGTCTGTTGTGTGTGAAGCTGTCTGTAGCAGTTCTCCGGCAAGCAGCTGACAAAGGCGAGGAGAGAATGACAGGTTCATTTGTCTGGTGGGTGGCAGGGGGCTGCGTGCTTTGTTTTCTGCTAAGTTGCAAGGTTAGGGCAGCGCAGTGCTGAAATCCAGTAACTCGTGGCACAGGGAGAGTGTGTGCAGGGGAGATTTTGTTAGGAGGTGGAATACCAGGTAGTAAATCAATGATTTGCTATGCCAGAAACCTTTATGTACTTTCCACTCTCTGGAATGCCGAAGATGTCAGAGATAAAAAAGACTTCAGGGATAAAACGTGGTTTAGGGGTTGTTACTGTATTGGCAGTGCTGAAGCTGCAGTCATTGATTGCAGCAGCGTGCAATGCGCAGAAGAAATGTCTGGATGTAAAGCGGCAAAGCGTTGCATGCGCCATGTGCCAGTCATTGCACTGCTTCGCTTAGCGCAGCATTGCGGTATCTGCAGTTCACTTAGTGCGAGCCTGGATGAAACTGTTCGTATCCAGGAGCTGCTGCATGTAAAACTTCTAATACACTGACTTTCAGTGCTTCTGGCTTAGAACTGGGTGATGCTGATCCAGCTGACAAGTTTGCCTTTACGGTGTGCACCCGGTAAGGTTTTGGTCTGGGTGTTCAGTTCACTCCCGCTGGGCCAGCAGCAGGGAGGGGCTGCCCAGCTCTGCCCAGCCCCACAAGGCTCCCCGAGGGCTGCTTGAGACCCCAGGAGCTCTGGTTTGGCAGGCAGATGTGTGGGGTAGCAGGGCTTTATGTGGGCCCTGAGGGTGTGACGAGCATGTCTCAAACACGACAGCCACCAGGAGCAGGAATAGGCTGCAGTGGCTTTGGGTGCCAGCTGAAGTTGGAGCAGCCTTCAGGAGGCTGGCTCTGTGCAAGGAGAGCAGAGTGCTGCCTCAGCTACAAAAGAGCTGGTCTGTGCACATAAACGTCAAGGTTAGGGTTCTGTTACGCTCCCTGACTCTGTCACTGTTGTTTGGGGCTATATGTGAGTTGACTGCTGTCTTACCTTGCACTCTTTCCTGCCAAATGCTTTTTACTATCATCTACTATGATGTCACGTATTCCATCAATAGCTGCCCCAAACAACCATACCTTTATTTTAAAAAAGAAATCTTAAAGTACTTTTTAGCTTAAAGCATTAACCACCAAAGGATCCCACCACCCCCATTTTCTGTACCTGCATTAGTTCTAC
This sequence comes from Heteronetta atricapilla, assembly GCA_011075105.1. Classification (NCBI taxonomy): domain Eukaryota; kingdom Metazoa; phylum Chordata; class Aves; order Anseriformes; family Anatidae; genus Heteronetta; species Heteronetta atricapilla. The sequence goes on along the minus strand of CM021736.1, from coordinate 29,393,368 downwards.
CTTTTAATGTTGTGTAAGGCAGGATTTCAGAAGTGATTGACTCCAAAGAGTGCAACACGTAAAGTTTTAGTCATGTCTGTCTGTGGCAGGTTTAGTCTGTACGTATTGTGAAAGAGCAACTTGGTTTATTTGAGTATTTAAAAAAAACTCTGCAGGCTCTCAGGGAACACTAATGGAAAATGGGTAAAGAATAAAAAACTGCATTCAAGTGATGGTACTCCTAAGGAGAAGACCAAGAGCAGTCATGACTATAAGTAGGTATGAAGCAACCTTTGGGGGGAGCTTGGCTCTATTCCTGTTATTTATTTTAATGTAAAGTAGTTGAGATTTGCCATTAAGGATTTCACTAAGCTGCTGCTCTTTGTGCGTGTCCATAAACACCATCAATTGCTTACGTATTCAGCTTCTGTGTGATACTTTTCTGTTAAACAGCCTTGCTAGTTGAAAATAGAAACGGGTAAAACTCTAGGTTACATCACTGTGGTGCAGACCTGCCCAGCTGTATTTCCCCAGTGATGAAAGAGATACCAGGAGGACTTGGAATCTGTTTCAGGATGAGCTCTGAAGTCCATGGGCCGTGACTGTAAATGCTCTGCTTGCTTCCCAGATGTTTTCCTGAAGAGTGTGCAGCTGTTTTGTGATGTAAGGCCAAAGATGTTGGGGTTGCGCTCAGGGAATGCTGCTGTCAAGTAAGAACTTCAGTGATGTGAAATGCCTGTAACGTACGTGAAGCCTTCTCATTCTTAACTCTACCAAATGTTCTTGCTCCTCGGTCATTAAATGAGAACTGCCTCTACTCAGTCACCAGGCGCATTTTGGTCTTAAAAAGAACTTTCTATAGTTCTCATTCCTCAAAATATGTCAACTATGACCCATTTGCTGTTGTGTTAAGAAACATAGTGATATGCATTTAAAATAAACAAGTACGGGTTTTAAATTTTGCCATAACTATTATTAAAGCAGTAACTTTGCAGTGTTTTAAAATTAGGATGGTAGTGGGTATTAAAACAGGAAATTCCTTCAAAGCCTGCCTCAGATGGGTTTGAGAAAGGTTTTCATGTAAATGAAAAGGAAAATGCAGTCAGTTCTAATAAAAAAGTAAGTAAATAAACGAAAATGCTCAGAACGTGGCGGCCGGCACTCAGGCTGGACTGCCTTTGTTCTTGTTTTCTCAGTGCCTTTGCTGAGGACTGCATAAGGGTGTGTCAAGGACATGGGAGAGCTGCTTTAGGAACCGCATTGCTTTGGCATCCCTTTGCCCTGGTGCTGGCATGCTGCTGTGATCTGGTCGTGTGCTGGAGTCGTTAGGGGCTCGCTGGCCCCAGTAGCCCTACCGTGACTGCTTTGTAGCGTGCTGGGCAGACAGATTGGTTCAGAAAGCATCTTAATTTGCAAGTACAGGAGACCTGGAGAGGGTCTTTCTTCATCTGTTTTCTTCTGACAGTAGTTCTTGAATCCTTTGACCGGCGCTTACAGGCTGTGCTCTGGAGATACAGTTACCTAGGAATTTTGAGAGGCATTTCTAACAGTTTTTATCGTTTGGAGTCTAGAGAGTAGTGTGTATGTGACTGCAGTATTATAGTAACAATTTCATGTAATCTTTGGAAGTGTATTTACTCTTGTCTCTGAAGACTAACTCTGTATTGCAGAAATGTGCCCAACCTGCTGTAGTCTTCTTGGGGAAGTTATTCTCCTTAGGGGAGAAGCAAGCTGCTTAGATTTGTTCCTTTTTAGATAAATTTTACAACTGTATTGCTTTTCAGGACCCCTCCCTAGGGGTTTGCACAGCCTCTGTGTGTACTCTAAGGATTTTAAAGTTCAGAGTGCTCCACGTTCACTTGTGGCTCATGGCCTTGCACCACGAGGCTCTCTGTATTTGTGTGCGTCCTTTTTTCCTCCTGTTCCACATGACGTCTGGGTTGAGTTTTTGCATCTATCCCTCCCTCTTACAACAATCTGGCTATTTTTTTCTTGTAAGAGATAATGAGAACATAAAAATCAAAGTTTCCTTAGTGCATCTTTGCCACCTCCTGGCCGTCGTTTGGGGAATACATTCCTGTGACAATTTGATGTTGCAAATTTCACCTTAGTTCAGGGGCCCTTGAGGCTTTCTCCATACTTAAAGATCAAAATACCTGTGGTTATGGTAGGCCCCGTTCCTTGTGCCAAACAGATCTAACAAATTTAACATCTTTTCCCTAAGTTTCCATGGATACCTTAGCAGAGCACATGCTATAATCAGACCGGTAAGGCATGCCATTTACAAAAGCTTTCAGTATTGTCTTGATGGGACTCCTGCATTCAGAAAGCATCTTTTCACAGTGGCTCTCTTGCTTCCTCAGCTGTGCTTGTCTTGTGGTTTTAGCCAAAGGAGACCCCACTGCAGGCTGTATCGTCTGCGTGTCATCGTGCACGTGTACCTTTTTGGTGGCCATCTGCTGGTTGCCGTTGGTCCCATTGGTGTGACGTGTATGCACAGTCATGGCATTTGAATGGAGTCCTGGCGGGTGCTAGCATAAAAACCTCTGGAAATTGATTTTGATTGATTGCATGATTTTTTGATCTGCTCTACAAATCCTAAACATCAGTTTTCTCTCTTCTGTCCTTAGCTTCTCTCCTCATAAGGTACTTTCCTTTAAGCCTGCTTACTAACCTTTTTTTCAGGATTGCAAAATAAAAAGAATAAAGAAACACAAACTTGTTTTCGATTTAGCTGTGAAGTGTCGCTCATACCCGTAGACTACAGGTTCACTTTGCTAATGAATTGTCAGGTTCAACATCACTTTTTGCGGCTGTGCAACTAATGTTCCCTTATGTTCCCATTTTTTAGCAACATCAGCCTTGAAGAATGTTCAGGGCTTTATATATCACTTCACTTGTGCTGACCACTAGATTAACTATTGCTTCTTACACTTGGACTATTTCTTTTACAGTCTCCCTCTTTCTTTCTTGTTGTTAGCTTGTTTGCTTTGGGTGAGAAGCAGAGGCAGGGGAAGAGGTTTATTTTCTCTGCTGGACACCAGAACCAGAAAAGCCAAACAGTGATTTTTGTTCCGTCTTTGACCAATGTTCCTTTGAGTATCTTGACCTAGAAAGGTAAATCCAGGATTGCTTTCTCAGGGTACAGTTACATCTTTAGAAGATTCTTAAGTAGGAACTCATAATAAAACAGGAAATTTTATAATGCTATATTTTGGCCTTGTTTTTTTAAAAGAAAAAGCAAGCAGCCAGCCCACCTTCAGCTGGTAAGCGGTGCATTCCCCAAAGTGCCTAGCATTACACGTGCTCTGTTTCACGCGTGTGGTCCTGGGAACTGGAGCATAATCTTATTAGTGCCATTCCTGACAACCCTGCAGTGAACCAAGTTGACGGGGTAGGTGATGACAGACGGGATGGGGACAGAGAGGCAGCAGAAAACCCTTTCTAGGAAGGTTTCTTTTCACAGAACCTAGGTTCTGTGTATCTGTGTTTTGTTTTCTGTTCCTTAGGTCATTCTGTTTGGAAGCGAGGAGGGAGGAGGTGAGAGGATAGGAAAACAGTGCTTGCACAGAGGCTAATAGGACAAGGAAGCCTAAAGGACGCAGGTTCAGGGGAGTTTGTTGAAGGGACAGAAGATTAGTTAGCATACTAAAGGTGTCTGTAAGAGAACTGTGTTTGTGGAATATTTAGAATGATCCTAGAGAGTTGTCTTACAGTACATTGAGCCTCAGAATTTGTTGTTAGCCCACACTTACCACAACATGCATCTGCTAAAGCAGCCTGCCTTCCCCATCTGCATAAAGCAGAGTCAGTTGTGTTTCTTCTGGCAGTAATGCATGGGTGCAGAAGAGCTGGAGTTCAGGACGTGAGCTGTCATTGCATGACTGCTGCTGGTAAGTTTGCTGCGCTCCAGGCCCTGCTGTGTGAGCGGGTTCTGATCAAGTGGGAAAAATCTCAGGACTCATAACAAGCTGGCAGAGGTTTTACAGACACGGTTGCGTAGAAAACATGGAAGCATTCTAGGTCTGTTCTAGTCCAGTTTACAAGGATTAGTGAGGTCAGATCAAATCTAGGGAAAATAGTTTAGCCTACATACTGTCAGAGAGAGAAGAGCTGAACTTAACGCACGTGTTTGTTGTATTCAGAAGGTTATTGCAAGTTCCTGTGCATGGTTTTTAACTTAAGTTTAATAGAACGGAAAATAGGTGGCGTCTTTTAGTTTCCTTTTGCCTGTGAGGTGCAGGAAAATGAATGTTATCCCTGAAGTGAGGGACAGGATGAATCTGGGATTCTATTCTTATAAGTCTTAACAATAATGGTAAAGACTTCAGTGATCTTAGAAAGCTTGATAGCATAATGAAAAAGTTACTCCTCCATTTAAACAGTAACCATGATGGGAGGGAATGTAAAAACCTAAATGAAGAAGTTCATAGCTTGTAATGAGAAATATGTATGATGTTTAGATTTTTTTTTTATTTTTATTTTTTATTTTATCCAAACAATTGGGAGAATTATTTCTTTAGAAAATCACTGTGCTCTAATTGGTATCATTGCAATGAATATCGGCTCTTTGGCTGACTGATTATGATGAAAGGGTATCAGGAAACTTGGATTTGTATCAGGGATTAGCTATGGCTGTATTCATAGAAGGGAAGTGCACTGGAGTCTTCAACAGACTGGATGCCTACTGGCATTTTCAAACAAAGAACTCTGGTTCCGTTGATGTTAATAGCAGTAGGGTCATTAGTTTCAGTGGAAACAGGAGGTTCTTACTTCTGATATGAAATACGGGGTCTTTTTATTATACATGAGGATATTTAAAGTATTTCTTTGTATTTGCTTCTCTCCATCTCTTTTTTTCTTGTTGTTCTATAATTATTTTCGAAGGCCATCTTTGTGTTTTCAGTAAAGTGCTCTAGGTTGTCACATTACATTTGGAAGCTCTGACATTTTGTGCTTAATGCAAAGCAAAGTCTCAGCAATATGAAAAGCTGAATAAGGTTTTCTTTACCAGTGCAGCAGTTGCCAGCTAATAGCAATAGGGTAAACCCTTCCTTCCCTGTTTAGCAAACATCATTAGCAAGCTTTGCTTGCAGCAAAATGATTATTGATGCTTGAAATGATACTCAATGTTTTGAATGAAAAACAAAGCTTTGAGTTCTGTTCTCTTGCTGCATGATGTCTGTCCTGTCCCAATATTTTACTCAGTGCATTCTTTTTTAAAAGTTTTGATCCAGAGATGTTGGCCAGATGGAAAATGAAGAATTTTGTCAAGATTTTGGTACGACCAACAAACTGAATGAGATCAGAGCCACATATTGCAGTTGCTGTCACCAGCCTCTGGGTGGATGGAAATTGCAGAGAAATGGCCATCGGATATGTGCAAGTGTTTGATCTGTGAAAATGATCAGCATGTGCACAGCACATTCAGCATTCAGTTAACCTGGATTTATTGGATTTATTGATAAAGATCGGCTGCAGTAGTTGCATTTGTAGTAGGTCTGATGCACCCTGACTTACCATGTCCACCTGGTTTGTCAGCCATCAAATAACAAGGAGGCTGAATGGATTTGGCATATGGCACGGTAGATGCACGTTATACAAATGGAAGAAGGATTGTTGTTTGAGGCAGGGCGGTGTAGTGCAGGAATACTCGGGAGTTTGGGAGCGTCTGGAAAAGGATGTGGTATCTTGATCTTCCCAGTGGAGTCCCTGAGCTCAGCCAGAGGCTCCAACCTACACAAGGAATGGAATTCATTGCACTGGAGGTCATGGAATGAAACAATTGACGTACTTAAACATTGTAGAAACGCTTCTTAAAATGCTGAAATTATCACCTGAAACAGGGAATAATATTGATCCTATCGTTGATTCAGAAAAGCATAAGTAGAGTTTAATTGCCAAGTGTTAGCTTTGTGGTCACGCCAGCAGGATCACAGTGATAAAAGTGACCAAAAGATGCATGGGTTGGGATATAGCATACTCACCAGGGTTAATGGTGATGGCCATTTTCTGGTTAACAGAACACATGTAAGAGATCCAGGCCATGAGTGCTGAAGCTTTCACCCTCACTTGGAAGTGAGGTCTGTGAAGGTTCAGCAGGTGCACTTCTCTTCCCAGCCATGACTCTACTGCAGGGCATGCCTGGCAAGGTCCACCACGCTGGGGTTTCTGATGGAAAGCTCGAGGCTCGATACCTTATGTATTCTTTTATTTTGTTTAAAGCTGTTTCTTTTCCATATGATGAACTGGTAACATGAGATATGCTCAAAAACTTCCCCTCTTTTCTGTCCTGGCTGGATTTCTGTGCTTAATGCTGTTTAGTGGCATATCCAGATGAATTGCTGGTTTTGTGCTCTTAAGCTCTTACGTAGAGAGAATGCACACTTACAAAAACTTTAGCGTATCAGTTGTCTATATTACTTGGGTTGCAGGACACCTTCTGTTGGCAGTGAATCCATCAACAATTTCCCTAACGTTTGAAGCAGAATATCTTGCTGAATTTTACAAAATTATTTAATAAAAATTTAATGCAAGGATACGTTTTGTGTAGCTGCTGAAAAAAAACTTGTAGTGCCACCTTATTGCCTTGTGACTGCGAGGTTTAGCAGTCATTTTTCTTAAAGCAGGTTTACGCTTTCCGTCTTAAAACTGATGGTCTGGGACCACAGCGATCCTCCTATGTGATGTCTGAGTGAATTACTAAAACTCATGTATCCAGTCCTGAACAAGAACATGCTGCAGGGGCTCCAAAATAGGCAGGACAGACTGATAGAGGAGACACCTGCCATTAACTGGTCTTTCTAACCAAGCAATGAGTTTGGTCCCCTACATCTATTAGATCTCCAGATCTGTTAGTAAATCAGATGCAGCTGGTCATGTTTTCAGTAGAAATGTTCATCCTATGTCAGCAAAGTTTTTGTTACTTTTGTCCATTTTGCTTTTACTCACTATATTCTGTGATACTTAAAGATTAACCCTTTGTTGCTTTTTGTCATCAGCTAAATTGGAAAACTTAGGGAGTGGCTGATCATTTACTGAGAAACAGGAAAATCTAAACTGATTAGCTGCTGCAGGAAACCACAGCAAATAAACTCTTGCTTGTGCATAGATGAAAAGAAGGAATATTTTAAATTAAATCTGTTAAACCAGCAATTGCAGCTAATATGATAATGGATATGATTCATTATTAATACCGTTATCTGCTGATCCCATAATTTTACCAGTTCTCTAAGTGTTAAGGGATTTGGAAATCAGATAGAACCTTTTGATTTCTTTTTTTTTTTTTTTAAGTGCTGAAAAAGACAGACTTAGCTTTTTCCCCTTCCCTTACTTTCAACTTGAAAATGCACAAGACATTCTTGGGCAATTGCTTACGACTTAAGTCAGAAAATGCAATGACACGGTCAAATTCATTCCGTACACATTGAGTTGATCCATCCAACCCCCTGATATGGACAGTTGTATTTCAAGTTAATGTTTACAAGCGATGATGTGCCCATACTATTGTACATAAGGAAATGGAAGAATTCCTGTTCAAAAAGTTTGTGTCCTATCTTAGAAAAAGGTCAGTTTAAATATTGATATAAGTATCTGAAGACTTAATTTGGATTCTATATCAGATTCCTCCATTTATTGCGACCTGCAAGTTATCAAGAATTAAATGTTTATTTATCACGTTAGTTAGCCATATATCCCTTCACAGTGTGTAGTTTGGCAAAGATAGCGATCCTTGGTAAACACAGGAGATAAAGCTGGAACTTGAGCTATGCAGGACACGATTGTGTTTTTTTCCTTAAATCAGCCTTAATAAGTCATTCTGCTTTTAGGGACTGTTCCAAATACCGTGATACTGTCCAGGACATATATATGTATTTTTAAATTGTCAAGAAGAGGAATTTACTCCCGGAGACTAGGCATTTTCTTGCATGATTTCAAATCAGTTTCCTCGCAACCCTTTACCCATTCTCTGGCTTTCTTTTAGATTAGCCAGTCCCAGCTCTTTAGAAATTTTTAAATAGCCAACTCTTGCAGGAATATCTCTGCATTACTCTTCTGTGACACACATTTCTTCCCCCCGAGCAAATGCCAACTCCCCGCCTGCTCCCACACGCACGAGTTTATTTTAACACCTTTCTCTTTAGATAGGGTAGATAGTACAAACATTTCCTAATTTCATGTGCTTTTCACAACTTCTTCACTACTTGTTAGAAGAACTCTTGGCATTACATCCAAGGTGGTTGGCCTGCAAGCATTTTCTGTAAATGCCAACCACCGGGGTAAATGACTTCTTAACTTCCTAGCATTCTGAACTGCGTTCATTCAGTTGGTAGCTCTGCGAGCTCTGGTGGCGTCGGGGCCTCTTTTAACAGCAGAGATACAACAATTAGGGTTGCCCCCGTTATTGCACACAATTAACTAGTGGTGGTATGAAACGATATCAAATAATTTTAAACTGGTGCAACGTAATGTGACAGCTGCATGTGCCAAAACGATAGCAACTCTGCAGAATCCCTGGAGTGGTATGCTTTGGTTAACATTCCAGTTTGCTGCCTGAGACGTTGTAGCATTGTCTTCTATGGTTTTCCTCTCCTGATCTAACAGAACTCCAGGCTGGTGATGTGTAGGACTCATTGCACAGTTCTCGTTCAGCAAGAGCTGACATTGTTCTTATTTGCGGAGTGGCACCTTACTTAGATGAAGTATAGCACTGAATACTAGTGCAGAATGGTCATGTTCTTGGAAATACCTTTTTTTTCCTGGTCAAAAAATACTGATAAATCACAAAGAGTTTAACTTTCCAGCAGAGTTGAGCAATTGTTGAGAATTGGAAAGAATATATATATATATATATTTAAACAAATTCAGCCTTTATGCATAAATTTTCAAGGGCATTCTGAAACTCAAAGCGACTCATTTTAAAGATTTTGGATGAAAATACCTAAATCTTTTTTTTAAGTGATATTTTCTATGGGTAGCAAAGACAGCCCTCTGATTTCTGCTTAATACATTTTCATTGCTGCCAAATATTTTTATACTTGTGGACAGAGCAAGCGTCTTTGTATGCATTTTTCTACTTCTGGATAATCACAAGCTAATTGGGTCAAATAAATTCTCAACAGAGCTCCACCCAAGTTAGTCTGCTGTCATTGACTGAATATGAGTATCGCAGTGGTCGTTTAATCGCTGCTCTCTGAGAGACCAAAAAATGTGTATATTGCCACACGGGCTTGTCTGAGTGTCATACAGAGCTATAAATAGCTTTGCAAGGTACACCCAGGGAAAGCTGATAACTGGAGACAGGCTGGAAAATAGATCACTGAAACACGAACACTGGAACAGGTAACAAAAAGAACTAGTAGCAAAGAGGAACACTGAAAATCCAGGTAGTGATTTGACGTCTACCTTTTCGTCCTCTAAAGAGAGAATCCTAAGGGAGGGAGCTTACCATGTTGCAAAGATGCTGAGTCAGCTTTGCAGTGTCCTGACCTCTTCAGAAAGTACTGGTTCGGATCCAGTCAGGAAAGACAGCAGGATGCAAGGAACCTGCTTAGTACTAATTCTTTTATATATATATATATAATATATATATATATATAATATATATATATATATATATATTATTTTTTTTATTTTTTCCCTGAAATATTGTTCTTCAGTTCTAAGCAAAATGCCATGTTGATGGTATAGAAACAAATCTGGTTTTGAAAAGAGGAGGAAATTGTAGGAATGGATAAGGATGCTGATAACAGCATCTGATCCAAATAGAGCTTAATGAATCCAGCAGATTCTGTGCTGTCACAGGCAGATGGTGTGCTGATGGTGGGTTTCTGTACGTTACCACAAAAGGAGTAATTCTTGAAGAACTTGCATTGGAAATGTGAATATTCTACTTCTGTAAGTGATTCTGAATACCAAAGTCAGCATAAGTGTTACAACTTGAATAGAAGTAAATATTGTTTCAAGAGCACTTTTAAGATTTGGAGGAAAACTTTCCAGTGGGCAGATTGTCCTGCAGTTGCCTACTGCAAAGTTTTTGCATCTTCCCTGGGAAGCCACATGTTTGATGACCAGGAACAACAGGATTCTTCATGAAGTAGCCCTAAGGTCTTTTCTTGCAGGCCAGCTCCTGTGTCCTCTTAGATTAACGCTCTGACTTGACAGTGCTATGCCTAGGCATTCCATGCCATCCTTAAACACGCATTTCGCTGTGTGCATTCCAACCTACAAGTACGTTGGACAAAAATATGTTGAAATGTGTTGCTTAATATTGATTACGATGATAAGTTTTTGTAGTTTCCGTGAGATTATATTAGATATGAATCATCTGAGTCATCAGTGCTTAATTATTTTACTGAACTATTTTATTTTCTGTCATTGTAGGGTAAATGTAAGAAAGAAAAATAAGTTTGTCTTTAACTTGGTATGTTCCTTTAAATGAAATTTCAGCATTGTGTGCACGATAGAAATATTTCTTTGATGATTTGTTAATAATACTTTCCTTTTTCCCAGCTGGGTTCTGTCCTGCAGTAATAGTAACAGCTGCAAAATGTTTCTGTGCAGAGCGTATTGAAGAATAAAAACAGAGACGGTATTAGGAAGGTTAAATAAGAAAGGTTCATAAAGGAATAATTGCAACTTTTTCTTACTGGGTTGTTAAACTGATATGAACTGCTCTTTTTCTCTTCACATTAGTCTTTTTTTATCTCAACTTGTGTTTAGTTTCTGCTTTCACATGTTTAAATCCTAGGCTATTAATGTAAGTGTATGGTATTAAAGCCATTTGTATCAACTATGACTTCTCAATATATTTAGGAAGGCTTCTGAAATTATACACGGTGATTTAAGAGGCAAAAGAATGGGAGTTAGTCAGGAAGGCCAAACATTTTAAAAGTAAAGCTGCAGTTTGCTCTTACCATGTTCTAAGGGGAAAAAAATAAAATTATGAGGAGGCTGTGGAACTGGCTTTCTTTTTCAGCAGATTTGGTACAACAGGAAAATAGGGTAACGGTTTGCAAAGCAACTACCCTATCCTACTTACTTTGCTTACAGATGCTGAAGATTTTTTGTTTACTTTCAGATGCTGTTTCCACATCTACTTACTCATCACCAGCCAAAAGTCTGGGAGATCCTGGAATAACTCCACTGTCTCCATCACATATTGTGGTAAGAAATGCACTCTTAATACATTCTGTCTGTTGACATGACTTTCTCCTGCCTGTTCCACGGGAAGCAGCTTCTCTGGAAGGCTGTAATTTCCCCTCATGCTGATCACTTTTGTGCTATACATAGTTTAAAATTAAATTTTGGTCCCACAGGAGCTAGTGATGGAGCTCCCATTTATTTCATTGGGGTTCTGGTTTTGCTTTTTTTGTCTACTTGTTGAGGTAATAGATTTGTTTCTGTATATTTTTATATCAAATTTTGGGGATTCTTGATCCTCGGCATTCCCACATTCTGTCCCTGTCTTTATCGCTGATTTTATGCAGCCCCTGAAAATACTCATCCTTTTCAGAAAAAAAGATATATACAGTACAGCAGTAGTATGATCTGAATTACAGAATCACAGAATCACAGAATAGTCTAGGTTAGACGAGACCTCCAAGATCACTGAGTCCAACCTCTGACCTAACAAGTCCTAACCTCTGACCTAACAAGTCCTCCACTAAACCATATCCCTAAGCTCTACATCTAGACGCGTTTTAAAGACCTCCAGGGATGGTGACTCAACCACTTCCCTGGGCAGCCTATTCCAGTAACTAACAACACTTTCCATTAATAAGTTTTTCCTAATATCCAAACTAAACCTCCCCTGGCGTAATTTTAGCCCATTCCCCCTCGTCCTGTCACCAGGCACGTGGGAGAATAGACCAACCCCCACCTCACTACAGCCTCCTTTAAGGTACCTGTAGAGTGCATTCCCAGACAAAAAGTAGAGTGAATTCACCTGTAGAGTGAATTCCCAGACAAAAGAATCCTGAGAGAGAGTGAAGCTCAGAATAGAAATGTTTTAGTTTCCTAAGGAAAATAGCCACCTCTGCAAGCTTTTAGATGGAAGCAAATGTCCCACAGACTTAATGTGTTTTAATCTCTTAAACAGTCTTCATTTTATTGAGAAACTCCCATGAAAATTGAGTCCCATTTGTTTCTAAGATCATCTGCATCAATGATAACACAGTATGTGCACTGAATATTTCTTAATATCACAAGAGATGGTGTTTAGAACACGTTGCTATCCTTACCAGATTTCTTTCTTAGCTTTCTGAGTCACATTCAGGTTGTACAGCGTCCTCCTTTGGCATTTCCTGAGTTCTTGCTCATAAATCTAATTTCTATTCCTTTCTTTCTCCATATACTCTAGAACTTCCACCTCTTATTTCTGCCATGCTGATGATGTGATATCCTCTTCCAGTTAGATTTGCCTCTTGAATTCCTTGAGGAAGACCTATAAAAGCATATTGCTCTTAGAAGAGATTTATTAGGTAGATGAGATTTATTTTGGAAAGTACAAACAAGTCTTCCATCATTAGAGACCAAACCTTATTATGCTCTTTCCTCCATTTAATATCAGGCCTATAGGATGATTTTGGAAAACGTAGGGGTACAACAGAAAGGTGCTGGAAGTAGTAGGCATGAAGCTGCAAAGACACAGAACCTAAGTGAGGAAGCTGGTGGAACACTGCTCACAGAAAGAGGACATCTGGCAGTTCCTCTGTAAAAATACCAATTGCTTCAAAATACTGCCGCGAGTACAGGCTGAACAGCAGTGGTGGGGGATTCAAACATGTCCCGTATACTTATGGGTCAACAGTTCTGCTCTGTGGTGGTTTTGCCAAGATGGTGCATGTGTGGGTGGGTGTACTACCCTCCTTCACCATCTGCCTGCCTGAAGCACATAGCTCTTTCACCAGTATTTCCAGCTTCTTGTTCTCTTCCTGGCATGCTGAGCTGTTAGTACTTTAGCCACTATCAGCATTTGAACAACAGTTCCTTACTGTTTGTTACTTAGTGCCTCCTTATGTAGGTGATACGATAGGCAAGAGCATGCTGGGGGGTGGCACAACTGAGATGGTGCTTCATATCACATCACATCATTACAATTTGGGCGATAATCCCTTCACTTTCTCTAGTTAACATTCCCGCAGTGCCTTGGACTGTGCTTTTCAGGGATTGGAGGATTACAGGTAAAAGGAAAGACAGAGAATTTGAGTCCTCCTTTCTATAAGCAGCTGAACTTCCCACATCCAAGCACAGGCAGGAGGAAATAGTGTTTCCAAAAGAAGCTTTTTGTAAATTCTTCATTGATAAGTAATTATTGTAAGATGTAGAGGTTATTGCTATATGTTGGGTGGTTCTGCCTGTACTGCTTTGGAATGGTAGTGGTATCTCAGGGTCCAAATTATGACCTAGGTAACTCCGAGAACCACTGAGTAAGCCCCAGATATAATACACTGATGGATATAAACATATCTTTCACTAGTTCAGTTTAAGAAAACAAAACAAAACAACAAAACACTAGGTTACTGGTTTTGTTGTTAGCCATAAGTTTTAATGCCACAGGATGGCAGCTATTCCAAGAAATGAGGATGACAAACTTGTGATTCAATAGGAAATGTATAAAATATCTTCCAGCAAATCTATGATATATCTTCCAGTAAATCTATGATTGTATATTAAATTTCTGCCTTGATAGGAATATAGATCTTTTTGGCATCAACTTTGTTCACAAATGCAGCTTTAGGGAAGTCCTTATTTCCTTTGAAGAGGTATGCATGTCTCAGAGTGCAGAAATCCTGAAGGACAAGACAGATTACAGTTATTCTAATCAATGACTCAGCATCTGTTTTGCTTCTGCTGTTTAACAGAAGGACTCTGATGCAGAAGATGCTGTAGAACAGTTATTTCTCGTTGTTGTGGCTATTGATTTTGGCACAACATCCAGTGGCTACGCCTACAGCTTCACCAAGGAACCAGAATGTATTCATGTAATGAGGTAAGGGCTGCAATGCAGCATTTAGTTTTCGATTGTGGGCTATAGTTATCTATGCAGTAGCTGTAGCTATTTCCTGCAGTACCCTGAAGTGTCTACATTTCTGTAGTGTTGCTACAGTGTACAGCTTTGTCATGGCTATAATTTTTTGTTGCATCTTGTCATGTTCTAATTAGCTTTAATAAACAATGTGAGAATATCCTTTCTGTTATTTTGCTAAGTTTGTAAGGTGACGTGAATGAAAGGAGAGGTTAGTGAATATTTAGATTTGTTTAGGGAACAGTGATGGCCTTAGCCTTGAGACTATGAGAAACTACACATTTATAAAAAGAAACATGGCATTTCCCAGGGTGGGGAAGCAGATATTTGAAGGAAAACATTCAAGAAAATGTTTGACTTTCTGGTGCATACAGAACTTGGCAAATCCATGTTAGTAGAAAATAACCTTGTCATCTACCGTGTCATCTGGTGGTAATATCATAGGTGTGTAAGTCCAGTTTTCATAAAGGACTTAAGCTCTTAATGGCTTCTTCATGTTTAATAGCATTTAGATGCATAAGCAACTACTGGCAAATAAGGGGAGTGGTAACTGCTTTTGCCAGCATAGCAGGATCTGAGAGAATCATGCAAGCTACTTGATGTAATTTTCTCAGGCATTCCTGGATAGACAACACATTGGAGCAGGATAGCAATAGTAAATTAAATGGAGCCCAGGGAAAGTGAGTAAGTTGTCTGCAGCTGCCCATCTGCTTGAATCACACTTGTATACAGTTGTGTTGTACAACAGTTAGTTACTTGCACCCACCAACTGGTATTCCATTTGGCTGATTTTTAGCATTAAAGATGAGCCAAATCCCTGATAATGAACCAGTGATACTGGAAAATAAGGAACCGAAAGGCATACATTGGAAAATTAAGGTTTGATGTGACTTCTGTCCTGTATTATGTGTATGTAAGGGACAAAATTCAAGTACTGTTACGTGTTTTTATTTATTTATTCAAGTAACAATCCCTTTTATTTTTGTTCCTTCTACAGTTCTGGTGTCTATAAGTCTAATGCAATCACAACTGCAAAAACTATTACGGCAGGTATCTGAAAGGGTTGCACCACAAGACATTTCTGTAGTGTTTTTGATTTTTGGGGGGGATTTTAAAAAATAACTAAAAGCTTATGTAATTCTTATTAAAGTATCTTTAAAATGCCTATGTTGTAATGAGACCAAGGTGTAGGTAATTTAAGGCATAAACAAGGTATGTATGAGCTTAGGCCACAGAAGTTCTTTCAACAAAGCTGCTGTTGTAGCAGTAGGTAATGTGCTGTTTGTTACACTGTAATGCTGAGAAGGAAAGGGCAAGAAGATTAACTTGCTCAAGTCCACTGTGATATACTGTAATTTTTCTAAGTAAAGTTGCTGGCTGAATGCAGGCCTTTAAATCTCAGCAGACAGAATTCATTGTGCAGTCAGCCTGCACGGTCACCTTGTATGTGGCTGTAAAGTATTTTAGGGAGAGCTGGCACAACTGGGTGATGGAAAATACTATCTAAAGGGAAGTAAGCTTTGCAATGGTAGTAGGCCATACAGTGACAAAGGTACTTGCTGTTTTCAATAAGAACAAGTAATGCTTCAAGGACTCTTTTTGCATCCCATCCATCTGATGTTCTGCTAACGGCACAGGAAGCTGCCTGATGCTAGAAGTCAAGGGACAGGCCATGTGTTGCTGCTTCTGCCAGGTTACAGGGCTGTGGAAGCAACCCATTTTTATCAATTCCTGTTCTCTTTTTACAGCAAATAATAAATCACGTTTCTTAAACCACATGAATGAAGTGAGGGAAGACATCTCTGAGCTGTACATAAGTCCTATGTATCTTGTTGTTCCTATAGTTTCTGTGGATCTTTTACTATGTATAATCCCTTCTGTTTTTAGGATTCAAAAATTTTACCTGCTGGACCTCATTTTACCATTTGGTTCGCACTCTGCAGTTAATTACAAACTTGATTCTCCTTCCAGGGTAGCAGGCTTCCTGAGGTAGATTGCTGACACATTGAAATCTAGGTGCCAGCTGAGAGCATATTCCACATCTTAAATGATATTTTACTTCTTGCGGTTCAGAACACCATATTTTTTCTCGTGCAAGAAAGGCAGCATGACTGTGATTTCAGACCTGTGTAGATAATGTGAGATCCTGATTTAAAAAGAAGTTAAATTAATTTAAAAAGAAGAAATGCATCTTGGATTTTAAAAAAGTACCAGTTTTCCAGTGGTTATTCCAAACAATGGAAAATACATTGGATTATTTTTTATATTAAAATATTTAATATTAAAAAATATATATATTTTTTAATTAAAAAAAAAAAACCACTGCCCTTACTTCTGTCTGTGAAGTACTGAAAAAGTTCATAAAATATTGCTGGCAGGGATGGATTTTTGGGAAGATATAGCCGAAATTGAGTTATGAAATATAGTCATAAATACAGATGAAATTATGAAATTCAGTGAACAGAATTGTGTATGTATCAGAATAACGCTTCAGTGGTTTGGAATGTATAAAGAAGCTCGAACTCTCTGCATAATGATGGCTACATGTAGGATAACTTACAAATATTTCTACAGACTAAATGTAACTTCCCACCCGTACTCGAGAATGTTTACATTAAAATAAAGCATACCAAGGATACATGGTCTGTGCTTCCTAACATTTTTTCTGCTTTTCCTCCTTAGTGTTGATCCTTTCCAGACATTTTGATTTCTGGCTGCCTTTTAACAAAGCTGCTTTTCTGTAAATGTCTGAATGAAGGGCGAGGTGAGTGTAGTTAGAAGGTCCTGCTTTGGTGAAAGAGTGAACACACAGGGCTTCAGTCCTAAGTTAGACTGTAGTGTTAGGAGGTTGCAGTTCTGGCGGTGTAATTAGCATACACACAGTCATAAACATGAGTTTGTTTATTAATTTGCTGTGATGTCCAGTACTTAAAAGGAGGAATTTATAGGCATCGACCTAATACAGATCTTTAAGCGTATGCTTAGCTTTAAGCTGTGAAAAAAACCCTCCCTCAGTTCAGTGGCCTAAAGCATGTGTTTGGAGTTGGGCACAGGTTTCTCGATGATCAGTGAATGTCTTTGCCTACATAATTTTAGTTGCTGTTTTATTAATTTTAGGTAATATTTCATGCCTGCCAACTCCTTCCCCACAGGTTCTGTGAAGATGGTAGTGGTTAGCTCCAGGTTCTTGTTGTGGGGTAGAAGCACACGTTACAAGGAGTGCTGTTCTCTGCATATCCTGAGGCTGAGTACATGTGTATGAGCAATCTGGCCAGGACTTAAATAAGCACTTCAATAGGCAGGGCAGTGCCAGAGCCCTAATGAAAGACAGCTCCGTGCTGTCGAACTGGTGAATAACTTCTCCCGTGAAGGCAATATCTGAGGTGTTGCAGCTTTGAAAAACTCCTATTGATCTGCATGTGCTTATGTGTAGCTGAAAATGTTTTGTCTGCTGGTTAAATAGCAACAAACTGAACTTAAGTATTTCACAAATGAAGAAAAAATGAATGGACAAACACGTAATTATGAAACAAATTACAGGCTATATTTGGAAGAAGGGAGAATGTGGTCTCTTTTCAATATAACTCAATCTTCAGTCCTTCTTTCTCTTCGCTGATTGGAAATCTTGGCTGACACGCTTGCCTTTCTTGTGCATACACACTCTGCGAGGCATTCAGCTACACGTGATGACCCCGCTGCTTTATTTCCTTGACTGTTGTACTGCAGCCCTGGATCAAATTCTCATCACTCTGCAAGGATCGCTCTTCTTCCTCTGTTAGCCAGATTCACGTGTGAGGAAGGGCATTTCTCTAACCTTACTGTACCCTTGTGATCCTTTCCACGCTAGCTTTCCTGTTGTCTCCTTTAATCTTTGATATACAGTCAGATCCTAAGTGGCTATAAACTGGTCTATGCTGCTCTGTTGAGCTGCTCCAGTTTGTCAGCCTAGGAACTGGTCTCATAAGTCTAAATTTAGGCAGAAATCTAACTTAGGTTCTGTTTGAATAGATTTTTAGCTCTGACCCTGCTTTGAGGAGCTATCTCCCACGTGCATTTAGAGTGCTGCTGGTTTGAATTATGTCATGCTCTTCACGGGTGTGTTTTTTTTTCTTCCCTGAGAGCATTATTACTATTATTTTGCCTGACTCAAACCCACTAAAGAAAACTGGAAGCAGAAGTGTTGGAATCCTAGCCATGCTGATGGTATTGAAAGAAGCCCCCGTTAACTGGAATGAAGCTAGGGCTCCATCTGAGAAGAGTGCAGCAGTGAGGAGCTAGCATGCACAGGCCTCTGACTGCAGCTGCTTCTTTCTAGAAAAGATGTCACACAGGAATATTTTGAAAGATCTGACTGCAAAGGGTAAAGTCAGACTTGCCGTTCTGTTCTCTGTAACGCAGGCTGAGAACTTCAGCACGTGCTGAACAATTACAGTGTCCAATTTCCATTAGGAGCTCATCAAGAAGTGAGCACCTAATTCTCTAGACAATTTTGAAAACTTCAGCCTGTGCTACGGAGCATCAATTTGTTTTCATTTAAAGTGCACATTATGGGTGCTTCTTCCAGAAAGAGAAAATGTGCCTAGCCATAAAGAAAAATAAAGAGGCATTGTTATTAGCCAGCAGCTAAGTACACGTCCTATTTATGGAATTTCCCACCAGTGACTCAGAATGAATCATTAATGATTTCAAGTGAAAAAGATACCAGATTGTCTCCTCTCTGCTCACTGCGGGTGTGTGGGATGTAACATTCTGGTGGAAGAGGCAGTGTTTTCTGCTTGTGGGCTGCGGGACCCCTACTTCTTAGCGTTGGAGCCATATGTTAGCTGTAAGACCTGCTCACAGGTTTTGCAGTTAACCGAGTACATCGTTAGCAGCAGGTTGCAGGAAATGCTCTGCAGCAGAGCCCTTGCCAGCTGATAATAGCTGTGGGGCTGAGCAGTAAGACAAGGGAGGTTTAGCAAAGTCTTTTTCTGAGTGGGTGAAGGTGGAAAAATACTCTGCTTCTCATCATACAGTGTCTGCAATCAGGTCAGTGGAATTGCCCTCTGTATTAGAGAAAATTCATGGACGTGGTGGTTCCCTGCCATCGCTGCTGCTGCAAAAAAGGGCATGTTTGGCTCTGTTTGATCTAGTTGAATGGTCTCAAGGATTCCCAACAGTTCAGAAAGATCCCAATCCTAGCTGCCAATTACTTGGCCAAATATTAACCCCTTAGATCGATTCCTTTTTTTTCCCTGCATCACTTGCCTGACCTGATCTGGAGGTCAATTCATTTTCAATTGGTTCAACTGTTTCTGAGAGTGAAATGGAAAAAAAAATATTTTTTCTACATGATCTTCCCATGTCACGTAAACAAGTACCAGAGAACAAAGCAATCATTTTGTACTTCAGGACAAGGGCTTTGGCAGTAGGACATTATGAAAATGTGTTTTGCTATCTTTAGAAAAAAGTAGTCAACATGTGGTTTAGTAATGAATGCAGCTGCCCTTGTGATCTTAACTTGGTTCCTTCTTGAGCTGTATTATGATTATGGCTGATAGCATAAAGCAGATTTTCCACTGGTGCTTTTAAAAGAAAATCTTGTCTGGTAAGTGTTTGTTTCCCATGCTGAAAGTATTTGTATATGGGGTGAGGGGAACAGTAACATGAGTTTCTGGTTCTTCAATTCCGATTTTTTTTTGTGATTGAGAAGCCAGGTGAAAATCAGAATGCTCACAGCTCTCTGTGGTACAGGTTTTTATTGTATGACCTTGTTACTCCCTCACCCCCAAATTCCTGCTTCATTTAGTACAAAGTACCGAGGGTCTTCCCATGTTCGCTGTCCTTATTTGTGTCCTTATCCAGTCTGTGAAACAATCCTTGTGTTCCTGTCACTGTAATACCGTTGTACTTACTAGATCTTTCCCGAAATACCTTCATACTTACCAGGTCTTCCTAAAAATGCCTTTGTGATCTTCATAAGATAGGATAGGTATAGTCGTTGTTTTAATGGGTAGTAGTGAGGGACAATTTTTGGTGCCTCTAATATATTTAGGGGTTGAGGGATTCTGTTTTAATTTTGACAGACATTTTTTTCTAATCTTTTTACTACCATTTAGACATTTTAAACACAAATTCCATCACCTTCAGGTGAGTAGAGAGAACAACAGTGAGAGCTCAACATCTTCA
Source organism: Heteronetta atricapilla (assembly GCA_011075105.1). NCBI lineage: Eukaryota > Metazoa > Chordata > Aves > Anseriformes > Anatidae > Heteronetta > Heteronetta atricapilla. The sequence continues at coordinate 29,373,192 of CM021736.1, read as the reverse complement.
GATTTTCCCATATAGTATTTATTGCATATGTGTGCTCACTTTGAAAATCGAAGTATACCATTATTTCCTTTTAATTGTGTGTGGCTCACTCTAGGAAGCCTCTATTCTTATCAAAGACATACTATAATTATATCCTTAAAAAATATACAACTAACTCTAAAAAATATTGAATTCTCTTAAACAAAACTTGCAGTCCTCTTTTCTTGAATGTGAATAAAACCACTCGTTTTTGGTACTTTAAGGATTGAATTTAATATTAATACATTTGAGGGGAAAACTGTGTGTAAACTGCTACCAGATTGTTTTCTAACAATACTAAGTTTTTACTACTCTAACTGTTAGCATCACTTACTGAAGATGTTTATCTCGTTGGATAGACGATGGGAAGGTGGAGATCCAGGTGTATCCAACCAGAAGACACCAACTACTATCCTCTTAACACCAGAAAGAAAGTTTCATAGCTTTGGGTATGCAGCAAGAGATTTCTACCATGACTTGGATCCCAATGAATCAAAGCACTGGTTGTATTTCGAGAAGTTTAAGATGAAGCTACATACCACAGGTGTAAGTAATAAGTAACGCTCTTGGATAATTCTGCATTTGCTGCTCACATCATCTTCCTATGCAGAGTGCTAGATCTTGCCTTAAGATTGTGAACTGGATATAAAGGAGATCTATTTCTAAGTTTAGAGAGTGAATAAGGTAAATGAAACTTTTCAATTAACATATTCCGATTCATTTTGCTTCTTGCTGTCTTTGGCAAGTGGATTTTGCCTATATTCATTCTAGATCTTAGAAGCTCAGTATCTGCTTTGCTTAAGTCTTCAAAGCCTAATTTTCTTGGGTGAAATTGATGGCCTTGTAGGGAGTCTGCAAGAGGTCAGTTTGTTCTATAAAATTTATTCAAAGAGCAGAAATAGAATATAAAAGCCATAATGAACTCTTATGCAAAGGAACAGATTCTTCCAGAGTTCTTTGTAGTAACTGTAAGTGGAAATTTACATTATTCTACTGATTATATTTAGGTCTTTCAACTAAACCATTGTGGAGTTTTGGGACTTGGCCAGTACTTTCTGTATTGAGGTATTTTCTGGTTTCATGTGTAGGTGGGAAGTCAAAAATCTACAGTTTTAACTTTTAACTTGGATTAAATATCTTGCATATGCAGCTTTGTTTCAATTAATTACAAATATATTTTATTGTAATTACTTAATATTTGCTCTGTATTTCTCTCTCTGCTTGCAGTTCTTTGTAGACATGGTAGGTGTTTAAAAACAAAATCTAAAATAAACGCTAAATGTCATGTTCCAGGAAATTCAAGTGATGAGTTAGATCCTCTTTAGAAAAGTTTTGTCACTTTTTCCTAGCCAGGTGGATAAAGAAGAATTCCCTTTCCTCAAGCACTGGGAATTAATTTTATGTTTATCCTTTCCTTTGAATAACTTCCAGTTATTTTCTTTCATGTAGAACCTTACCATGGAGACAGACCTGACAGCTGCAAATGGCAAAAAAGTCAAAGCACTTGAGATATTTGCTTACGCCCTGCAATTCTTTAAGGAACAGGCATTAAAGGTAGAATAATGCTTCCTTATCTAGATTTGCTATATTTATAACTAGTATAAATGTGAACCTAACATTTCTAACCTTGCTGAGCTTTGACCTCAGTGGTATTTGGTGTAAACAAGGCAAAGCAGCTGTAGAAACTCTAGGCAGGCTGTGGACTCTGCGGAGCTCACAATTGCCTGCCGTGCTTTCCCCTTGCACAAGGGGAAGCTTGATTCAATAATAGTACCTGTATCACTTTTGATGCTGAGTTCTGAATATTTTCTTGCTGGCATAAATATTTTGTTTGCTTGTGCTTTCATGAAAAATGTTGTTTTGAAAAGAAAACTTTAAAAGTGTAGGAGCTGAAGTTCAGCATTTCACTCAATCTGCATATTTAACTTGCCAAGACTTAAATTTGAGTCTGGATTCTGGCCTTGCCCCTTGCACTTCAGCCACTGGGACTATGTTTGATGTTCTGTGTTCACCCGAGGTTCTTTCTCATGTTAAAGAGTCAGCACTGTGAAACACGACAGAGGGGGCACCTACCAATCGCTGTTGTCCCAATCTGACATCATCTTCGTTGACCACAGAGATGCTGGATGAGCTGGATTTATTTTGTAACAGAAAGATTATTAAGAGCTGATTTACCATGGGGTGACTCGAATCTCATTGTACATTTGTACAGTGATGACTTGCTGAAGTGTACAAGCTGGCTAACACAGTGGAAACAGTGTGATTATATTAGTGCAATGATCTGTGTAGGCTACTTGAATTGACAGAGCAACAGAGTATATTAGCCTGCGTGGAATTTTGCATTAGTGCAGATCCATAGCTTTTGTTATCCAGCCATCTCGGGTACCTCTGCACAACACCTCGTTCTGTTCCATGCAGCTAAATTGCATCGTGTCTGCCAAAGTGCCACAGGTGGTTTATGGTGTTGCAGCCATGTGCTGACCCTTTGCAGGGGTGAATTTCATATTATGCTGTGAAATGTCAGTTGGTTGCTTTCATCCTGAATACAAGTCTATACAGAAAATCTAACTAGTGTTAGGGACAACCTAAAAGTAAGAGCTTTAATTTGTAAATCTATACCATGTTCTGATGTACTGCCTCTATTTACACCATCTTTGTATTTTTAACTACTGTGGCTGTTTTTTGTAGGGCAAATGCATTTTATTTTCTGTTTCCAATTTGAAATGTTATAATGCTCACATCTTTCAATACTATTCTTGGGCCACAAGAGTGTATTTGTTCCTCTCTTGTGAAATACATGTCTCTACTAGCAGTTTGTAGATTTAGGGTCTCACGTACACAGTCAGATGTGAATTAAGTACACATTAGTTTCAGATACACCATCATACTGCCAACATATAGTAATTGCTAGGCCAAGTCATAATCAAGCAAGTCTTTTTGATGTAAAGCTAACCTACTTTTCTGACTGAGTTTAATTTATTTGCTGCAAGATACCAATCTGTTCTTTATGGTTGCATAGGAATTATTCTATCATTACAACTCCAAATTCTTATCTTGTCCAAGACTGTATACGATGGATTCTTGCATTGAATGTTGAGTCACCAACTTCTACCTGTGCGTTCATTGCCTAGAGAAATTTTAACTGGGTCTGAATGCTGTGCTGCCTCTTCTGGGCTGCATCCTTTCATGACATTAAAAAACACATCCCTGTGACTTGTGAGTGCATGCCCATACTAATCAGACAAGGAGTGTAAGTGAACTGTTCCTCTGGATTGTAATCTGTCCGTTCCTGGTGCCCTGTGTGGGATAAAGGTACTACTTTTCTACCGCGGATTTTTGAGCTGCAGCATAGCTGAGCAAACACAACACCTTGGCATGGTACATACAGGAACATTTTTTACATTCTAAAGGCCCATTGTTCACCTTTATGAACCTTTCCCTGTTTGGATGGAGATTTAGATAGGACATATGGTAATGACATTTAACTTGGAACCTTTCCCAAAACATGTCAGTATATCACCTAATTTGCAAATTCAGTACAGACTTTCCTCTTTTTAAGGGGGGAAAAAGGGACAATAAAAGAACTAAACTACTCTTGAATGCTTGCTTAAAGCAAAATTTTCAAGGAGCAACCAGTCAATATTTTTAAGGCTTCAACTGTAATTTCCCCTTGGTAACTGGGATGTAAAAGTTTGATTTAAAGGTGAGTGATGTATAAAGAAGGCATTGAAAAATCCAGACTGTAAAACATAATGTTCATCCATACCTCAAATATTTTTCTGTGTGTTAATCAAGATGTAAGTGTGAATTCTTCCAAATCCCACACTATGACTAAGAACGTATATAAACATTCCGCAATATTCAGCAGTAAATGAGCTGCTTTTGGAAAAACTAACTTTTCTACTTCATGTTAAGCAGTAAAATTTTCTGTATGCCTCCTTAAGAAGGTGTCAACCCCAATCCTGGCTTTTGGCACGGTAAGGCGTTCTTGACAGGTTGGCAGTAATTTAAATGTTTGGATTTATAGCATAGGTGTAGTAGCATAACAGGGAAAAAAATCAGAAGAGAGAATTTTTGTTACCGGAGCCAGCAGAAAATATTTCCTTACGAAGTTGCCACACATCATTTTGTATTCACATCTTTTTCCTTTATTTAGGAGCTCAGTGACCAAGCAGGCTCTGACTTTGAAAACACTGAAGTAAGATGGGTCATTACAGTGCCTGCTATTTGGAAGCAACCTGCAAAGCAGTTTATGAGACAAGCTGCCTACAAGGTAAGGTTACAGGGTGAATGTAAAAATGCCCCTTTAAAGCACTAGTTGATAAGGTAAATGATAAAATGGTGTTTGGGACAATTAGAACTAGGATCAACTGTATAAAAGTAGTCTGACTAGAAACATTGAAAGAGAAGGTAACTCTAGGAAGCAGTAGCTTGAAGTCATATGTGTTCACATTTTAAATGTTTTTTTTTCTTTCTATTTACTTCTTTACATTGGTGTCCCTCACTGCAGACTCTGGTGTTTTGGTCATCTTGTACACTGTATTCCTGCTGAATTCAGTGCACATGGAACAGATGCAGTTTTGAGACCCAAGGGAAAGCTGAATGAAAACAGTGGACGCAGTTTTGTTTTGTTATTTTCTTTAGGTCATCATAGGCTTTTACAGTAAAAAAACAAATAAGGAAGAGTAGGGAAAGCAGAGAGCATCCTCAGTGGGGCTTTTTTTTTCTTGTTCCCATTTTCCCACAGTAGAAATGAACAGACTGTGAACCGGATAGTCTGGGTATAAAATTAAATTCAAATGTTATTTTCACCAGTAAGATGTTTATCTGCATTTAACCCTTTCCCCTCTCTAGCCCCCCCCCCCCAAATGTATACATTCCATATTGCATGTCCTTTTTTTCAAATTCACTTTGCGTCTGTGATATACTAGATGTATGCATTCTTCTTTTCATCAGGATACTCATTTTGCATTGGGTTTTATTTATTTTTGGTCACAGACTTGCGTAACCCCTTGGCAGCAGATCTGTGATGCAGTTTGTGAAATATCTAGTAGTTCATGCGTAATTTGGAGAGCGCTCCTGGGAAGCACCCAGATTTTTTTAACTCTGTTTCTAACTATCTCTAATGTTGAGCAACATTTTTCTTAACAGTCTTTATTGTGGGATTGCTAATGCTAGTGCCAGAAGCAAAACACTCTTAAAGTTCTGATGGAAGGACACGGTTGTAGGTAAATCTGAAACACTAGAGACCCATTCATTATCTTTGTATAGTGTTGTCTGCCTGCTGTCTGTGTGCATGTGTGCTCGTGAAATGGGAACTGTGACAGGAGCAGGGCAGGGCGAGGTAGATCTCTGGGCATCTCTCATTTGTGGCACAATGGAATGTTGTTGATTAGTGTCTGTGTCTGTGGTTTTGTCTGTGATTGTGTTCTTTTATTGGCAAGCTTGTTAAAAAGCAAGGACTGACAAGGCTTTTAACTCGGTGTGTGATCAATTGCAGGAAAACGTAAGCAGTTAGGGAAATAATTGAATGTTTACTTGACACACACGGTTGATATTTAAAGTAATGGGGATGAAGACAGAAATGCAGAAAACAGTTCTGCGTTGCCATTCAGTCTTTCAGATTCCTATTGCTGGATCCAAGACATGCTTCAAACCAGTGCGTACTGATAGAACAAGTTTCGGCCCTTGGTGCTAGCTGTCGAAACACACAAGCACCATGTAAAGGAAAGCTTGTGTTCGTGAGAGTAATTGGAGCATTGATTGAAGTATGAACAGGCAGTGGTAGAAACTTTGTTGCTGGAAACACGCTCAGGTACAACCACTAGTCTAAGCTGATAGTCAACTAGTGGGAAGTTAAATGAGGCGTGGAAATTTGCTGAAGTAAGCTGTGGCAAGTGATGTAGCTCTAAGAGAATAAAAGTACTGATTATTTCAGTCTTTGGTTCACAATGTAGAGACCAGCCTTTCTGCAATTGTGAAATGGTTGTCTAGTCAAATCTAAATATTGCATGGAGTTCCTAAAGTTAAGTGAAAAGCATTGTAGATGCTTCTGCACTCAGTCTGTTCGCTTTTGTCCAACCTCCAATGTCAGTGCATCTCTGACATCTCCGCATCAATGTCTTGCTTTAGCAAACCATTGCAAGCTTGGCACTGTTAATCTGTTGGAGGGCTCCCACGGCTCCCCCTTCCAGTTGCTGTGTGGCTTTGTCATTTGAATGAGTAATCTGGGTGTTCCCTTCAGCTCACAGTTCTTCCTCTGACCTCCCATCCAGCGTAGCAAAATCTTGCTAATTCTGTCTGCACAACAGCTTTTCCTGTCCGTACATACCGCTGAGCTTTCATCAAAGCTGTCACTGAGTTTGCATCTCTGTTATTGCAACATCATTTCCTTGGCTTTTGTGACTGTAATCTGGCCTATTTTGCATCCTTTCAGAATGCTGCCACTAAAGGGCTTCGTTGCTTCACATTTGACAGGGAATCAGCCTACATTTGCCTCCATCTGTGTCATCTCAGACATAAGCTGCATGTCCTGGACACAAGTATCTATAATGCTAACTCATTTTTCTCCTCTGAAACCTTCTCTAAAATGTCTTTTTTGTCACGCATACAAAAACTTGACCGTGGTTGACCTACTGAGATTTGTAAACTTCCTTATTGCTTCTTGCTGTTACCCTGCCTGCCCTATCTGTATTCATCTATTGTACTTTTCTTATTCTTAACACTTAATTTTTATTTTTCATACTTGAGTTGTTACCTCTGAAACTGGTATTTGTTTATTCTCTTTTGTCTTGCTCTCTGGGACCTCCCAAAGGACTACATTTGGTAGTCTGTAGAGATCTGCATGTCTATACAACCTCACTTTGTGATTCAAAATTGCTGTCTTCCTGAATAACAGTCCACAGACACTTTTTGCTGTGCTACTATCCAGAGAGAGGTCTAAACCTGTGTGACGCCTGTTGAGGTCTGCTCACATTTGCAGGGAGCTCTGTGGCAAGAGCTGAGGGTGCCCTCTTTGTAGGATCCACTTTGGTTTAAAATTACTTTCCCAAAGATACGTCTGCAGAGTGTTCATCTGTGTTCGTTACGTCTCGAATAGTGACTCTTAGGATGCATCAGTCAGGTTTCCCATTTTCTCTACCCACAAAGTATAAGGCATCATAAACAGTGTTAATTTTTCTTGTTTCTGTATCCTAGTTCTTCTGTTTCAAATTCTTTGCTTTGGTGTAGTTCTTTCAGAAGTGCTGTATTTACCACTCTTAGAAGGAATCCCATTCTCATGAAGAACTCTCATCGTGAGTAATTAATTCAAATCACTGAAGTATTTTCTTGTTTTGGAGACTTTGGCAGCGCAGTCCAGTCGGACAGCATGTGGGAGGACTCCATCCGGCTCATGTAGGTGGGACCTGCCCTTTTCTTGTTCTTGCAGAAGCAAAGGCAGCCAAATGCACCTACCTGCACTGGGCCTGAGGTTTAGATGCCAACATGGAAAGATGCCTTAGGCCATCTAAGTGGCTTAGGCGAGCCCGCTTCCTGCTCATGCATGTGGCCTGGCACTGAAAGCTTCATCAGAGTTGCGTGTGAATGTGGACACAAAACCAGGATCCAACCTCTGTGTTATCTGAGGTCATACTGACACAAGAAAATTCAGTGTTTTGTTAGTTTTGTATTACTGGGGGAGGGGGAGAAATACCCACTTACGGGAAGATGGGACTGTGAAAGTATTCAAGACTATTTTTATAGAACCCATTGGATGTCGGTAGATGTGAGTAGTTTGTTCAGTCTTAAGAGCACTTTACTGTCTTAATGTATTACTATAAGCAACATTTTCAGTCTCTTTTTCAAGTGAAATTCAGGCACTGTAGATTGTTTATCAGAGGAACACAAGATCCAATATTCTTGGCAGAATCTTTCTTTTTAGAAAAGGCATTCTTCCAGATCGTGTTTCAATACAAATTCTTCGGTCACAGTAAGTGCGGAGCAGAATCTGGAGGCTGGAATTTCTTGAATGTGCCAATAGAAATAAGTTTTAAGGAAGAATTTGGAGTTTGACAGCACTATGTGAATGCAGAAGCTGTAAGATAGGAAGGTAAAACACGATATACAAAGTGCACTCAGGACAGACCAAAAGAAAGGGAAAGAGTGCTTTTTTATAAGCTTGCCTCAAATACCTGTCATCTTACAAATATCAGTCAGCTGGTCTACTTAGAGATGTTATAGTTTTTTTTTTTTCTTTTAATATGAACTGTTGTTTTTGAAATGCAGTTCTAGAGCTCTGACATGGATTTATATTCCAATTACAAAGAGCAAATAAAATATTTACATGGTGAGCTTGTATAAATAAGCAGACAGGCAGTCTAGGTTATAGGATTGAGCATGTGAGCCTGGAATTCTAGGGATTTTTCTTGACTGGCTCTTACACTGAATATTTATTAATATTTTCACATCGATTTCATCATAGAATGACCATGATGAGAATTATTTAATACATTGTCTTCTGGGCTTACATTGCAGAGATCAGAGCTAGCCTGCTCTGTAGGAGTATTCAGAGAAAAGTAAACAAATTTGCTAAAAGGATAACGTGATGACACATGAAACCCCTTGCCAATAACAATGTGAAGTACTGTGGAACATAGCATTTAAATAACCATGTTGCCTTACAGAGCTTTGAATGAATTGCATCATATCAAAAAGGGATGTTGCAGGGGGGAAAACAAACAAAACCCTCTCTCTCCAAAAACACCTTCTAATTACAAAGCAAGATATTATGATGGGGAATGGGAACAGTGAGCAATATGGAGAATATTGCAACGCCTTTTTCCTGTAAATAAATAGTACAGCCTCATTTGGATAGTGTGCGTATGACTGATGTTGCTTCAAAAGGATACTGCTGAACAAGAATAGATTGAGAACAATTAATGTGACAGCACACCTGGAAAGCCTGTGTGAGAACTTAGAAACCAGTCATAGAAAAGACTGGCGCTATCAACCTTAAAAAGGAAATGTGCTAGATGTTATCCAGAAACATCTTCTATTGTAATTTCCAAACAGTGTTTTCTGTAACATTCATTTGTTTCTCCACACAACTGCTAACAATTTTTTATTTTTATTTTTTGTAAAAACAGAAGGAAACCCAGTGCTATTAAAGGCAACAATTTTTCCCCTAGGTAATGAGAATGTAGAAGTCACTGTCAGGAATGAAAAGAGGTTGGGTGCTGAGCACTTCTCCAAGAACTGATACTTAAAGGACTGTGAAAAAGGGTGAAAGTCCTCAAATGTCAGGATTTAACCAACATCCAAATGTCTATGATAAGCCTTAACGCAGAGAACAGTTTTTAGATTGTCTGTGAAATGTCACTTTCTGGATATTGGAATATCTCCAAGATGATGTTTTGGGCTAAACTTCAGTGTGACCCAGTGTTCCTGTATACTGATGCTTGCCATTTATTCTTATCCACAGTATTTCTTTTTGAAAAAGGGTTGTTTTAGATTCTGTCTGTCTTGAAATCAGTTAAGAGGAGCAAGTAAGCTGTCTTCTAGATGAAATGAGTCTCTGGCTTAGAAGGGCTCACTTGGAGCTACCTAGATGGGTTCTGTGTCTTGTAAATCTCTGCAGACTGTAATAAAAATAACACAACTTTTTTTTTTTTTCTTTTTTCCCCCACTGTTGTCTCAGACATGCATGTTTGTTTTGTTGTCAAATGTTTCTAACAGAAACAAAGCTACCTTTTGGAAGGCATTGATTTTTCATTCATTTTAGGCGGGGTTGAAGAGAGAAAAAAGACGTTAAAATAATTATGGCCTTCCTAGCTTGTATTGCAGTAAGAGAGGGACTTTGTGAGAGGTAGGAAGCTGCAGACAATGGAGATGTTGGGACAAATACGGAGACTTCCCGTGGAGTCTAGTTGCATTTAATGAGAGCTGTAACAGTGTAAAGTAAAAATATAACTGAGGAATGAGTAGCTCTAATTAAAGGACAGTAAAATGCATTAATGGTATCTCTTCTGTCACTTAGTGCAGTTCTGCTTATCCAGTGGTGCGAGATGTGCTGTGGTTTGAGAAACCTCTGATAATGTTGACCTCGAAGCAGCAGCTGCGCTTAGCTGCTCTGTCAGGATTTTCATATGAACAGCAAGAAAAATGAGTTTAGGTCTCATTTCCACCATATATGGAGATGGCAGTGGGAGCAATGGCCCCGTGCCGGGCTATTTACGGATTCCTGAAGTAGCACCGGGCTCCTTGCCAGCATCTACTACCTAAACCGCCCCTCAGCACAACGGAGCAAAGCAGCCTGCGTTGTAGGCCCGACCTACAGACACCAGGGAGTGATGCTGAGGGAAAAACTCGGCGACCCAAAGGTCCTTTAAAATGTAGGCTACGAGCTTGGATGTGCTCACACATTTCGGTCATTTCCCTTCTTCGTTTGATCTAAAAAGACAGCTAGAGGGACTTAACCTGCTTGGTGTCTGCGAAGCAACGTGAAATTAGGCTAAGCTTCTTTAAGTGTTGTGTTTTTTGGTATGTAAAGCTTTTGCAACTGAAGTTTGTTTCTGTGTCTAGGGACAGAATATATTTTTGTAGTTTATACTTGCTATAAACTGCATAAAAAGCCAATGGTGTTCAGACATAAGCAGCACTGGGAAGCTGGTGATTCCTTTAAAAGAGCATTTAGTGGAGGCAAAAGAGGCAGAAGTGTGTTAACGTATCAAGAGTCCTGATTGTTTGTAGCTTCTGAGGTTCTCTGGAGCCTATGCTTTCATTTTTGAGGTATTAAGATCTTCTTAATCATAAGGATTAAAATGTTTATGAAGGGATATGTTTGGAAGGATTCTGCATCTTGTAGCTATGATTAATCAAGGAGTGCAAATCTACACTGTGGGAGCTCAGCACAGTGGGAAATGTGTACTAATTGATCTCAGTTTACACATTTTAATTACCCAGCCAGGTCCACATGAAGGCACAGGCAGTTGACAAAACCATCTGCTAATCCAGTTCTGTAATTTTTTTTCTTTGCCACTTCTGAGTCACAAGGTGGAATTTTTGCAGGTTTTCTTTTTATTTTGCTAAGCAAGTAAAATAGGAGGTTTTCCTAGCATTTCAGGTCCAAGTGGGTAGATGGATCTGTGCCTGCCACATAAAGCTGTATGTATCTTCCTTGAGATACACAAGATACAGACCCTCTCCTCTAGCCGTTGTCCCTATGAGGTAGAATCTCCTCAGTTGTGTGAGGAAGCATGAATGTTACACACAGCAGGGGAACATGTTTCTCAGGATCTTAAAAAAAAATCTGGAAGGACGCTGAAACTGGTGGAAATAGTGGGAAATCAGAGTCTTTCCTCCATCTGGAGGAAAGGCGGCTAGATGGGAGTTTCCAGTCAAAAGGCTTTAAGCTACAATCAGCAGTTTAGTAGGGGAGTGCTCGACGTCCGCAAACAAACGTAAATCAGCGTGGACTTATCTAAAATAAATGGGTAGAATTATTTGTACTAAGTTCACAGAAAGGACAGTGAAGGAGGGTAATTGATCGGTCTAAAAGACATCTTAGGTACCAGTATTGCACTAGAAGACAGAGAAAAGAAATAGCTGAATGTGGAAACTGGCAAAAAATACTAAGGCAAAATGTGAAAGCCCCAGGTCAAAAAAAGGAGGATGCCACTTACAGGAAGCTGTAGTTAGCATATAGTTTTCTTGGCAAAACAACTCTCAGTAAAGGCCATTTGTGTCTCTTTAATAAAATCAGCCTGAGCCATGAAGACCTAAAAATAGGTTATTTTGAGCAAGGGAGTCAGACGACATAAAACACATGAAGATACTTGAGCAGGAGTTGGATTTCCCTGTTGTGGTAACCAGTGCATGCCCGTGGTACAAAAATCATTTTGCAGTAATATAACATGAAAACTTGAAAAGCTTATGAGAATTTAATGACTTCATTTTTCTAACGCATACTAGTCATAAAACTTGCAACTGATGTCTTCTGCACCTTGGGGAATACAATGTAGTGCAGCAAAAAAAATCCTGATGATGCCACTTGGCGGTGTGCTTTCATTTATGGCACAAATAAATGTGCTCTGTTGCAAAAAGCATTGGGAAGCCAGCTGCAGCATCGCCCTTGTGGAACTATTGACACGATGCCACTGTGGTCCTGGGGACCTTCCTGCAGCCTCCGCCTCAGCAAGCTGTTGTTCAGTGATGTATGGATCACCTTCAGTAACACCGGTTTGGATTTGTTTGTTGGCCTGATACCAGTGAAAATTTTAAAGGAATGGAAGGGCAGGGGCACATCAGAAGGAAGTCATCAGAGAGGTTGTGTAGCCTGTTGTGGAAAGAGATACATGGCTCACTTCAGAGGCTTGCTGTTGTTCCTTACCTTGTAAGAGATCCAGGATTCTTTCATGTAGAAAATTGTGTATGCTACCTGGGATTACAGAGATTACTCTTGTTTCATTTGCTTATTTCCTCTTCTGCTGCTGCTCTAAAGCAGGAGCTAATTAATATTTTTAAGAGCAGCACTTGGATATACGTGATGGTGGTGAGATTAGTATAAAAATCTGAGTTTAAATCTGTTACAATAACATTTCACTGATAGCTTTGGGGTAGATTTACGTGCAGATTGGAATCTTACGCTAAATTCAGGAATAGGACAGGTCTAAACTTCTGAGACTAAATGTGATTTTTCCCTCCTCACATCCTGCCCATCAGTTTACAAACCACTGCACCTGGACATCTGCTCTTGGATTCATCTGGCCCACTTACAACCCCTGAGTGTCCTTTCTTTGCAAACTACAGAGCTCCTTCCTAGTAAAGGGAAGTGTAATTAGAGGAGGACATTTTAGGATTTAAGATAGCAAAAGAAGTAATCCTGTCATCACATCATAAAGAAATGGTAGTACTTCTCCAACTTTATTTCTGTCTGGGAAGCAGCTGCTTCTAGAAATTCATTTTCAGTGGGCATTTCTAAGGGCAGTGAAGAACAGATGCTGTTGCTGTGAAAATGCAAGCCCTCACCTTCTGCCTTGATAGGGGCACCAGAATCTTTTTAATTGGGAGAGATTCAGGGCAATTGACTCTGCAGTCTGCCACGGAGTGCAGAGTGGCACCTGAATTTTCACACCATTACTCCCAGTAGTTGGTAAAAGGCAGCCAGAATATTTCCTCTGTTCCCACTGAAAGCATTGTATGGGTGTACCTCCTTTTAGTGAAATAGATTCCAGTGCAGTGGTGGAAAGGGAAAGCAGGAGGCTTAGGACAGAGATGCGTGGTTCGTGACTGCATCAAAGAGCATGAAGAATAGCATGTCTGAAGTTTTGTGTGCTCTTATGGGCTGCTGGGAGGTGTGGCAACCATCTCTGCACAGTCTATTGAAAATAGATGTGAGCTCTCAGTGAGCAATCACAGTGACTGGCTGGTGCAGATCTGAGCCCAAGCTCATGGGTTTGCTGGAGTAGGTGCACATTAGAAGAGTCGAACTTTGTTGCATTTATCATGGAGTGACTGAATTGGAGGTGGTGCAGAGCAAGGGCAGAGCAAGTTGTACCTTTACAGCGTGTATCTAGATAGATGTAAACATAAATTCTACAGGGCCTTAGAACTGCCTCATCTCCTTCGGCCTCTGTAGCCCCACAGGGTCTGAAACTTTGTTAGAGTTGCTTGTTGAGAGTCAGTGTCTGCAAACTTCTGTAAAAGCTGGTGACTCTCCACCTTCCCTTGTTTCTCTGTTGCGTTCTCAGGCCTTGTTCCAGATTTGGCTCTGGGTAAAGGTGCTGCAGCAGCACAGTCACCTCCTCACCCCTTAAAGCTGTAGGGGAATCATACAGCCTTTGGAGGATTTTTCGGGCGATAAAGCTATGGGGAAAGAGAGGAATCACAGACTGAGGGGGTAAAACAGTGGCAGTTTCTCTTGGCCCTCTTCCCAGACCCTCCCACAGGTGCAATACACACACTTCTCTATGCTTTTATCTCTTTGATTTCCATCTCTCACCTTTGCCAGGGTGGAACACTGAGACCTAAGGACTAGTCTGTAAAAGCCTGAAATCTGTTCCTTGGAAAGTTCGGCATGCTTTTTTGTTGTTTTGTTCGTTTGTTTCTTTTTTCCTTTGAGAAGTAAACAAATGACCAACATTCCTTCTAAAAGCAAATATTTTTTAATCAATGAAAGCATAACTTGAGGTTAAACAGCTTGCACACATTTCTGCCTGATTTGCTCATCTTCTGCATGGACAGTCTGATAGGTGTAAAATAATTCAAGATTTGCCCAGGAGAGCTCCATGTTTTCTTGACTAGTGCTTCATAGAGACCAGAAGCCCTTGAGACTGCCTGCTTTTCTTCTTTCTCTGTTTTAGGTGATGGTTTTAGGAGTTTCAAGGGCTTGTATTATATCCTAGATTTAGTGCATTTTATTGTTTTATAAGCGAAAAAAGGGAAATAATTATACAAAGTTCAGAAGGCCTAATAAGTAAGGGTTTTGATAGTGGAATCGAGCAGTGCTTACAGGCCCAAAGAACTCCAAGTTCAGTTTGCAAATATAAGAAATAAGCTGTAAAAGTAAGGTATATGATACAAAGTATAGATATGCATCCAGACAAGTTCTACTCATGGCCGGGTAACAACAACCCCAAGCAAGATAAATCAAGACAGTTTGACCATGCTTAGCAAAGGCATCTGCCAGAGTAAGACAGCCTAGCCATCTGTAACAAATTGCTGCATCTAATCAGCGACCACATAAATGCAGAAGTTCTGACTGTAGCCAATACTACCTCACAAAAGTCATCATTCAAAGAGCATGCTGAAAGTAAAAGTCACGCTTCATTACAGCTCCAGGTGCCACATTTATCTTCTTGCTTTTCAAAGTGAGATAATGCCATGGTTTCTGAACAGCTGGTATGAGGGACCAACATTACAGGCTGTACTTTATTTCTTATCATAGGATTAGCTTTATTAATAATTTAGTAAGCAGAAATGAAATATAGATGGATTCTGCTTTGGTCCAAAACAGCTTGCTAAGTAGCATGATCTGGATCGATGTTTTAGAGTCCCAGCACCTACCATTCCAACAAACTCAGCAATAGCTCCGTTCTAAACCTGTACTTGGATATTGAGCTGAATACTCAGAAACTGATATGTTTGCTTTAGTGGATCGTTTCCCAAAATTTGGCCTGAATTACTTGTAAAATGTTATATGGGAAGCGATATATATCTGTATATGAATGCAAAACAATTGACCTTCAAGATTTGTATTCTTATGCTTTTAAGCACAAGACCACATGTCCTCTACAACCAAACATAAGAAAATGAGCTAATTAGGAATTGAATTTCCCTCCCTGAAAAGACACTGGACTGAGGCAGAATTTTGAGGGGTTAAATTTTATTAGTGTTTTAAACTCAACTTCTGCATTCTCGATTTATTAAATTGATAGTTTTATCTGTATTAAATAATTTCTTAAAATGGTCTTAAAATGGCTGTGGCTTAAGGCTCCAGGACCTCTTCGGACAGCTGTGTTTTTTATGTTTTCAGACATAAAAAGTGTAGCCTTCATATAAAAAAAGCACAGTGCAAGGAATGTTTCCTTTTGATCCCAGGAGACTCTCTAATTGCAAAGATGACTGAACTTCGTACAGAACTCTGTAAGGTCCTGAATAATTGTGGGCTTGTTACAGTGGGTCTGATTCTGCAGATACTGTCAGATCCTGAAGGATTCAGTTCAGGGATATGGGCATGGATTTGATGCAGCATTCACAAAGACGAGAAAAGAAAAAGGGTGTAGGTCTTTGCGAAACACTCATACCAGCAGTGTCGGTCTTTCTCAGCATATGGTATCTGCACCATTTTAACATCATAGAAATATTAATTGGAAGTGTTTGGAGATCATCTAGTCTGACTTTCACTTGAAGCAGGGATACTGCCAACAGCAGGTCAGCAGTGGCTTTGTTTAGGCAAGTTTTAAAAAACCTCCCAGGACAGAGATGCCTCCCTGGGCAGCTGTTCCAATGTAGCGTCGCCTTCCTACTGAAAAGGGCTCTTTACGCAGTTTGAACTTTGCAAGTTGCACTAAATTGCTGTTGAGAAAAATTGTGTTAGCCTGTGTCTAAATGCCCTTCGAACAGTTGCAGGCAGCTCTTAGGCTGCTCCTTGACCTCCTCTTTGCCAGACTAAACAAACCCAGCTCCTAAAGTCTCTCTTTACAGAACGTGTTCTCTTAGGAGCCCTCCTTGAACCCTCTCCAGGTTCTCCACGTTTCTCTTGAACTGATGGGTCCAAAAGTGCTCATTTTATAACCTTTACGGAGTTCATTCTGTAGCCATTACTCATGGAAATTAGCAATTGTGAATACGTGCTTCATTGTTACTTCTCAGTTCATGTTGTGATTGAGGGCTGTAAGTGATTCCAGTGGTTTCTTCGGCATTGAGAACAACATTAATAGTTCACACAGCGATTATGTATTTTCATCTCAACGTTTTGAAGTTGGTTATGCAAGAGTGTCATCCAGCACAAACCGAAGTAATCAGAAATAAACACTAATCTAAAACTCTTATCCCTTCAGCAAACATACCCATGCACAAAGTTGTTAATTTATATCATTTGGCAGCGTTCACCAAACCTGTTATAAGTGTGCAAGTGTGAGATACCTTATCTGCCCTGATTTCCAGCAGGATAGAGGATGTCACTGTAAAAATTCCTTCACAGGAGTTCAGAGATTGTGAATTCTACCCTTGAAGTGAAGGCTGTAGGAAGGCTGTGAATTTTTTGGGGATTAGCTACTGTGCAAGAGCTTCTTGTATAGGCGGGCACTAGGAATGCATAAAGCACTGAAAAGCCTACGTGTTGGTATTTTAAAAGCAAGGGAAAATTGTATAAATATATAGTAACAGTTTCTGCTTCATCAAGGCAGAAAGGAAAATATCTGGGTTCTCAAAGAGTGATCTCAATGTAATCCCAAAATCCCAAGGACCATTTAAAGGCCAAATTACACAGGTTTGTCTTTCCATGTCTTTCACATTACTTAATCACTTACATTAGTGCAAAGTGAATAAATGAAAACTATTCCAGAGGTCTCTTAATTTACAATTTTGTGCCCCTTCCATTGAACTGATTGGCTTTTAGGTTTGTTATCTTTCATAATTTGTGTTTCCTTTTTCTACAAAGTGAAGTTTCTAACGTTTTTACCATAACCTGAGATTTCATTTATGCTCTCTCAAGCAGTTTTCTCACAAGAAATTAATATCTCTGTCCTAGCATTTAACTATGCAGATGGGGAAGCTGACACAGAAAGAACTCTGTAGCATGATTATTATTCATTATGTTTTCACTTGTGAAATGTAAAATATTATCAGTGGCACTAGATTAGACTAGGATGAAGGACAGCCTGTTCTGCAAACCTAGTTTTAGGTCAACAGATAGTAGTGTGAAAATACATGCATTTTTGTACATACATATGCATGTATAGCAAATGATGTTTAAGAGAAAGCAACAAGGTCTTGGTTCTGTAAAGCATCAACTATCTCTGACATTGTAAATATCAGATCTTTATAGGATCAACCACCACCCAAACACAGTGTTGACAGTATATAAAAAAAAAAGCAAGAGGAAAAAAGAAGCTATTTCTCAGTTTTCATCTAAGCTCTTAAGTCCTGAGGATGAGCTTTCCAAGGGAGTGGAGCCCCCAGCAGCTCTTCCTCCTGCCTTTGGAAAACCCAGTCTCTTCACTCTGCTGTGGTCCCTAAGAGGAATCTGGGTGCATTTGAACATCGTCTTTTTGCTGTGACTGTTGAGCAATTTTAAGAATCTGTCTTTGAGCAGATAAGTTGCCTGAACTACTAGGGCTGCCTGTCCTTGCTCCGTTGTGTTTATTCACAAGTCCTGCTGTACTCTCATCGTTCTGAAAACTAACAGCAGAGCATAGGTGTATATGATAGCGTAGTGACTTTCACACCTTTTTTTGGTGAAGGCTTCTTAAGTGTCAAGGCTAAAGATCCAGCAAAATTGTATGAATGATGCTTTTGATGCAGCTTTGTGACATCCCCTAGCCCCACTGCCTGCCGACCCAGCTCCCTCTTACAAGCCTTTGGGTGATAAAGCTGAGACTCTTTTCCAGTGTTGCTCATCTTCTGTCCTGGCATGCTCTGCCTGTGTAATTAGATCTCAGTCATTATTTGTGACATCCTAGTTTGATGCCGTAGAACTGAAGAAAGTGTTAGCTGGTGAAAAAGGAGGAGGGTTAGAGAAGAGCTCACTTACTGAGGCTGGTTTTATCATGAACCCGTTAACACAATGAACTGATTAGTTTAAACAGTGTAAATTCCACAAGGCTCTTAATTTCCAACTGCTGTTTTGTGTTGCCTGGGTTCAGTCACGCAGTACTTTCTGCATGCGGGCTGCACGATGCTTAACTTGCAGTCATGGCTTTCCTATTGTTACTAATTATAATAAATATCTTGCAAAATACAAAAATGTTGATGCTAATTCACAGCTTCTGTTTTTCTGGTTGAAGGAAGTTGTTCTGCAGGGCTCCGTTGCCTAATGAACCACATGATCTTTACAGTTATTTCATGGGATCCAACTTCTAAAATGTATCTGTGAGGCCTACAACTATGGCTTTAGTGCTATAATGGGCTTGAAATATTCTTTCTTCCACCCAGAAGAGTGGATTGTTACACTCATCTAGTCTACAGGGCTGCTTCAAAAGTGAACAGAGTAACGTACCTGGTGGAAGCGGCCAACTGCAAGCTGAACAAGGACCCAAGGCTGGGTTAGCATGAGCTTCTGAAATCAGTGTCACCACTGAAGCCGTCAGGCCATGGAGCTGGGATGTAGCTGTCCCCGCAGCTTTTGCACGTGCTAGCTGGCACGTGAAGGAATAAATGTTTGCTCTGTATTTGGTCTACATGTCAAAGGCTTGGCAGTGGGGGGCTGCAGGGGTGGCCGCTGTGTGCAGAGCCCAGCAGCTGCCCCAGGGCAGAGCAGAGCCAGCTCCAGCTGCTCCAAAAGGGACCTGCCACTGGCCAGAGCCAAGCTATGAGCTAGCCATACAGACTCTTAACCATTTCTCTTTTATAGTTTGGGCCTTTTTTCACAGGCTTTGGTGAGGTTGATACACATTTGCAACGCTTTTTGCCATAATGTTGTTTCTGACTTTATATTACCTATGGACACATTTCAACAGTTTGAGGCTTTTCTGCATATGTTAACATAACGTTCTGGCTCAAGAACCGTGTGAATCTAGTCCTGTATGTGTGCAGTAAAATGCATCCTTTTTTTCTATTTTTATCATTTCATATTTCCATCTCCCCCACCTCCTGTGCTGCCCAACACAATCAAGGCAGGGTTGTGCATTTCAGAGATGAACAAGTTAAGACTCTTCTGGTGAAAACTAGCATGGATCCACTGTAATTTGGTCCTTAACCTGATGCTTTTTCCAATGTACCTATAGTTGTCAAAATGCCATAGATATATTCCAGTCTGAGCAGCCTGGTGCTTCTCATCACAGGTGGTTCAGTCAGAGTGGGGACTCCATCTCTGAAAACAGTGGTACTAATGGGGTTCTGGAAATGTATTCTGGTTGTCTCTATCTGGAAAGGTTCAAAACCTAAGTTTTGGGGTAATGTTTAGGGTCCTGCTTAGCATTTGGGGTCATGCGTTCTTGTCCATTCCTTTCAAATGGAATGAATTCCCTAGTTCAGTGCTAGCTTCCTGTGTGTGAACTTGGCAAGTCTTTAGAAAAGTCCGTGCCTTAGAAAAGTCTCTGCCTTTTCATTTGGAATACAATTAGAGATTCGCACTCTGCTCGTGCGAACAGGCAGCTCTCCGAGCTGCTGGAGCAGCTGTCTCAGGGCGGGTGGCAGCAGTGCTGACCCTTCGCTGTTCGGTTCTGTGCATTGCCGCAGCGTGGGGAGGGGACAGAGGGCCCATGGCACAGTGAAGACTCGGTGGTTTGTGTGGTTCCGTGTAGCCTCCAGGTGAGTTGAATAGTATGTTTCTAGCCTGACAAATCCAATCCAGTGTCTGATCTGCAAGAGTAGCAGCCTCGGAACTGGCCCCAGCTTCGGAGGGGTTTGACAGCTGTGCTGCAAACCTCCACACAGACCAGGGACCAAAAAGCCTACTTTTTGTTTAGCTTAACATCCCTTTTAGATAGAGATAAGTTTCTGGGAAGTCAGCACAAGACAGTGCAGGATGTTTATCACTGCAGTTGTGCTCTGTGCTTTTGTTCTGCATGTTTGGCCCTTTCCAAAGCTCTGGTTCCCCAGGCGGGCTGGATCCATGCAGCCGTGCTGTGTGAGTGGTGGGCCTGCCTGTGTTACCATGCAAACTCGATGGAAGGGTAGAAGCTTCAGAAATGATTGAAAGTGGGCTGGTGCGTACAGGAAAGCACAGTTACACTGTCTGACAATGGGAAAAGCTGCAGTGTGAGCGGAGAGCCTCTCAGCCCTCTCATCAGTCAGCGGTGACATTTCAAAAGTTTGAGTATTCAGAGTTTGGCTCTAAAGTTTTTTGAGTAAAGAGGAAATGGATATACATGAGAGAGAGAGGGAGAGAGGATTTCCAGGCAGGTGAAGCTCAAAGCAATAAAGATGAAATGGATGGGACTGACTCCAGTAAACATATTATTCTATTAATAAATAAGCATCTTAAATTCAACAGATGGAGTACTATTTTCTGTATGCAGTTTATTCCCCCCACTAATTAAGACTTCACTGTCAGTTCTTATAAGAACTCTTGTGTAACACATATTCTTTTTGTTATGGATCATAATTGTTGGATACTCTTTTTCTTTATTTGCCTATGAAAGGATGTCTAATGTATCTAATGTAAAAGGGTGTCTAACGTATTCCTTTGGGGGGGGGGGGGGAATATCTAACTTTATAACCTAACTAAGAATCTAACTAGCTAACTAATTTTCAATAGTTTGAAAGGAAAGTAATAGGAAATGTGCTTTGTACCTTGTCTGTGACAAGCGTATTTGTGGCTGCCCCACCCCTGGAGGTGTTCAAGGCCAGGCTGGATGGGGCTTTGAGCAACCTGGTCTGGTGGGAGGTGTCCCTGCCATGTCTGGGGCGTTGTAATGGTTGTTAAGGTCCCTTCCAACCCAAACCGTTCTGTGATTCATTCCGGGATGTTTCCTTACATACTCATTCTATGGTCACCTCTGTGTAAGTGTAGCCTAATGGAGTGGAGTGAACAGCAGCCTTCTGCCAGGCACTGTTAGAAAATGCTCAAGAGTAAAAGTTGATGCTTCTGGTTATGGTGGCTTTCAGGGTTGGGAGCTTTTCATTTAGGCCCATCTCACGGCTTTCATTGCACCTTTTTAAAAGGCTCAAACTACGTGGAATATTCTTCTATAACACTGCCTTTAAGGCCATACAAATTACAGTATTTACGAAAATAAAAAAATAATGAATTGCTTTTTTTCATTGGGTATCATGGCATGCGGGGCTGGATTTTTAGAAATATCATCTTTTAATCTGTGGTAATGATAATTCTGCGCGCTGAATGTATGTAATTTAGCTCTCTGGAAATGTTCAGACTGCTATACTGAGTCGCAGTCCAGACCTCAGTATTTGCTAATTTTGAGTTAGGCTAGCACTTGGCAGCCTACTCTGTGCAGAGAATCAAGAATGTATCTGTGGTCAGCTATGGCTCTCGTGCAGTGACACATCTCTGGCAGCAGCAGCAGAGTTAGCGTGCCAAGTTCAGAATCCACCTGTGTCTGGATGGCGGAGTTATGCATGCCCCAGTACTTGAGGCTTTGAAGCATTCTGAGGTTTGCTGGCGATGATGCATCTTGGCAAATGAACAGCAGTGCACTAGCACCAGCTCAGAGACCTGTTTATGCTAGAGTAAGTAAAAGTCTGGAAGTCCCTCTGTCCAAGTATGAAATCCTAGTGCTCAGACAGAGCTTGGGGCAACATTTCTTTTCATCTTCTTCTTTGCTCCTTCCAGATGTACATAAATGCAGCAACCTTCTGGAAAGATTTTTAAGAACTTTCTGATGCTGACAGGATTTTTGTATTTCCATGGTGGGTTTTTCACTTTTTGGGAAAACTGCTGTCTGCTTCCTCCACACTTCCTAAGCAATGACTGGGTTTATACTGCTAGCGAGGGAGATTTCCTTATCAGAGTACAGGCAGGACGTGGGTCTGTTACAAAGCCTACAGAAAGCTGCCATAGGCAAAAGCTTTGTAATACATCAATCCCACTGCCAGAATAATCTGTGTAATGTTAAATCCTGAGATACTGCTTAGATCTGTCCTGATCAAGCCTGTTAGCTTCTAAATCTCTGCTCTTACCTGCAGCAGGACTTGGCCAGCAGTGGGCATGGGCATGGAGTGAGGCAGATGGAAAGGAACAAAAGGAAAAGATAGAAAATTCCTAAACTTTTACAGTTAAGATTTTTAGTGAATGCATCACCATTTCTTTGTGTTGACTGCCTGCTATTTTCAGTGCTCTTTCTCTGCACACTGTTTTCCTCCCATCCCTTTCCCCTCAGCTGTAGTGATGAGACAGATACAGCCTCCTATGTCTTCATCTCCTTGGTGCTTGTATTAAAGTAATTGCATTGTTCCATTCCTCCTTAGCGGTGTGTGTGTGTGTGTTCACATTTCTTTCTCATCTCTCCTTCCCCCATTCTGTGCTGTGTGTAGATATACATATTCTATATATACACACACACAGTGGTGTGCTATCTCTGCTGATCTATGTAGAAAAAACACATATACATTGTGTTTTATAAAGTCAATATTGATCTCTCTATATGCAGGTATACATATTTATTTACATAGAAAAATGTGTGTGCAGGATGCCTAGTACCCCTCACTGTACACAAATCTTGGTATGGTCTTTTTTTGAGTGGAAATAATGCATTCTTCACTTCTACCTGGCCCATCAAACTCTGTAAGGAAAGCTTTTTAACTAAACTAAAAATGGCTTCATGAAATTCTATTAGGATCAACTGTGCTTTGAACCGTTAAAAACTGTCATTTCTGTTGAATGTTTTCCTCAGGAGATACTTGGAATATGTTAAAATGATATCTAGAGAGAAAAAGTAGCAAGAATAGCATCTGCTGTACTTGGAGGGGCTGAGAACATGGATCTGAGTCAAAGCTGCAGGTCACTGCCTTCCCCTGCTGACGTGCGGGCTGCAATGTGAAAAGTTCATGGTGCAGACTACTGCTCACGGAGGGGAGGAAGCAAATGTTATCATTAATAGTTAACTGCTTTCTTTTAGGAGAACCAGCCTTAGAAATATGTAACAAACCCCCCCTAGAACAGACTTTGCAATTAATATAATCTCACTTCTTAGTTAGGAATCGCTGGTGCATTTCCTATGTGTGCAACTCCGTTCTTGTCACCTCTGCAGACGCTTTATGATGCAGCCTTTGGATTTTGATATCCCTAGCAACAAACTATTTTTTCCCCACAATGTGATTATCCTGCTTAGTGCACGTTAGACACAAGACTAAAAATTGCTTTGTCTGTGCTACTAATCTATGCCCAGTACACAGAGCACACTGAGCATGCTGATTTCATCCACGTTGCTGGCTATTAAAAAACACTTGCTGCTGAGATTCAGAGCTCTCGCAGGGCACGATAATGGATTTCATATATGTGAAAACTGCAGCGGGGAATTGAGGAACTATTTGTTCTCCATGCCCATGTTGGATAAGGCAAAAAGTGCTGGCCTTAAACTTACAGCAAGAAAGATTCAGATGAGACTTCTGGCAAAACTTTCCAAAGGCAAGAGCAGTGAAGGACTGGGGTAGTTTGCGAGAGCAGACTGCACATTTTTGGAAATCTTTAACAGCTTAGATAAACATCTGTCAGGAATGACCAAGAATTGATTGATATCTTGAGTGGTGCCCCTTCCAGTGCTACAGACTGAAGCTTTTTTGCTTAGAGAAGCTCATCTGGAGATAACTGATGTTGAAGTGAGCTGGCACATAGCCAGCCCTGCTTGTGCCTAGTACATCTGGACCGCTTGGAGGAAAGCTTGGGCTTGTAGCAAGGCACAGTCCAAGAGCTTAATCTTCATCCGCAGTACAGCTCCGGAGCTTTACCTATAAGTCTGTGCCTGCAAACACGCTTGTTTTCAAGTAGTGTGATGGCAGGGGGGTCTGGCTTGGACCTCTGCTTGACTTTTGTATTTGATAGGATTACTCTGGGCTGCTGTGAATCTACATTTTCCAATTTTTGAGAGTTTGGTTGCAAGCATTCTTTTCAATGTAGTATTTTTTTTTCAGTATGTGTTGCCACATAGATATTAAGGCTTGACGCTCTATTTCTAAGAAGTATTTTCCTTCCTAGACAGTTCCATTAATTTCAGCTTTTGCTGATGACTACAGTGGATGTAACCAAAGCAGGAAGAACCTAGCAGCAGTAAAGAATGTGAAGTGACCATAATCCCAGTCACAAAGTGTGATTTTAAAATCATTAGCACACATTATTATGACCCTTACTTTCTTATTTTTGAATTCATTTGTTGATGTTTTTCTTCTTTGGTAATCAATGAGGAAGACGCTTTCTATAAAAATGCGTCTCTCTTACGTATTGTAATGGAAAGGGAAAAAAGAGTCAGTAAGTATATGTGACGAACAATTTTACGTCTCCAAATTTTACCCCTGTGCTACTTTTTGAACAAGCTTCACTCTGAATTTCTAGCTGCAGGTGTAAACCGACCAGCAATTAGCGCAGCCCGCAGTGTAGGTGTATGAAAGAACTGAAGTCCAGTCCAAGCTAACAGACTTCCCATGTGATCCTGCCTTCTTTGGGGATGCTCTGAAGGCACCACAGTGCATGTGTATAAGTTGAAATGGAGGTTTGCTGGAAAACTGACCATGGAATCAGAAGAATGCTCCTACATGTATGCTAGCGTGCTTTAGTAATCAGACATTTAACTGAAAAACAACAGCATCCGAAGGAAAAGTTGGGCAGAAAGAGTTGAAAGATATGTTAATCTTTTAGTGGAAAATATACGAAGTGCAGGAGAAAAGAAATGAAAATACAGTTCTGTCAACTGCTTTTTGATACTGTTCTATAAGCACAGCTCTGAGAGCGATGTGGTTACATGAGAAGGTGTGGCTTTGTGAATAATCTTTGTGTCTGAAGACTGAAAATCCAGAAAGCAAAGAGAAAGGATGGCAAGCATTAGTTAAGATTGTTTTTAGGCTTCTTCTCATTTGATTTTTAGGGAACCTGCCCTATTCTATTCTGATTCCTTGAAAACAGCATTTTGGAGCTGATAAAACAAGGAATGTACTTAAAATATATCCTGAAATAGAAAAAAAGTATGATTTTAAGTCTATATATGCGTTACTGGCAAAGGATATCGCATGTTCCTATAATCTACGTGGTGGGGGGAAGGTCCGTGTCTGCTTTGGCAAGGACTATATATATCTTAAATCTTCTGGGACATAAAGGAAGGCATACTTTAAATGCCATGGAAAAGAGAGGCCAAAGGTATTATTTCTGAAAGGAGGCTGGGGCCCCTCTTAGCAGGCAGATTCATGGCTTGATTGGGTTTTAGGCCCTTCAGCCTGGGTTTCAGGATGCCTTTCTTCCTTTGTCCCCATCAGGCACACAGCAGGCTCAGTTAGCCAGCATGGTAAGTGCATGCCTCCTTCCCTCTTAGAGCCTGTGAGTTGTGGCTATACGTTGTGGGCAGGACAAGTCCCAGTGCAAGCCCTTTAGGGAACAGCAGTAGCTTCTTTGTGCGTTGAACTTGGAGGGCTGACCTGACTGAAACTGTGAGCTGGGGAAATGCTTGTTCACTCGCTGTAGGTTATGGGATTTCCAGCCCTCTTACCTGATCAATTCTCTCTCGCAGGCAGGAATGGCAACTCCCGAAAACCCTGAGCAGCTGATCATTGCCCTGGAACCTGAGGCTGCCTCTATCTACTGCCGAAAGCTTCGCCTTCACCAGATGATAGACCTGAGTAGTAGGGCGCCTGTCAATGGCTATAGCCCAAGTGACACAATTGGAACTGGATTTACACAGGGTACTACTTCAATTAACTCACTTAGTTTCTTATGCCTAAGTTTGCTTTGTCCGTGAGGGCTGTCTTCTAACTATGCCTTGTTGTCTCTGCTGTCGTGAAATGTTTCAGGCTAGCATCACTTTGCTTTATATACACTATTTTGCTGTTTAGGGTAATCAGACAAGTTCAGGCATTGATCCAGCAGATGTGTTTGCACATGCTTGGATTTTAGCATGCAGGTAGCTTCACTACCTTACCTATACTGCGATGTTGAGGGAATTAGGAGAGAAACAGTATTTTCACATCAGCATTTTTCTGCCCTAATTAAAAGTAATACTTCACGTTGGATTATTTTTATTTAACTTTATTGGAAACAATTATGTGTTCAGTTAGCTGCATTACTGAAGCAATGTTAAATTACTGGATCTCACTGAGACTTTTAGTCTGAGGTGTTCTTCCAGAGTTTAGGCAGATGCTTTATGATATCATCTTTATGAAACACCATTAAGTACTTCCAACACTCAGCAGAACACTCAGTACAGGAATACAGCAATGAATTTATCTACTTGTGTAGAAGAGAAAAAATGGATATGGCAATTCTGATTTATTGACCTGTGATCTGTTGCTCATATCAGTGTTTGAAGATTGATTTACAAAGATTTTGGGGCTTAACATCCTGACTAAAATTGGAAGAAGAGGAAAAAAAAGGACAATAATGAAGCAATGTGGTGTCATTTTAGCATAGCATATTTTCTGTCTGCGTGAATTGTAACAGTGCACTGATACAAGTGTTAGTGTGTCAATCTAGCCTAGAAAGAATTTTTCAGAATAATTTACATTTTATCATAAGTCAAAACAATACAGGCATATGGAAAACTGTGCCAGTAAACCTATTCCTGTACTTACCAGGTTGTGTTTTTTCTTAGGTGATGTCATTACCTCATTTTCTCATGCCTTGCCTCTCCCAGCTAGCACTTGTCAGATGTGTTCAGCGTTACGGGGGCCTGTGCCAGGCACAGGGCGCAATCCCTTTGGGAGCCCGACATGTTCTCCACCTTGTTCTCCCTCTGAACTATTCCAGTTCCATGAACTTGCTTGCTACATGGGGATTTGCCTCTGAGAAAATAAATAATCAAAAAAAAAAAAGTTTGTTTGGTTAAGGTTTTGAAGCTGGTCAGAATCTGGCAGATCATGGATTTCTGCTAATGGGTACCATTCTCTTTCTTGACTTTGTAAGGTAAAAGCTATTGGGGATCAGAAAGGTTTTGTGTCAAAATTAATGAAAACAAAGTTTGGAGTGAATTAATTTGGGGTTAGAATTAAAATTTCATAAAGGCATGGCAGGTACCCAAGACAAGCTGAGAACAGCTTAAGGAGAAAAGCCCTTTAAATATAAACAGAGAGAAGCTCTCCAAGGACTGTATTATTGCTACGAAGCCAAAACAAAAATTTGAGTGTTCACAGTAGCCAGGGTAACTTTATTTCAGTCATAGTTAAAGACTGGCTCTTGTGTTCACTTTTAGCCCACAGAAGGGAATGAAAGGACTCCCATTGACTTCTGTGGGCTCAGTGTCCATTGCTTGGACATATTGCTTGGTCTGTCTTTGAATCCTTTGTCGTTTAAGCTGCTGATGTGAGCTGGTAAGTCAGTACCGAGAGGCTAACAGCTTGCCTGCATCATAGGGTCTTCATGGAGCAGGTATGGGTGGAAGTGAAGTCTCTGGTCTCTTCCTGAGGATAGGCACTATAGAAACGAGAAGCAAAATGCATTCAGTGACTTGCCTGTGTTATTTTCAGAAAGAATGATGTCTTCATGTATTATAGGACATCTCTGTTCTTCTGTAGTATTTTATGGAAGTGCCTTTGAATGAAAGTGACACAGGAAATGATTTTTTGATTATCCAGTTTTACGGGTTGATTAAGAAGCGTAGTAGCAAAGGCTCTCACTATTCTGCTTTCTTTTTGCTCGCATTTTTAAATCCTAAATAGAAATTAAGTCTTGTAAGTTAATGTATTGTTACAATATTACAGACTATGTGTAATTTTTAATTGCTGTGTACTTTAAAAACGCTGTGCAAGTGTCCTCTAGATGTTTAAAATAGGCCAAATCTTAGTTATTAGGAAAAATGTGATTGGTTTGCTTATAGAAGAAAGGCAGTGCTTTGCAGGCTGTCACATAAAGCCAGGGCTTCCATAAGGAAAGGTTGAACCAGTTGTTAGTCTCCTTATCTGTGGTCTGTCTGAATTACCAGAGGATCAGACTTGATGATCACTGTGAGCCTTGAGAAGTTCTGAACCCCTGAAGCAGTGTTTTTGGATGCTTGCTTTGAGACAGGCTGATGTCCTGAAAGGCTCCCGAGGCATTTTTGCAGGAGCACCCCAAATCTGTCGCCCTGTAAATGCTGGCGTTTTGCTGGGCAGAAAAGCCGGCGGCGGAGCGGGGCTGCCACCTGCTGGCTGAGTGCGTGCCCAAGCCCGGCATGTAGTGCCAAGTAAAATAAAGCAGGATTATGAAAAAGGACTTGACTGTGGCTTTCCTACTAGGTCGTTTGTTCTAATTCAGTCAGTATCAAGAAGAGAAAACCCGATTTTTTTTTCCTTCTTTCTAGGAGCAATGTTTTAATGTTCCCAATTCCTAACGCAGTAACTTTTGTTCATTTGTTTAAAGAAGTGATAAATAGAGATCTATCAAAGTGCTTGCACTTGTTTCCTACAGCGTATTATATTAACTTCTTCATGCTTTCTTATACTCAGTAATTTTCTCTCTGTCAATGACTAGCTAAGGAACACGTCCGTCGTAATCGACAGAGTCGCACCTTTTTGGTGGAAAATGTCATAGGAGAGATCTGGTCCGAACTGGAAGAAGGTAGTGTCCTTTCTTGAATAAACTTTGCTCTCACGGGTTTTATATTGCCGGCAAACATTGTGTTTCCCACAAATCTGCAGTGTGCTGCATTGTTCTCATGTTCTCAGAATGATTATAAATAGGAAAAGAAGCAAGTAGAAGTGCATGCGTGGCTCTGAGCTGCTAAGGCCGAACCGCAGTTCTGTATCCTCTAACAAAAAAGATTTTTTTCAGGAGATGGCAGAAAGTAACCAAGGTTTTAAAATACAACTGGAGTATTTCCTCAGAATAGGCTTTGTAAATACGTCATAGTATGAATTTGGTAACATCCTATAATGTACATCAGCAGCATGAGCAATTCCACTAATATCCAGTTTTCATCTGTGCTAAGCCAATGGCTTTTGACACTCAAATTTTGTATTTATTATCAATCGCTGCTAATAAATATCACGTTTTCAGTGTAGACATTCATAACTTTCCACAAGCCATTTTCTCTCATGCTTATCATGCCCCTGAGAAGTTTTCATTGCACTTTGTTGTTGTGATGTTAAATTAAATGTTATTTGCCTATTCCTTTGGCAAACCAGGTGACCGCTACATCGTCGTTGACAGTGGAGGAGGCACGGTGGATATGACCGTCCATCAAATCAGGCTCCCTGAAGGACATCTTAAGGAGCTGTACAAGGCAACAGGTAGGTGACACTTCCACTGCTCACTTCATTTATATAATTTTTGACCTGTCAGTGAAGGATGTTCATGTCTTTATTATTCACTACATTTCACTAACAGTTTTTCCTGGAATCAGACCAGCATTCAAAATCAGTGTAACCCAACTGTTGGTCAGCAGAATGGGGTAAAACACTTCATGCTTCTGACACTTTGGGGTGATAAACCTCACTTTGTGAGGATAAAAACCTGCCATCTCCTGTATTACTGACTCCCGTTCAGGTCATGATCTTCTGCCATGGTCCTGGTCTGACTTGTGTTAGTAGAGTCATCATCTTGTTCTCCTTTGAGAGGTCACCTGTGCATTGCTGCTCTGTCCAGGTATTCAGAGAAGTATTGTGGATGTATGAAAAGCTGAATGTCATAACACCTGTAAAGTGCCTGTTAGGAGAACAGAAATTTTCCTAGATTTAAGGGAAAGTTTATATACTCCAGTAATTTCACAGCTAGTGTAACAAGGATGGTTTAGAATCCTCTGGCAGAAAGCCACAAAGAGTGCAATAAAGTACAATTCCTTTAATGTTATTCCCTTCCTGAACTGCAAAGCCCCTCTGTCTTTGTCTTTGCTAAGCTGTTAACCACACAAGACAGCCTGCTAACTGTTGCTGTGTCTCTATACCAAGTTAGTCTTCGTTTGTATCATTCATCGCTGAGTGCTCTTGGTTTTGGTGGCTGTAAGACTGTATCAGGAAACAACTTAGTAAGAGCAAGTGGAGACACTGTACATCTAGTACATCAGGTCTATCTACTCCTGAACATAAGTCTAACTCACATTTTCTCGTGTATGGATAAGAAGGCAGTTTTCTCTGCTTGTAATAAAAACATTTCTATTTTATGCTGGTAGCATTACACCATGTAGGTGTAAAAATGAGGCACAGGTAAGATTATGTTCTGTATTAGACAAACTGTTATATTTTAAAAAGATACCTCTTTCTTTGGACCTTCTTCCATGACAGTCCTGGTAGTGTCAATCTAGTGTGTATTTGGTCTACTTGAAATCTAATAAGAAGTTCAGGATATTAAAACTGTGTTTTGTTTGCAATGCAGGTGGGCCATATGGTTCCCTAGGTGTGGACTATGAATTTGAAAAGCTCCTGTGTAAAATATTTGGAGAAGATTTTATTGAGCAGTTTAAAATCAAGCGTCCTGCTGCCTGGGTAGATCTGATGATAGCATTCGAGTCCCGTAAACGGGCAGCAGCTCCAGACAGGACCAATCCACTAAACATCACTCTGCCTTTCTCCTTCATTGACTATTATAAGAAGTTTCGAGGCCACAGTGTAGAACATGCCTTGAGGAAAAGCAAGTGAGTAGATGATTAAACTCAAATGGATGCAGAATTAACTACTGTTTGCAAAAACAAATAATGAAAATATCCCAATTGCATTTAGACTGAAAGACAGTAATGTAAAAATGAAATGTAATGATGAGAAAATGGGATTGCCTGAAGTGTAGTTTCCAGAATGCAGAGTTCTGATCAATCTGTTGCAAAAGCTTTTCAATACAATGCTTGCACTCTCCTGGTATTGTTTTCCATGACATTCATCAGGCCACCGCTGTGTCATTTCAATGAATTCAACTATGTATTTTGACTCATATATGCTTATATGTTAATTAGGGAGGTCAGAAAAAATAGAGAATTTGATGTCTAAAACCTGGAATCTAATTTTTTAGAGGCTTGAGCCCTGGAATGAATTCAGGAACTTAAGTGAGATACATAAATATTTCTATAGCTTGGGGAAAGTTATGAAAGTTTTTCTTCAGTGAATGTTTAATGTGGCATTCTGAAACTCCTGCAACTCTTCCTAAACTTATTGGTAAATGTACTTTAAGCCCAAAAGACTTAGATCAGAGTCACTTCCTAAGTGAAACTGAGGTTTTGAAATTGTTAACAATTTCTGGAAATACTACTACCCTTCAGAAGCCTGTCTCCTTCTTATTAATAGTCTTAGTGATGAATCTTAGAGAGAATTCAAAGTGTTTCCCCCCAAATAAACTGAAACTAGTACAATAACAGGGGATAGAAAATGTAAAGGTGACATAGAACATGTGTGAATGAAAAGGAAATCACCAAGCTATATGGATGTGCATCGCTGATGGAATAACGTAATATCTGTATTCACTTAACAAACATTATTCCTTATCAAATACTGTGCTCCTTTCTGTCTCCTGAGACTTCCTATGCTTGCTTGTTTTCCTTGCTTGTTTCCAGCGGCTTTGGCCTGCTACTGCTGTAATCTAAATGTTGTCCGTCTGGGGATGAATTGGTGCTGTTTCAGATGAGCAAACACGGGATTGACTGCCAGCTGTTTCAGAAGGCAGCTGAGCATTGGTAATGGTACAGGAGGCAATCAGGCAAAGAAAACAACAATTAAACAAGCAAAAATAACAATTATCCCTGGAAATTTTATATTGCTTCATTCGGGCTGAGGTTAGGTGAGGCACTTTCTTCCAAGCAAACTACATGCCGAGTCTGTAAATTCATTTGTTTATTTATGTGGTGAGTCTTATGAGAACTTGGCTGTTTCTATACTCTTTTAATGTCCTTTCTAAATATTTTTTGCAGTGTGGATTTTGTGAAGTGGTCTTCCCAGGGAATGCTGAGGATGAGCCCAGATGCAATGAATGCGCTCTTCAAACCCACAATTGACCAGATTGTTCAACACCTTAGTATGTATCTCTTTGTAATTCCATTTTCTGGCTGAGCTAAGACTGAAGTTTGGCTTACCTGTTTCAAACCTTTTTGTAGTAACGAAAGTTACTAGAAAGTGGTTAGGAAAGTAATTTCAAGTAAGGGACATCACCATAACACATCTTACTGCCTAGTTCTAGTGCTAGTATTTGAGTGTGATTCAGTCCCATTGCTACATAATCTTCAATTATTCTATATTTAAAGGACTGCATGCTTTCAGAAGGCCGAAGTGCACTGAGTTAACCCAGATCCTACTTTTCTTTTTCCTTTTTTGGGCAAGAACAAAATAATGCTAGAGACATAATTATTACATGATTGTTACTATTATTAAGGCCTCTAGTTCATTTCTCATCAGTGGAAGAACTTTGAGTCGCATTTTTCATGACTGTTCAAATCACTGAGATCTCTAAACACGCAAGTAATATATGATGCAGCATGGTAGAAGAGTTTCCAGGCATGGCTTAAGCAGCAATGGATTTATTTATCCAGCAGTGGAAAATGGCATAGAGTTATTAGGAAATTTATTATTTAAACTGTCCCTCGTGGAAGATTGGATTTGTATCAAAGAGAGTATAACGTATGTACTGAGTGAAGCATTGCTATTGTACACATTACAAAGCGCTAATCAAATCAAATTTAGAATGGAATATCCGGCTTTGCTCAGTCTGTGTGAGGTATTGTTGGGTAAATTTGAAAGGCCACAACTGAGAAAGACAACTAGGGCAGAACAGCTAACATGCGAGCAGGGAGGGAGAGGCCTCAAATTATGATTGTTGTGACAGATACCTCAGTCACACTGCATCAGTTATTTGAACTGAGTAAGGATGAGCTTACAACTGAACTGTATGATTTTCTTGAAAGTAGGGGATGTGGGCTTAAGCTAAGAGAACATCTGTAAAAACGTAAGGAGGCATTTGCAGATGGCACGCATTGCAGTTAAGATGATAAGGTCAGAAATAAAAAGTGAATTTAAAATGGTGTGACTTGTCTGGAACGCTGTAAAGGGGATGTGATTCAGTTAAGTTTGGGAATATCTCACTGATAGTTGCAGTGACAGGGTGATGTCTGTTTCCCTGCCGCCAGTAATCTGACTGGCAAAATTTATTTGCAAAAAATCTGTGTCACACTTTTCTGGTACAAGCTAAATGAAAGTTCTGTTCAGAAAGCATAAATGCTACATCAGATCTATCTTGTGCTTTGAGGTAAGTTTTCATTCAGTCATTGCCCCAGAGAAAGGGAATATAGAATAGACTTCAGCAGTGGAACTAATGCATGCTGAGGGTGGAAGTATGATGTAGCAGTTTCAGATCTTGTGCATGTGCATGGGACATTCAGTGGGCTCAGACATTAGGAGCTTCACATGCTTTGCTTTGTCATGGTGAATTTTTCCTTATTGAATGGGCTCTGTTTCTGTATAGGTGATGTGTTTGATAAGCCAGAAGTGACCAATGTCAAGTT
This sequence comes from Heteronetta atricapilla, assembly GCA_011075105.1. Lineage (NCBI taxonomy): Eukaryota > Metazoa > Chordata > Aves > Anseriformes > Anatidae > Heteronetta > Heteronetta atricapilla. The sequence continues at coordinate 29,339,488 of CM021736.1, read as the reverse complement.
TCTGTTCCTGGTGGGTGGCTTCGCTGAATCCCCCTTACTCCAACAAGCTGTCCAGAGTGCTTTTGGTTCGAGATGTCGAGTCATCATTCCGCAGGATGTGGGGCTCACTATCCTCAAAGGAGCTGTCCTCTTTGGTCTAGACCCTGCTGTCATCAAAGTGAGACGTTCGCCTCTCACCTACGGTGTGGGTGTGCTGAATCGGTTTGTGGAAGGGAAGCATCCACCAGAGAAGCTGCTAGTCAAAGATGGCACACGCTGGTGCACTGATGTCTTTGACAAATTTATCTCAGCTGACCAGTCCGTAGCCCTTGGAGAAACTGTGACACGCAGTTACACGCCTGCCAAGCCTTCTCAGTTAGTAATAGTGATCAATATCTATAGCTCAGAACAAGATAATGTCAGCTTCATCACTGAATCTGGAGTGAAAAAGTGTGGCACCCTTCGCCTGGATCTCACAGGGACTGATGCTTCTGTGCCAAACAGGCGGGAGATCAAAACACTTATGCAGTTTGGGGACACTGAGATCAAAGCCATGGCCATTGATGTTGCCACCTCAAAAAGTGTCAAAGTCGGTATCGATTTCTTAAACTACTAACAGATCACGTTCCCCACCATGGCCTGTTTGTGAGACTGGTTGTCCACTATTCCATTTTTTGACTTTCATGTGTCACATAATCATCTTGAATTTCAGCAGGCTATATGAGAACAGCTATTAAGGTGGGGTTGTGTCATGGTTGTGCCCTTGGATAACCGAAGGTTGGCTTTTAAAAGACCCTCAAAAAGTTTGGGGAGCAAATGTTCCAGAGGTAGTAAAAGTTCCTTAGTTGTTCAAGCATGCTTAAAGATCTACCTTTATTCAGTAAATACTGATTATTATTGCATCCTGAAGACTAGTTAAAAAAAGTACAAAATCATAATCTCTTTGCCTTGTTCTTGTACTTCTTCCTTGTCCTCCAAAGAAAAAATTGCTAACTCGTGGTTGTTGTGGGGGGGTATGTGTGAGGTATCTGTTTAAACAGCATCATCCTCTGAACATGGAACAAAATAGTAGGTTACAGCTTTCTTTTGTTCTTTCAATTATGAACTGTACTGTCAGAAATTCAGTGCTGATAATAAGGTTTGTAAAGAAATGGGAAATGAGCTTCTTCAGTTCTTAGATCCCACTGAAAAGAATATCCTTGGGAAGCCTTATATTATGTTTAGGAAACAAACATATTTTAGGAGCCTACTGTTGGTTGCCTCAGTTTGAGAAAAAGACCTTTCTTGTCAAAGCTCATAGAACTATCCGTTGGATTAAATAGCTAGCACTACCCCCATTATACTTTAGAAAATTATTAAGAACAAAGTTATTCCCCTTTTCAGGTCTTAGAAACTTTTATTTACTAGCCTCCATGTGAAACCACGGAATCAGAGAATAGATGAAGTTGGAAAGGACTTCCATATGCGATCTGGTCCAACCCCTCTGCTCTAAGCAGGATCAGCTAGAACAGGATGCTCTGTCCAGTCAGGTTTTGAACATCTCCAAAGTTGGAGATGCCAAAAATTCTCTGGGCAACTTGTTCAGTGCTTGACAACCCTCACTGTAAAAAAAAAAAAAAAAAAAAAAAAAAATCTTATGTTTAAAAGGAATTTCTTGTATTTCAGTTTGTGCCTGTTGCCTCTTGTTCCTTCACTGAAATACCACTGAGAAGTCTATCTCCATCTTCTTTACTGTCTTCTATCAGATAATTATATGCATTCCTGATCCCCCAGCCAAGCCTTCTCTTCTGGAGTCTACAGTCTCAGCTCTCTCAGCTTCTCCTCACACATCAGACTCTAATCCCTTAATCATGATCATGATGGTCTGCTGGACTCAGACTATGTCCATGTCCCTCTTGTACTGAGAGGCACAGGACTGGATGCCAGGTGTGGTCTTGCCAGGGCTGAATAAAGGGGAATAACCACATTCTTTGACTGGCCGTACTTTTCCTCATGCTGCCCAGCCGTTAGCATTCTTTGCCACAAGGGTACATTGCTGGATCCTGTAGACTTTGTGTCTGCCGAGACCCTGAGGTCTTTTTCTGCCAGGATGCTTCCCAGCCAGTTGGCCCCCAGCATGTAATGGTGTATGGAGTTATTCCTCCCCAAGTTTGGGACTTTGCACTCCTCCCAGTGATTACATTTCTTTTCTAGTTAATCCCTGTGTTAATGTTTGGAAGTACGGTTAGATGATAGCTGTCCAGGAAGTTTTAAATGATTTAAAAGAGAGAAAATGTCTAGCTCAGGATTACTATCATATATTTTGAGTTGGAAGCATATTAATTGAGTAAATTAATATATTTTTGGGTTGACTTTAACGTTCATTAAAGTGGAAGACAGAGGCTAAGAGAACAAAACTACAAATAACATTAAATAAAGCATTTCTTCTATGGCTATGACCACACAACTGTAACACAAGTGAAATACAGTGATGGTCATGGTAGCATCTTGTTTTCCAAATACCAGCATTCTGGAAATATTTTAAGCATGTTCACTTGAAAAATTTCTTCTGCAACTGGAACGGTTTTTATTTTGCTAAATGATACAGGTGGATGATTTCTGAAACCTAGCATCTCCATCTGCCCTGAGCTGAGAACTTTAGTTTCAAATCTAAATCCACTCCAAACTGGCAGACTGAAACTAACCTGAATTACCCTAAAATGCTGACACTTTCAAATCATTTATACAGAGCTGCCTGATTACCTGCTGGAATTCATTACATTTTTGAAATTTTGCACTCTTAACTGTTAAACTAAACCTTCCTTTTTTATAGGTTGAGCATGAGTTACAGAAACTACTGGGAAATGAAAGCTTTATTGATGATTTCACTGATTTACATTCCAATCCTGCACTTAAGCTTTCTGTGTTTATCCTGGAGTTTTGCCACAGTCCAGAGCTGCAGAACTGGTCCACTGCATTTTGTCGTTGAGTTTTCTGTGTCTGCTGCAGAATTCCCTAGTAGAATGTGAAATCTGTTCTGCATTCAGCTTTAAAAAAAATTAAAGAAAAGAAAAAAAGAAGGGACTATGGAGAATGCTACTCACAGTATCCGGCTGGATACTTTTCTATAAATACAAAGTGTGCTTTCTAGCATTCGGTTTCCTGCTGCCTGCTAAATGCTTTAAAAGCTAAATACTGGGATTTTTGTGTGTTGCTTTCCATGGTTTACAAACAACAGAAACTTTAAGATGAGTTATGAACAATATAATTTTATGTATATACAATATTTAAATATTGTACAGACTCTTTCTTTCTACAGTGCTATTTTCTTGTATAAAAATGCTCTTTGCCTCTGTTGATTTCATTCAGTTGTTAATTTTAAATAACATAGTTTCTCAATCAGCTTCCATAATTATAGGCTTTTAAAGATGGTAAGATATGAAATGTAAAAGGCTGATCTTATAATAATAGGAAAGAAATGTTGGTGTGTCAGAGAATACAACATTCTTCCTGCAATGCAAGTCATACCAGTTAAGTATATTACACAGATGCACTTGTATTTTGCTGGGATTTTCATTTCTTTGTTTCAGATGGTGACCATTCCAGCAGTTCATCATAATAATGGATGAATCCTCCTGTAAAACCAAGTTAAATTTAGCTTGTATGATCTGGATATACAGCTTCTTCTCTAGGTTTTGGAGTTTTATTAAGGATCAACTCTAATTTTTAAAAAAGTACTTTCCAGAGCCAAGTAATACTGATTTATAGTAGATGCAGGTAAGCCTGTCTATTGCCTACCACTACAACCTAGCAAACACAAAATTCTTAATAAAAAGAAGGCTTCAGTGTCTTTGCATCCTGTGTTAAACTGAATGGGTCCAATTCTACAAGAATTTGTTTCCGTTGGCCTTAGGTTAATGCAGAATTTGGTTTAGGAAAGGGCTGCAACCCCTCACCACAAGCAGGAGGTGAACTGCAAGATCCTGTAATCCATGGGTTTTGTGCTATTTTCAGCCTGTCCACAGGGAATGCTAACAACAGTTTCTGCAGCTCTTCTAAAGTGTAGTTAGTTCCCCACACAGCAGCAATTCTTTGCCCTTTTTTTGCTCACCTTTTGTAAGATTCCGTCTTGATCCAAACAGGGGTTTGTTGCTAAAATTATTCTGCTGTAACTGTAAAATATTGAAGAGTTTGCTTATTTTTGCACTTCCTTGTTCAGTCTGATGAGAGCACTACCAAGCTTATCTTTGCAAAGCACTGAACTACCGAGCAAATTCCCAACTGTCCTCGTTGCCCTCTTTAAATCCAAGAATGGAAAATTAGCTTCTCTCTCTAAGGAAGTAGAAGTAGAGTTCTAAGTAGAGCGTTATGCTGTGGTCTGTAGTCTATAACCCAGTTAAAAAACTGTACATTGTAAGTGGCAAATGGATGCCCCTTTTGATAGAGAATGTTAGGCTGTAAAATTAATATGAAATTTATTAGGAAATGGATCGTTTTTAGAATAGTAGTTCTGATACTTTTGCAGGAAATTTCCTGCAGAGGATTTTTTTGGTAGGGATTTCAGATGACATTGTGCAACTTAATGTTGAGAAGACAAGGCCTGCTATCCTTAGGCAAAGCAGAAAGCCCCGACTGAAGTTTTGCTCTAAGCATGAACTTGCAAGTTTTTGGGTCAAAGTTGCTTAACTCTAGGTTGAAAGTTAGCAACTAATTTTAATAGAATAATTAATTATGCTAGAATATGATACACGTGCAGTGATGGTTAGGACAGTTAACATTGGTATATTCTTACCAATGAATATATACAGGAGTTTTAATGCATTATTATGAGAAGGCTACTTATGTAGTGCAGAGATTTAATTGCCAAGATAACCTGCATATTTATAACACGAAGTGGCTTAAGCGGATGAATAGTATAAAAGTTGTTGGGCATAATGTCACAGTACTCACCTGCTTGAAATAATCTTAAACTATATTATAAAACCAACCATTGTGGTCTTGTTCACCTCTGTGCAAGATAAATTCAGATTTCACTGATGTTTGGAGCTGTTCACAACTTGTCTGGATTGTATCTTGAGTGTTCTTGTGTCTTCAACCATGTCAAATAAAATACAGTAAAACTAACTTTTCTTTTTGGGTGTTTATGTTTTGATGAAAATGGATACGAAAGACCAAGTGGTTTTACTTACATTTGGATACTCCTTTGTATGCATAACTGAGCAAAAGTGCCACCAACTGCATGCGTTGCATGTCAGGTCTCTTCAACCTTCTAGATGTGTGGACACCGAGAGCCCGTGCAGGCCTGAGGTTGCTGTCACTGCTGGTGATTACTCAAATTGCACTGCAGTTTGTGTAGCTGTGAATGGGGTGTCTGTAGAAGTTAAGACAGAAAGACTGTAGACAACATCAAAAACAGTTCAGGTCTTTTCTGCAATGAGAATGAGAGCTGGGAAATCAAATATGCTCAAGGCCGAAGTCACCATTCTTGGCATTTCTTTCATGAAATTCTGTACAAAACTCGGATCTTCTTGATGATAACTAGAAAAACGTAATAGTGTAGAAAATGTAAACCAAAAAACACCATGTAACTGTGGAGGTTCCCTGGTTACAGCCAATGGAGGCAAGCATGAAGGAGTGATGAGGAGAGGGTGAAAATCTGGATCGTGTTTACATACAGGGAAAATGCAAAATTTCCAAAAAATAAAATTGAGTAGCTTAGATTCTTATTACAGGACAGAGTTAAAATATTTTTATGAAGTATTGCCTGTGGAAGGATGGGAAATATATTTAAAATGGTAAGCAGATGCTGTTAGATGATGCCAGTACATGGGTTTCTCTTCCAAATCTTTAGGTTGCCACCAGCACTGAAGTATCACTGCAGCTCCCAGGCATTTACACCTGAGTCTGGAGAGAGAGATGAGCCCATACTTTCTCCAGGAAGGCCACCGCCAAGGAGGAGTCAGCCGTGCTGTTCCAGCTCAGACCTGGCTCCTGCCCTCAGCCATGCCAGTACCCAAGCCTGGCTGTGCTGTTGGCCTGCCACCCCGTGCATGCCTGCAGCCATACAGCGGCTCGGATGCCTGCAGTAACAGTGGCCACCAGGTTGTAGCAGAGCCCTGTGGTGCTTACGTTACACCCTTTCTGCTTTGTTGTGCATCTGACCTGTGACACAAGGTACTCTTCAAAACAGGTAATGTGGTAGAAGCAGGGCTGGGCTGCTCCCACCTCTTCTCCTTCAGAGCAGGGACTTTGCTCCAGGTACTGGTCTGATGCTCCCAGCCCCTTATGGGAAATCAACTGCTCTCTTGAAAGCGGGAGAGTTCAGTTCCCTTTCCTTCCTTGTACGAATACTTTAAAGGCAGGTTTGACATAGTGACTTAACATCTCCCTAGAGAGTAAATCCCTTTCTACTCTCTATCTTCAAGGTCTTTTATTTCACTTGTTATCCTGAAGGCCTCACACTTATGTTATAATTATATATTCCATAGTGATCTCCTGGGTGTGGATGTGGATTTAGTTCCCAAACACCATTGCCCCCTAAGATCATATTTAGCCATTTCTATCTTTTCAACCAGAAGCAGTAGCTGACTCTGCAAATGGTTTTTGCTTGTTTCTTTAGATCACTGTTCTGTTGTTTCTCTGCTTTATTTTTTCCTTATGGATGAAATCTATCAGGTGAAAGGATTTTTGTGCCACATCAGAGCTGATTACTGTTCTGGTTCCAGGCACCTTAAAATCCAGAATGTGTTCAAGGTAGATGTCTCCAGTCACCCATCAATTATTAAGAAAACAGATTCAGTTGCAGTGAGTACCACTTAAGTTTTCATATGAGCATTGATGCAGGAATGTTTGCTTGGAGGGAACAGTGAAAATACTGCCAGGATAGACTGTTATTTCTAGATATGCAATCTAACGACAAATGTTACTCTGTTCCAGTGTTAATTAAAACAAATAGTTACAACCAAAGCATGACTAATAAAAGCAACTGCCACTAGCTTTGGTAGCACGGCCAGTACACGCCCTTTCAGAGTGAAACATTTCCCTGTATGTCACATACACAATATATACATATATATATATATAACAACATATATATATAACAATATATATATAGCAACATTATATATTTATTTTTTTCTTTCAGCTGTTACTGAAGACATGCCAAAAATCCAATGATACCTAAATACACAAGTACACAATATATTTGGTCCTATTTTCTCTCATTAATACACTAGAAGTCATCATCAATGAATTCCTGTGCACAGGAAACTCCCTTGGTGAACAGGGCTGTTTGCAGCTCTATAACAGGCGCTGTCCTGTGAAGGCACCTCTGTTTTACATGAGGAACCAAAGACATCAGTGTGGGTTATAGTACCCCAATCCATGTTTGTGCCATGCAGAGATGCTGAGCCAAAATGGTAGCTTTGTATTTCAATATTTTTTCTGCTCCATACTCATTCAGGTTGAGGATGCTGCTTGGAGCTGAGGAGCAGCTGCCATTTAGTCTGGCAGAATGCAGGATTTTGGACTGTATTTCACTAGCATATTATGGAGTCTGACTCTGAAGGCTGAACTGTAATGTGACGTTTTGTGGTGAACTGGTAATGAAAATAAATTGTATACTTGTTAAATGGTAAATATTTGGTACAAGTCTGCTTTAAGATTTGGTTAAAAATAAATGCATAAAAGTTGATTGTTCCCCAGAAAGTCATAAAAATAGACATATCATAAAGGACTATAGTCTCTTAGCCTTATCAAAGTCTGGTTTATTGCTAATATTATAATATCAGGGCAATAAACTGGCCAATAATCAGGTATATTTGCATGAATGTGCACGTTCGTTGTATGTTTCCAGACCTAGGAATGTTTAATAAGGTGCTGCACTGAAAAACTTGTATAGTAGCCTGTGTGATATACTTTTTTCTGCTAAATGTTGCAGGCCATGTGTCTAAAATTTGGGACTGTTGGCACTAGCTATGGAGACAAGTCAGTGGTGTGTGTGACCTTAAGCTAAAATACTACGCAAAGGTGCAAAGATGCAGGGAATGAGCTGAGATGCAGAGCAGCCACTACACCCCAACTTCCACCTATTTGCTGCAATGAAGATGTTTTACAAGTGCTCTATGACTATAATTATAAACACCATCCTAATAGGCTAGGTACTGTATTTAACTTGTAATGAACTTGATTTCAGCTAAACATTCAATTAATGTTACTAGTACAATGGGAAATATAATTACAGTCTTCAGGGACACATTAAGAACCAAATTTTGCTTTCAGTGTTTGAGCGCATTGCTCTGATTCCCAGGGGAGGTTCATGTGTGTGCATTCACTGGTAGAATTTGGGCCTTTCACTGGACTTTTCCAAATCTGAAGGTTTTCTCATATGAGTGTTTCTATTTAAAGTTATAGCCCCATCTTGATAGGAAGGAATCTGTATAAATCCTACCTTGGTTCTTCCATGACTACAGAAATCATTAATGAAGGGTACAGCGTTTTCATGCCTTCTGCTAACAACCATGGAATAAAACAACTTATAAAACAATCTCCCTGACAGCAGCGTCCAACTTCCCCAAAGGCATTATCCCCTTTCCATTTCCTAAATAGCTCCCTTGAACCATCACCCAAACATCTCTCTCCAGTAGAACTGATTTGGAGTCCCTTCAGTCAGTGCAAAGAGATGCCTGATTTTTGAGAAGTGCAGCTTGAATAAACTGATGACAACTACGGATGCTTTGTATGATTGTTTTTCACTCCTGTCATTTGTCAGTCTCATTAAGTACTGATGCTGGATGTCAGCTTTAAAAAGTGAGTTGAGATTTTTCTTGTATGGTTCAATGAGTCTCAATTTTGTGTCTCAAATTTGATTTACAAACAAATCATTGAAAGGAGACCTTAAAGTCTAAATTCCCAGAGCGTACACTTTTAATCTTTTCTGAATTCTACTGCACGTTAAACATTTAAACAAACATTAAACATTTATCTCTAATTCTCCAGAATGTTAAATTGCACGTCTAATAGTAAAGATAGTGAGTGCTACTAGTAAATTGCATCATTTTTATTACAAGGCAGTTTGCCTCCTACCTTTGCAACACATTTTGCTGCAACCTTAACTATTGGCTAATGAGGAACACACGATGTCCCTTATGTTTCAATAAATCATACAGTGTAATTCTTCTATGGCTTTCCTCCTTGGACTCCTACAGAATTGGAGCCCTTAGTTTCTCTGTTCAAATTTCATTCTTTTCAAACATATTCTCAGATCCCTCTATTGAAATACGTTCAGACCACTGAATATCTTATCTTGGGAACATAATCCAAATAGAAAAATACCTTGACTCTTAAATGCATCAACTCAAGCTGCACTGCAATCTAGGCTTTTGTTTCTTCCTCCGTATTAACCCAAGGTTGTCTTGCATTGGCATTTTTTTTTGCACTTTAGTCTTACAAAGGATGCCCCAGCAACCCATTCTACCTTTATCAAGGTAGATACTTTCAATACTACAAAATATTCCTTGGCTGCAGCTCGTAACTTTGTCACTATTCCATTTCTTCCTAGATTGCTTCATGCAGCCCTTACCAGCAGCTGCCACCGGTGTCTGAACAGAGCATCTATTGTAACAGCGTGCAGCATACAGGCTGGCAGTCGGGAACAGGACGTCACCTGTGTCCTGTTGAAACTGCTGTTTGGCAGCCAGGAGGCAGTTTCCTATGTAAGAATTTTGACAGCGCAGTGGAAATGACATGAACACTTACGTGAGGGAGCCTTTTCACTGTTCAGGGACTGCTGCAGATCTCATTAAATTCAATGGAAAGGTTCGTACTGACTTCAGGGGAGCTTTGAGTCTAGCCCATGCTGGCTGTTAGCCAAGCCCTCAAATCCTTTGTAGTCAGAGAGATACATATTCAAAAGTAAATATATTTTGAGAAGCTAGCTGGATAGAAAAAAAGTAAGATTATATCAGCATCAACAAGAGGTATATCAAAAGCAACTGAACACAGACCTCAGTGATACAAAGGTACTAAATATGTATGAAGAAAGTCAGTTAACCACAAATATTTTTTGCAAGCCAGGAAATTCTGTCTTCTTTGTTTAACATATAATTGTGTAGGTGCTGGCTATGATTGAACTGCATCTATTTTCAGTTATTTATTTATTTATTTATTTGAGGACTATACTAACTGAGAGAAGTTTACCAGATGCTCACTTCCCAGGTTGGACTGGCTTTGTGCCTAGAGCAGAAGCTACCAAAGTAGGACACAATGTTCCTCACTATGCAATGGCAAAAAGTTATTTTCAGGATTTTAAGAACTTGATAGATTGTGACCACTATGGTTCTTTTATCAGTGTCCACAGGTGAGCTGATGCGAAGCCAGGGGAGTGAAAATTATAATATGAGCTTATTCTGTGAATATTGCATGCTGCAGCAGAGCCAACCTGTACAAGGAGGACATTCCTGGATTAAGTGTAAGGAAACCAAAGGACTCAGCCTAAGAGGTGTGTAAGTAGGATTTGGATGTGGAAGGACAGAGGCATCGATACGTTCCAGCAGTAACTGAAGACTGGTGAAGGTTTCAAAGTGGAAAGGAACAGGGAGAATGGCAGCTCTGCATACCAGAGAGTTTGAATTGCTGAACTACAGTGTTCTTCTAAGGAGCTGGGGAGGTGACTCTCGTTTTCATAACAGCAACAAGGAACATTTCCTTCCCTCTGAGGAATAAGCTCTGCACCTCTACTAAGAACTTCCTTCTGCCATCAGCTGATAAGTGTGGACACTAAACTGAACATATCCTCTTCCTTTGTAGTACAAAGAGCAGCCTCTCTGCACTACCCCCAAGCAAAGACTGCATACTGCACGTGGCATCGCTATTTGCTAATGCATACCAAGGCCATGGTTAGGGTACTGCAGTGTAATGTATTGTTCACAGAGCTTTTACAGATCATCTACTACTGGTCTAGATGATCTTAATGAATCTATTTTCTCAGCCCATTGCCCCCTTGCACCTTTTCTAGAAGACTATTGACTCCTCAAATTCAGGGGAGTTGAAGGAAGTTAACTGTGAGCAGAGCTGAATCCAGCAGAAAACGTGCTGGTCCTGCACGATGTCTGCAGGGGGTCCTGTACTTAATTGTGCTGTTTCACAAACAACAGTACAGTATCCTCCTTCCCTTCACATAATTTTCTCTGTGTTCCTTGTGTAAGCAAAGGTCCCAGATGGCAGAAGAATCTGCGGTGTGCAACATGTGTAATGTGACTGAAGGCTGTTCTAAAACACATTTATGTTAATTTTGTAGTTAATTTGTTTTGTCCTAGGGGTGGGGCTGCAACGTTACTCTCTCCCTAGGCAATTTATTTGTCCTTTGCTGTACTCACCTTCATAAAGCTCTGCGTAGTGTCAGCTCTGAGTCTCTGTGGTTGTCCTCCCCGCAGAGAACACAGGAGCATTCCCAGCCCTTCCTGCCTCTGACAGCCTTGACACATCTGAATACTATCCCCATGCTTACCCTGTATCTAGTTCTCTAATTAAACCTGTCATTCATGTTGTGTAGAAATATGATTTTTTTTTTTACAGTTCCATTGGCAACTTTGAGGATTATACAGTGGATGCTGGTTTCTTGTAGATAAACATCTTGTTGCTGGAAAGACATTTGGAAACGTAAGCCGCAGTCGATGTGTGTGCACACACAGGGGACTCCTGTTGTGCACATCCTATTAAGAAACAGAAAGCCCTGGCAAAGTGTCAACAAACAACGACATGTGATGTGAGTAGTTGAGGCATGTTGTGTTCTTGACTTTTGCAAATGCTGATTAAAGGCCTTCTTGTGTGCAATCTGAGGGGTGCACGTTTAAGCCTTAGGAATTCCTTGCAGTAGTTAAGGTTATATTAGTTGGGTGTGTTTTTGATAGAGTGTTCTTATGTGGTAAACCACAAGTCATGGTTATGAAACATACTCTGAGTTTTGCACTCATTTTGCTTTAGGAATTGGCAGCATTAAAGCATTTTCTTCCAAATCCTATACTGCAGAACTTCCAATAGACTACTTGTGCTTTACTGAAGCGTGTTGAGCTTTTCAGGTACGTGAAAAATGCAGTGATAAAAAACTTCAGGGAGGGTGAGAAATCTCTAACTTCCCGAAAGACTTGCTGAGGAAGTTTAGGCAGGATGCACTGAGCTTTAGCAGTTTAAAATGTGGTTTTAGACTGCAATAAAGTAGCCTTTTTTGTCCTGCAGAAAGCCTGTTTCATTTGGTAGTCACCCTCGCTTTTGAGTAGATGTCAGTACCTTGGGTCCACCTTACGTACTCTCTGTCATTAAATTTTTCTTCTTCTGTGACTGTTATTGGACATACTGTGCTTTGGAAAACCAGGATGTAAATGAAGAGTGTTGGAAGACAGTGCTTTAGACTCAGTCACCTAATTGCTATTTTACTCAGAATTGCTGGGTGTGGAAGAATCACAAGCTGTCTTGGTAGATTCCCATTGCTCCATCACCTAAATCAATATGACTGATATGATGCCAACAATGAATGGTAAGCCCTGTATAGCACTATTTTCAGCTCTGCTTAACTGATGGAGAAAGCAGAATTGCTGTAAACAAAAGAGCTGTCTATGGTGCAAATGCTGTAATAGAAGATCTGTTTCATCTCTCTTGTTCTACTCCCTCGTAAAGGTAAGATGAAACATTTTACACATTGTTTCCATACCCATAAGCCCTTACATGAACAAAGAAGTCCACAGGGTTGTTATGAGAACCAAAATGTGCCCCAAACTATAAGTATGCCTGGTGTGCAAATGTCCTTTGATGGAGTTCTGGTTGGGAGTGGTAGAACAGCTGGACCTGTTTTGAACAACAAAGCAAAACAAAAACAATTGGAGAAATTCTCCAAATGTCTTGAACACTTCTGGGGGCTTTAGGTGTGTTGTGTTAATCTTCCCAGAGTTCTATTAGCATATTCACCTGTATTTAAATGATTAATTTTCTCTTTATATGCCAACTCTTAATTTTTTGTTCTTTCAAAATTATTGAAATCTATGACAAGAGGTAGGTGATACGAGGAAACGTTTGGTTTCTGGTTAGTTAATCAATTCCATAATATCTCATTCTTTACAATTGCTTTATTTAATAGCACCAATTTCTGCTTTCAGGTCTTGACTTCCCTGTTAAGCATTTAAGTTTCAGATTTTTTTTTAATCTTTTAACCTTTATCCCTTTGAATTTTTTTTTCTCAGCCTATAATTTATTATACAGTCTCCTGTCAGAGGAGGAGGTAGACTAGGTGATTTTTACTGTATTGCAAATTATAATTATTATCGTTATTTGCATTAGTAATGGATTCATTCTTATCACTGAAAACAATTCCATTATCTGATCAGACAGTTATCTTCACACTGTCCGTGATCATATATTTTCATTAGGCACCTCTTTCTCTGTGGGTCAAAAGGAGAATTATTCTTTAGTTCAGTCACTTTTCTCTTCACTCTCAACGTTTTCTTCCGGGGTTAAAAAGAAGTTGTTAAACCTCTACAAATGTCCTTTGCAATGAAAATACGCCCTTTTCTGTTGCCGTGTCCCTTCAAACACAGCAAGGAAGGGCACATCTGTGCTAAAAACTGCCCTTCAGTGTCCTTTTTGTTAGAGGCGCAGGGAGGGGATTTGCAATTCAGGTTCAGTGGGAGGAACAGACAGGATGATTTTCATGACCCAGCAAAGACATTCTGACTCCATTTTGAATTAAATGAAGGTGTAAGGATTTGTAACCTTTGTTCTGTGAGATGGAGAAGCATCTTGTCCCAAACCCTCCTTCTGTGACTTGTGTGAGAGGTGCAGGGTTTGGACTTCAGTTATCACAGTGAGGTTGCAGAGGAAGCAAACCCAACCTCCTCTCTGATGCCCCAAAGGCAGGGGGTATAAGTGGTCGGATGGCACCAGTTTCCAAACGGCCAGCAAAGAAGAGATGAGTAAAGTTGGAAAGAGGTGTGACAACCCTTTCAGGCTACGGGTCCTCCTGAGGAATTGAGAGCAGCTTTGGTTGAAGGTGGTGGAGAACTTCTTTCATGCATTTTATTCCCTCATCAAATGGGAGATGAGCATTGTATGACTGCAGAATTAAGGACATCAAGGAAAAGGTCATCTGTATAAGACAAGAGTCAGGTTTTTATTTATTTATTTATTTATTTATTTATTTATTTATTTCCACTTTGGGAGCTTTGTAGCCCGACTGAGGCTGTGGTCAGCAAGGTGCTCAGGGAAGGAAGGCACGGGCTTCTGCCCACCCTCTTGGGCAAGACATGCTCATAGTGTGCTCAGCATACCACATAACTGAGGTGATAATTTTATTCCTTCTTCCTAAAGAACTCCAAAAGACGTGACTGAGCAGAGCTACACCAGTGCCCCTGTGAGACTGGGCCGTCTTCAGAAGCGGTGGCTGCTTCCACCTGCTGCCTCCGCCAAGCAAGGAGTGCTGGTGCTCTCATGTGAGGCTTCCTTTCCAAAGGGGATAAACTGTCAGCACTCCCATGTAAATCAAAACTCCGTTCACGCTCTCAGATTGCATACTCTGAACCGAGGGACCTGAGCCACTAATTGTTCGTTGTTGTTGTTTTTAATGAGATCATGTGAGACTATGTTTATCTAAAATTACATTGTGAAAGAACGCATTGCTTTGCAGGTTTAGATCCCCTGTTTTTTCCCTTCACCTCCCTAATTGGTTTGATGTGGAGCAATTATCCACTTAATGCAATTAAAGGTAAGATTTTTCATACGATATGTACCACAACAGTAATTACATAGGCCATAGCACAAAGGGGGACTTGAATACAACTTTTGTCTTTGGGTCTCACATAATAAATGTCTTTAGTATGCTAGCAAGTGTAGTAGCCACTCAATTGTTGCCGTGCAATTGAATACAACGTTTAGACTATTCTAAAGGCTACTTTACAAATCGCTTCTGTTTGTATACAGGCACAATTTAGAAGCAAGTGGCATTTAGACCATTATTAATATTTTTTAATTTAGGGCTGTGGGAGCATCACATCGACCTTCTTCCTCTGCCCCCCACTGATGCCTTCTGTTTTGGCCAATTAAAAATGCTGATATATTTTTCCCCTGTTATTGTCTTCAAACTTGAGAGTGTTTTCAGATGAAAAAATGGATATCAGACCTTACTGTCTTCCCCTCCCAAATATATATATATATATATATATATATTCTTCAAGTCAATATCTATTTTTTCAAATAAACTGTTTTCAGTTTTAAAAAATAATGAGATTTTTAACAAGTATAGTCTTGTTTTACCACAATTAAATGCAACCATATAGAGTATATATTTATGAAGCATGAGGGTGTAGCCAAACAGCTTGTGATTTACACTCAAATTAAGAACAAAATAGCCTTCAGGCATAACATCATAAAATTCCTATTTGCAGCCTCTAAGGACGCATGCCAGAAAGGTATAAAAATAAATATGTGTACATAAGCGCTGTCTGCTGTGGCTAGGTGAAGAAAGCTTTAATATGACAAACTAGATTAAAAAAACCTCGGGAGGTCCAGGAAGAAGAATTCATCAATGCCAAATTAAGATACACTCAAATATTTCTTGAAAGATAGAACCTCATTATTCTACTGATTTATAGAGCGAAGTAATGACTATAGGCAGCATTGTCTAAAGACAACAATGAGTGCTGCTATATCTCAGTAATAATTAGAGTCACATGAAATCTTCATTTTTTTATTGTTCTTAGATGATTTATAAAGTATGAGAGAAATACATTACACATTCTGAAATATAATGAAAATACATGGCCCAAGTTGACTCCCATATTTAAAATTCTGATTGCAATGCTGCCCACCAACAAAATAATAGTAATTTCTAGCAGGAATTATAAAACCTAAACTACAGTACAAAGCATTGTTCACCAAATTACTCATTCCATAACCACAATTATAGCCCATTTGTTTTCTTTTGCTGATAACAAAAGATACATTTTAAGATCTGTGCTGTGCTACTCTTCCTTTAATAAATAAAGTGAGCTTTTCAAAAGCTGCAAAATGATGCAGATAAAAATCAAAACATTTCTACATTTAAAGATTCAATCAAAGACTTGCCATGAATGGTGTGATATTAAAGTTTAAAAAAATAATCAATTTAGCATGTATTTTTGAACATGATTTGTCACAAATAGCATTCCCAATAGATAAGAATGATTATATGGTAAAGAGCGTAATTTATATATCTCAAGCACTATGCTTTTGTCAGCAACATCGTTAAGGAATTTGACACGTTTGCAGGAGAACAATATATGTCAACTGAAATATATACCAATTAGCCATAAATGGGACACTGAAATGAATGATGCATGTGCATGCTATACTTACAAGTAATAACATGTGGTTTAAAGTCGCTTGCGTTTTCAAACAAGAATTCTTTTTATGTTGTCATTTAAAAAATCTAATATTTGAAAAGGTCAGGAATAAATAGCACCATTAGCATTAAAAGCTAGCTAAAGGGAAAGTAATTTGTTGTTCATTTAACATTGCATTTTATGTAATAGCTTTGTAAAGTGTTCGGGAGGGGGGAGAGATTTTACTCTGCTAAAACAAGATGACGGCAGCTCCAGTTCATTATTAAAAGGAGATTTTTTATTATGCTATTGTCAACTTTAACGTCTTGATTCTGTTAGGTGTTTGTTAAAATTACATGGGCTGCTGAAGTGGCTATGGCAAAGGATAATGCAGAGAATATCATGACTGTCAAAACAATTGTGTAGGCAAGAATCTGCTTATACTACGATAAAGGAACAAAAGACAAAGGAGAAACTCTTTTGCAGTGTTAGGAAGTTAATAACCCTGTTGAGGATTCCTCGGCAGGAGGTACTGAGATCAGGAAGCCAAATTCTAGAAGAGACAAATAGCCATGGCCAAAGGAAGCAGGGTACATGGAAATCTAGCATCGGGTGCTGGCTCTGGTGTCAGTGGCTGTGTGCTCTGGGCAAAACCCATAACAGTTCACCTCCCTGGAGAGGGGATGTGTGCGCCTTCCTCCTTGGCCTGTGTGAGTGATGTGTGAAAGTGTGCAGAGGCCTGTGGCTGGATCCCACCTCCTGCAAAGTTAGTCATGAAGATGCGCATAGAGACCTGAGAAAGGCTTTGTAGGAGCAACTGAAAACTGGACTTACCAAAGCCCTGACACAAGGCAAATTATTCATATTTTTGAATGGATAAGGCCTTACACCTTTATTCTGTGAGGCTGACCACAGATGGGAAAAACTAAGTGTTAGCCTGTACCGCTTATGGCATGAATAGGCTGGGAAGAAAACATAGAAAGCAAACTTCTTAGCTGTGCACTTACTGCTGCCATGGGGAGCTGTAGGGGTGGGGAAGCAATGTAATGAGTAGAAAGCACAAGCAGCAGCATCTGGGTGAAAAACATCTGCTTATCTCTCTTGAAAGAGACTTTGGAGAAATTGTCTTGGTGTTGTAATGTACCGCACACCCATGATAGCATTGCAAGGGATGTCTCCTTTACTAATTCATACCTTTATTCCCTACTATTCTTTCTAGGTTTCAGAGACTTATGAAACAATGATTCTCCAAGTCAAAATTTGGTTTGTACTGTGCCCCTGGGCAGCACAACAGGGTATTGCCTTTTAATCTGGGTATGTAACACAAGTGTAATTTACAATGTTTTTAAGCATAAAAGCAAGTCTGTATGTCTCCAACTAAAACTGAAGTTGATGGGAGATATTCTTTTCAGTTGGGTAAAATCAAGGAATGGTTTGTTTCTGACACAAGGAACTGGTTCCAGCTCTCAGAATGCCAATAAGTTGCCAGTCTTCAGTGCTGACTCTTCTTAGTCTCCTCTTTACAGCCTCCCCTTTTTCAACCTCCACCACTGACAGTGGAATTCAAGGCCTTGCAAGGGGGCTGATGTTCTCTCAGGACTGGACCTTCTCGGGAGGAAAGATCATGCAGAAAGGTAGAAGCAGCAGAGGGCCCCAGTCTGAGGAACATCAGGAGAAACCCCTTAAGAGAAAAGTGTCCCAAGGAGTGGATCTCCAGGCCCCAGCAGTTCTGTGTTTTCTTCCACTAAGGATGGGGTTCCTCTGAGAGCAGAGGAGAAACAGTCTGTTTCTCCAGCAGCAGGGTGAGGGAGCTGAGATAGGATTGCTTAGGGGCAGAAATCAATTTGTGAGCTGACTACACTTTAGCTGATAGTGTTTATCAAAAAGACAAGAAAGAAGTGCCTCCCTCATTGCATTGCCCATTTTGTAACTTGACTACTTTATCATCTGGCAGTTTTGCTCAAGACTGTGCATCAGCAGATGGAATTACAGAATAATTTGATGATTGTTCTGTTCATAAGCATTTTATTGAAATTTCAGTAACATTTGAAATTTGATATGTAAATTTATCAAATTAATTCTCTCGGGATCCTGTGGTTTAAGCTTAGTTCAGCATCAGTTCAGCCAGTTCTTCATCACATTCACTATTGTATTTCTCACTGGTATTTAAAAACTTCTGTCCTCTTTTTGTAAACTGCTTACCCTCCTCTCTCTGCTCACATTTTTATCTCTTGCTAATTCCAAGTTTAGCCTTCAGTTTGGTTAAGAACATCAGTTTCATTAATCCTCTCATCTCTTCTCACACACATCTGCTTTCTAATGGCACTGTCTAGCAGCCACATGTCAGATTCTGTTACCTGTCCCCTTTCTTTCCCTTGTCTGAAATTATTTTGAAATACACTGAAATCAGGAGATTTTTTTATTTTTTTCAGTGGGTGTTGGCTCATTCACTTCTAAAGCTAGTGGAAAAATACTGTATTTTGCAGGCTGTCTAAAGAGAGATATCCACAGACTCAAAACCAAGCAAACAACAACAAACCCACAACAAACGAAACAAAAAAAAAACTACTAAACAAACCACACAAAACCCACATCAGCACCCAGAAATAACAAAATGTGCATCTGCAGCCTCTCTATCCCTTACATACTCAAATTCCTTGATTATTAATATTTCTTTTTATTTATTTTTAGCACGCTAAAGCAAGGAAGGTTTCTTCTTGCATGTCTGCATCTAAAAGGTGCAATTCATTACTCAGTATATAAAGCTCCCATTGTAACTGCAGTGACTGAAGACTCCGGTCTTTCATGCATGACTAACTTTTATTGAGAGCAAGGCTTTGGGCATCCATAGGCGTTGTTAGCAAGCAGTAAGAGTTTGCAGAACTTCTTCCCTCACGGTCTCAGAACCACAGAAACGGAATCTGTAGGAAACAAAAATATGTGAATGTCTTGAGCTGTCAAGATTTACTGAGATTATACAAGTGGACTTGTTTTAATATGTCAACCTGATTTGTCGTTTGACACACTGTGTTGAGTTTACGTGGCAAGGTTTTGGTAGCAGGGGTTGAGGGGGGTGCTGCAGGGTTGGCCTCTGTGAGAAGAATCCAGAAGCTTCCCCATGTTAGGTAAGGGCCAATTTCAGCCAGCTCCAAAGGGACCCACTGCTGGCCAGAGCCACGCCAGTGAGTGACACGGGTTGGGTCACTGGGAGAGCAGACTGAAGAAAGGGAAAACAACTGCTGTGCAACAGCAGCTGGGGGAGTGAGAAGCAGCCCTGCAGCCCCCAGGTCAGTGCAGCAGGAGGGCAGGAGGTGCTCCAGGCACACAGAAGCAGTTCCCCTGAAGCCCGTGGAGAGGCCCCTGGTGGAGCAGGCTGTCCCCCTGCAGCCCATGGGTCCCACATGAAGCAGATCTCCATGCTGCAGCCCGTGGAGGAGCCCCCGGTGGAGCTGCAGCCCGTGGAGAGGAGCCGACTAGGAGCAGAGGGTCTGGGGGGAGCTGCCGCCCGTGGGGGACCTGT
Source organism: Heteronetta atricapilla (assembly GCA_011075105.1). Lineage (NCBI taxonomy): Eukaryota > Metazoa > Chordata > Aves > Anseriformes > Anatidae > Heteronetta > Heteronetta atricapilla. The sequence continues at coordinate 29,319,667 of CM021736.1, read as the reverse complement.
GCTGGAGCAGTTCTTGAAGAGCTGCTGCCTTTGGGAAGCCCATACAAGATCTGTTGGGGAATCCCATGGGAGGGACCCCATGTGGAGCAGGGGCAGAGAGGGACCATGAAGGAGCGGCAGAGATGAAGAGTCAGGGACTGACCGCAGCCCCATTCCCTGTTCCTCTGTGCTGCTCAGGGGGAAGAAGTGCTCTACCTTGTTAGTAATAGGTAATAAATTATATTGATCCTCTCCTTATCTCAACCCTCGAGCCCTTTCCATTGTATTTTCTCCCCATTTCTGTCTGGGGAGGGGGAGTCAGAGGGTGGCTGTGGTGGCGTTCAGTTGCCCAGCTGATTAAAACCACCACACGCACCCATGCTACCTGAAAAGCATTTTTTTTTCCAGTTTGTGTGCTACCATCACTACATAGATGACCACAACTCCGTGTGCAAGGGTATGAGTCTGTAGAAGAGCATGTGCATATTGATTACGCTTTGTCAGCATGTTGTTGGATGAACAGGAACTAGACTGGACTACCTCTGCTGAGAGGTAATGCTTTGGGGCTGTAATAATTTTCCTTTGCTTGAAACTGTTTCCATCTGCAATGTTTTTTTTTTTTTTTTTTTTTTTTAAGTGATTACATTTTAGCCAGGAATTTGTGTATGGGCCTAAAACATATACTGTACCCCCTCTTCTAGACATCCAGTCATAGGCTGGATCAGATAACATAAATGCTCAAGCAAATGAGGGGTTTTGTTCTAAAATGTCCAATCAGATGGCTAAAATTGGATCAATAAAACATACTTCTTTACTCTGAGCATCCACACAGTACTCCACAAAGTCTACAGAAATCAGTTTTAGCCTATATCAATAGACTTCATATTTAGCCATTTAAGTACAGTTTCCAAGTACTAGTCTCTGGAATGGTAGACCTATTATTGCCACTCTGTCTTGTCAAATACGCTCTCAGGGACCATCAATATGAATGGAAATCCTCTGCTGATTCCCACTGACTGTGAACCAGGCATCCTAATGCAAGCTCAGACACGGATAACCATTTCTTGCAGACAGCAAGTAGGAAATTGGCAAGAATGATGCTGATAATCCAAGCCAGTGCTAATCTTTCTCACCCAAAGAGTTAAGCAGGAAATTTTCCCTTCTGAAGCCTGGAAATATTTTAAAATTTTCTTTGAAGTTATTTAAGCTAGAGAGTTGAATGAAATATGTATGAACGGTATCTTGAAAGGAAGGAAATTAAAAGTGTTCGTTAGAGTCTATTTCTTTTAATGCTTTAAAAACCTTTTCTTGTGGAAATGTTTTTGCCCCTCATGTACTTTGTCACTTACCCTCCCAAGTAACGTTGAGGATTTTTACAATGGGCATACTTACTCTTTTCCACTTTCTCCAGATTGTACTGTGATAGTGGCGGCTCCTAGTTTAGGGAAAGTTGGATTTATCACGTTGTTGTTCCAAAGAAATTTAACCTTTGTAACTGTACTGATATTAACTTCTGAATCAATGAAGGTTGTATAAGTGTTGTCTGGTTGGAGGGTTCCCCTGTGGGGGGGAAAAAAAAAAAAAAGAAAAAAAAGTTTTATGGATGCAAGGCTGGCTGGCATTTAGTATTAATTACTAGTCCCGTCAACTGATTGTCTATGGTGGCAAGTCAATGGAAAGTTAGTAGTATGTCAGTATAATGGAAAGTTAGCAGCATGTCAGTCCATTTTCCAATATAATTCATCCAAATCAGTGTTTGTCAGAAGAAACAAAGGCAGATGGGCTTCATGTGGTGCAGTCATAACTCACTGTGAAGACTGAAGACTCAGAGGACAATCCCTATGGAGAAGGTAGTGCTGCTCCCTGTTGCTTATGTAGGGGTTTATACCATGTTTTGCACATTAAAAAACAATCTTATTTAATGTTAATTGATTTATTTGATACAGAAGTTGGATTTGTTTGGGATGGCCAAGAGGATTATCCACCAGCTGCTCTGACTGGCTTTCTACCAGAGGTTCTCAAAGTTACAGCAGTGTGGCTGAGTAAAATGTGCATCTGCTCTTGGGTCACCATAGTTCATAATCTGGCTACTAATTTCACGTTGCACAACAGAGCGAGCTTTAACTGGCAGCAGTTTGAGACTGCACCAAATTCTAATGTTTTAAATTTCTAAGATTTTAAAATTCTGCATTCTAAATTTTCCCCCCTAAAGTAAATCTAGAGTGAGTGAATTGTCTCTGCATTTACATCAAGAAGCTGTACTTGGGAGTAGAATTTGCTCTGCAAAATTGGACTAACTTAAACAGAAATATTATTAGAAATATGAATTATGCATTCTAGAAGATGTTTATTGTCTATTGAATATTGAACTCACTTGAGAATCTGATGCTGCCTTGTGTTCCCATCACTCCCATACAGGGCAATATTTGCATATCCTGTTACTTTTCTTTTTCCAGAGAGTGTCACGGTTACTTTGTACCTCCACACTACACAGAAGAAATACAATGAGTTAGATACTACCCAGAGAGAAACAATTTCCATTTTTTTTCTTCCTTTTCTGTGTAATGTGGTTGAAAGTTAAAAAAAAAAAAAAAAAAAAAAAAAAAAAAAAAATCACTGCCTTGTACTTTTAGCTCAAGGCTACATCCCAGGCTGCCTGGACTGGACAAAGTTAATACAATGCTGTCACGCAGGACTGTTGGTGCTCACCATTTTTCATTGGGTTATAACTGTGCAACACAAACAAAACACCAGTGAGCCAGATCTGTTCTTATGTCTTAATGAGATCAACAAGAGAAATGGGTACACATTTGTACTGCTTTCTGAAAGCAACCAACTGACAAACCTAGCTCATAACACGACAAACACATCATAGACCTGAGCATTTTGACCAAAAATGTTCTTACATACAGTGAAGCTGGAAAGAAGGAAATATGGGAAATAAATACTGATCCATACCAAGTATAAGCAGTGTAAAAGGAGTGTAAAAAAATATCCAATGTGAACATTTTTATGAGTATGAAATTTTCTTTAGCATGCAATTAGGCAAAGCATTTCTTCTCCCTCCAATTATTGCTTACAAACATGAAGGGAGAACTGTCTTATGAAAGCTGACATTTAGGATAGCTTATAACTTAGGTTGTAAAGGAAGTTATCTAATCCATCGATTGTCAAAGCAAGATCAGCTTTGATCAGGTTGCTCATTGCCTTTGCCAAGTTGAGTTTTGACTATCTCCAGAGTTGGAGATTCCACAGCTTCTCCAGGCGTCTCTTTCTGCCTTTAACCACTGCCATGGCGACAGACACTTTCATAACATTTAGTAAGAATTTCCCTTGCTGTAACTTCTGTACTTTGCCTGTCATCCCTTCTCCATACACCTCTCAGTGTAGCCCACTGAACATCTCAGTGACTTCCAGTTGGCTGTATAGTCCAATGTCCTTCTTGTACTGGAGGGCACAAAGCTGGGCATTAGTATTGGAGCAGGAGAGGAAAAGGCAGAAGAACTGAATAGACATTTGCACTGCTATGAGGTCTATTCATCTGTTTAAATGAACTGTAAAATGGGGGGAAAAGTGTGTTTACAAGGAGTAGGGAGTAGGTAGTGACTGAAGCAATCAAAACTCACGAGCAAAATCCTTGGCTTCTCCAGTGTTCAGGTAAAGTTTCACAAAACTTTTATTTTTATATTTGTCTTTGAATTTATCTGCAAAGTGACCCATATTTGGGCATCCCCCTTTTGGGCATGGGAAACAGTTTTCCTAGTGAAAATAAATATATCTGTTAATAAAATCATCCAAGCAGCCAAGAAAAAACAAACAAACAAACAAACAAAAAAACAGATAATACTGATTATTAACTGGTCATGAATTACAGCAACAAGTTTTAAGTAACTCTTTTATGTAATTACAGAAAGATCATATAAGCTCCCAGTCTGAGACAGGGAAGGGTTTCCTGCCCTTGGTCCGTAAACCAAGGACAATTCCTTTGTCCTTGAGGCTATCTTAATTCACCAAAGTACTTTGGCCATGGACTGACCCCATCAGACCTTTACGTATCATTTTACTTCTTATTGTTCTGAGAAGATGTTTAAACTACATTTGGAAGCTCATCTGCTACAGTATGGGATTCTCCTTGCTGCTGTTTGACAAATACATTTGGTGATTGCTGGGACAGGCTCTCCTCCTTGCCTGCTCCCATTTGACACTGCAGGGTAGGCCTGAGGAAACCTCACCGGCTCCAGTAGTACCTTAGGGCTCTCCCAGCAGCAAAGTACCAGGGATATCACTGTTTTGCTGTTACCTTTTCCTACTTTGACCTATTTGTGAGATACAACACTGCAAGACGTCTGTCACTTCTCTTACATGTGCACCCATTTGAGTGCAAGCTAGCAAAATAAATTGAATTTCAAATTTCAGAGGTATTGATAAGAGTCACTGCTTTTGAAATGATCCATCCTGAGGCTCTGAAAAGTACTCACTGTTTGAAAAGCATCATATGAAGTACAAGAATAACCCAGAAATCCATCAGGGAAGATAATACTGTCAGAGTAATACTTGTAACTCCGCAAATGATTACAAGCCACAAAATCCCGAGTTCCTGTGAAAAAATGTTCTCAGGTTAGTTCTTCTTTTTGGTAAACAAACAGGAAAAGATACCAACACAGTACTTGCCATGACACCAGAATGTATTATTCTCACTCAAAAGCCTCCCCGCTACTCTTTGAGTGGTGAACATGAGGTATGAACCTTGCTTTCACAATGAATTGATGCTCTGAGGAATGTCATTGTCTCAACAGGTGTAAAATATGAACTTAAAATGCTTTGTGGAGACTGACTGTGCAGCCCAGCCCACCCCTAGTCCTCCGTCCAAAATGCTTTTTCAAGTAATCTGACTGAGTTTCACAATAGGAAGGACAGCTGCACCAAGCAGTCTTTTATGGCTGCATTACCATAACAATAGAAAACCGAAAGCAAAGTATTCAGTTTGAACTGGGCAATGCTGATTTATTCCAGCTGAGGACTTCAAAACAGAATTATTGGTATTTGGAGAGTGTTTAAGGAAGGGAGACTCTTTAAATTAAAATAATGGATATTTTATTTTCCTTTATATTTCATTTATTTTCCTGTCTTTCGATTAAAAAGAAGACGATATACAGCACTGTTATTTCTTTGTGCTTTAAATCCCCGTTATTGATAATAAGTTTACTTGGGAGTGAGGGGGAGTAATACTTCCAGCTGCATTGATTAAAACCTAGATCAAAAGGCTGGTTATCACATAGAAATTGATGAACTCTCAGACTATAAGGTGCTTGCAGTAGTGTAAGAAAGAGCTCCAATTGTATACAGAAGTCTTTAGAGGAGAAAACTCTTTTTTAAATGTTCTGTTATGTGCAATGTAAGTTTATAATATTATATAGATGTTTAAAAAATAATTAGAGCTTTTATTGAAACTATGCAAAACAACAAAGAAAAAATAATTGAGCAGCCTGTTGCCAATCTTTTTTTAGCTGACTAAAAAATAGACAAATTATATTGCTTCAGTGCCACCCAGAGTTGTCGTGGGTAGCTTTAAAAAAAGAAAATAAATTAAATGTATTGCTTATGTCAGAAGACTTGCAACCGAAGAACCCACAGCAGAAGTAGATGTAGCGTTGCCCCACTCCACCAAAGTTAAATGTGTCATTATAGACCCTTCAAAGTTTTTGGCACTGCTTGAGTAATTGTTTCTGCTATTAGCTACTTTAGAGGAGGTTTCCAGACCAAAGCCTTTGTCCTGTTTCTTTTTTGATTAATATATGGAAATAATTACTGGAAAGCGTTTTGTTTGAGCATGCCAGCAGTTTCACTACACTCTGTAACTGCCATTGCTGGTGGGCCCACTAAAAGCTAACACAAAACACCTGAATGAAGAAAGGCTCGGCCTTTACATTTTGAGGGTGACCTTCCTCTAAATTTGTGGTGTAATCAACATACTTACCTTCCCAGATGCCATCAATATCTACAATCTGTGAAATAGGATTCTTTCCACATCCTGGCATTTGCTCTCCTCCATTTGGATAAAAATCAATATGTCCTATTGCTGGGCTCATTCCAAAACCTGAAGTATTTAAAGGAGGGGTAAGTACGTTTTAAATTCATGTCATCTCATATCTATAGCTGTTGGCTTGAGGTTTATCTGTGGTGTTTGAGGATACGAGGTCTCAGTGACCAGAACTGTGGCTTTTTTTTTTGCTGTGTCTAAGCACCACCCAGCACACCTGAGTCTTGATGAATAATTAGGACATTCAAGTGCCATACAGCACAAAGAATTAAGTACCACTACAGTAAAGCTGAACACTCACCTAAGTAAGGGATCGTGGGAGCTGAATCTGTGTGGATAACATCAACAAACTCTGCATCAGATTTATCCAGTCTGACTTCAATTGGAGTGTCCTGAAAATAAGGTTGAGCAGGATCCAGTCCTGAAAGAAAAAGGTTAGTGTCATGTACAGATGAAGACATCTAAATGTGTTATTTTATATAACAGCATGATTGTTTATAGCTAATGCCCCATATATCGCTATCTGTGCCTCCTTATATCTAAGTAGCATATGCATTAATAAAACGATGATATGTGCACTCTCTTACCAAATGGCTTAGTGTTGAATGCTAGGTAGGAGAGAAGGTTACTTGTGAGAAACTTACTGAATTTTGGTGATTTATTTCAATTATGGATCCCAGCACGTGGAGGCTGGTTATTATTTTGAGGGAAGTTAGTGTTCCTCAAATCAAGGTTGCTGTGTCCACATCCCATATTGCTCATCTGTGTGGTTTCTCCAGTACCTCATCTGAGCGTACTCAGACTGGAATTGATACTGAAAACTCTACTGCCATGTGCTTGGAATTGTTGAAATCAACATGCCTACTTCTGGCTCCAGTCAGATTTTTGAAAAGGCATCTAGTTTTGAAGCTATGATCATAGCTTTTGATTCTAGCAGAAAATACTACTCAATTTGCATCTCAAATTGCTGCCGCAATTCTGGGAGTCTGTGTACTCCTGCAGATTACAAAATATTATGAACTTATACTTGAATCTCTTGTTTTCCTTGGGTAGCAGCTTTTGATTTTGCTTTTAGACTGAATATTGTAGACTATTAGTTCTAGATTTACCCAGCCTGAAATCCCTAAGGGAATGTAACAACAGAAAAGGGCTGGCTCAGTAACTCGTTAATATAATCCTTTGGAAAATATAAATCTTTATATGATACTTGGCAAGGGAGGTGGATAGTTACCTAGGGCTGTGACTCACCAGAGATTTAATGTATATTTTCTAGAGAGGAGGGAAGAGTTGTCAGGTTAGTTGGAAAATGCAGTGACTGAGATGTTCTTTCAGTGACAAGAAATAGGAAGGCTCTGTGGAACGTGAGTGTACAAATATTAGTGATGCTGAGCTTTCTTTAGGTGGAGAGAGTGCCTCTACCACAAGATGAGGCAGGTGGAGGAATTGGTAGAAACTGTGCTGCTACATACTGAAGAAAGACTAAACCAGAGGGCTGCTGGAAGGTAGAAATCCAGTGAATTATATATAGCAACATCTACTGTCACCCAGACCATGGCATTCAGGGCATCCCTAGACAGACAGAGCTGATACAAGTTTAAATTTCCAGAGTGGCATTTTTAATAAGAAATTCAACATCTAAAGGTTCGACATCTGGTTCTGGGTGTACATTCATCGTTGTGAGCTCATTTCTAGCAGTGACAGCAGAACACTGTTGTGTTACAGCATCGCTCCAGTGCTGCTGAAGACTGGAGCTGGACTGGAGCGAGCTGTGGGCACGCTGCAGTGACACTGCTGGGCTGAGGCACCAGAAAGCAAGCTCTGCAGAGATGCATTGATGTGCATCAGGAAGTCAACTGATGTCGTTGCAGGGGGCATTCTGGCCCTGTTAGCTGCAGGGAGCCTTGCTGTGTAAACATTCACACACAAGAAAATCATCATGCTGACTGCCCCCCAGGTGTGCCAGGGTGCAGCTCCAGCCTGTACTGTGACACAAGATAAGTTATATATTGCCTAAATTACTCTTGACTAAACTATGTCCCCCAGTCAGATATAACTGAAGGCAAAAATTAACAGCAGTGTTCTGTTTAAGCAGTGGTATCCCTAGTATGAGCTGTGACTTAGATCCCTGCCTTACCAGTTATTCTTCCAACACCTGGCCTCCTCCTGCCGGCCTCCCCTGCCACGTGTGCTCCCAGGCTGTGGCCAATTATATGAACTTGGGCTGGAGAGTATCCATATTGCTCCTGAGAAAACACCAATTAAAAACAATACCTTACTACTTCAATTTTCTATCAACAACAGGAAAAAGTAAAGAGGGGTTGAAAGCCAGCTCTTAATTTGGCTACAGATTCAGGGCCTAATCTGCAAGGGTATTCAGCATACCCTATAGGCTTTCAGTATTTTTTTGCCAGTGTAGGTGCTTATATCCAAAATATATATATATTTAAAGCTCCGTATTCAGCTGCTGCCGTCATTTGGATGCTCTTACAACTCCAGACAGCTCCGTCACTGAGTCTTGAGAGACTCAACACCCTTTTTACATCCTAGATCACTGAAGATTCACAGAAAGCTTATCTGGCTTGCAGGGTTCAACCAGGGTTGGTTACATCTGGCAGGTCAGGCACCATGTGTAGCTGGAAGATGATGCAAGAGAAGAGATGCCTTCAGCCTTTTAGGCAGCTGGAACACAGATGAGGAGAGTGAACGCTGGGTTTGAGCCCTGTAAGCCCAGCATACTGCTCTGTCAAGTAATTCAGAGTTCTCTTAAGGGAATGCATGTTGAAAGCACTTAGATGAAAAGAAGGCTTCAAACCAAGCATCTCTTCCCACATAAAGCTGACTAAGAAAGGGGGCATGTGGCACCCCCTGGAGATGTAGGCACTGCGTGATGGCTTTCCCTGGAGCCTGCTGGGCGGGTCCCAGGCATTTCTGGTCACCTGAGAGCAGTTGCTCTCCAGTCGCTGTTTGTTTTTCAGTCATGCTTAAGAGCTATTTTATAAATTTTTGTTACATTAAAAGGCATTTAATGAGTCCATTATTTTTGCATATTTAAACTATGCAGCTCTTTACATCTGTTAATGCCTATGGGACAACTATTCAGCTGTAGCATGGGGATGTCTTGAAGATTTTCATACCTGTAAGTTTACTAAGCTTGCTGTTATCACATAGTTCTGTCTAAAAAAATTAATGTTTCCAGCAGAATTTCTAAAATAATCACTGAGCAGAAGAAAATGCTTTTGCTGATGACATTCACATTCATGAAAGTTCCTGAATCACTTTTTTTTTTTTTCCAAATCAGCATTACAACTGTAGTCATGTAAACATGAAATTCTTACCATAAGCACATTTATAAAATAAGCTATTTCAGCTCCTACAACACGGACGTTGTTTGATGCCTGGGTGTACTGGCATTTTGAGCCTTTGCTCCAGTCTACGCAGATGCAGTTCACATCTTCCACTGTAAGCATCCTCTGTTTTGTAAAAACAAAAGCAAAAACCACACAGTTCAACAGTATGTACAACCTGTAATGGATTCACAATGCTTATTACAGCCAAACTAATAAATGCTGCATTAATTTGTTTGAGAACATCCCAAGAACCAAAGCCTTAGTGTATATCTGTGGCCATGTCTGGACACAGTATTGTGTGAGCATGCACATGCCCGAAACAGGGTGGTCTGCTGCAGTAATGGCCACTCCATCGTTTTAAATACCCACGGCAGTATTTTGTGCAGAGGGCAAAACAGTACGAGTCCTGACACTTAATTTCAATCAGACTTTGTATGTAACACTAAAGTGCTCTACATGTGTACTGGTGCACTTAATTCATTTAAAAGTATTTCTTTAATTTAAATTCAGCTTGATTTTAGTAATGCAAAATTCCATGTTTTCCTGATACAGATTCAAAAAAAAGCGTGCATTCTAATAAGTGGTCGCAAATATTGCTGCTGTCACTGAATATTCATTTGGGATTTATTTTAGAAGGTGCATATAGGGGCAGATGCTTCATTGTCTGCCACAGAAACTGAAGCATTGCTTTTCTCCTCTGAGCTGGATTGTTTAATTAACTGTAGTTTGCTTTAGCAGATTTATTATATTTCCTCTCCTTTGCACTATGTTCAGGCACACAAAAGCATACAAATCAAGGTACAACTAGCAAAGAACAGCAAAAAGCAACAGCAGTCTGTGACTATATTGGGAATGATAAAACATAAATGTGCAGATAAGTAATAGCCCTGTTGAGAAGGATAAGTAACAGATACACATACTAGGGCTGATGTATGTCCCTCTTGATCTGCTCTTTTCTAGACAAGATGCATTAAGACTGACTTCTATTATTTTTTAAATCAATTGCAGTATTGTGATAAAAGCATAGACAACTAGAGAAAGGTAAGAATTTAAAAATCTATCTCATGTATCAAAGTCCTAATGAAAATTATCCCCAAAAAATCTGACAGACTAGTTGGAGCTTTTAAAATGTGGGCTGTCCTCTTGATTGTGAGGTTCTAGAAAAAAAACACTCCAAGAGTGGAAAATGAGAGGCTGAGAGTTAGAGAAGATCAAACTGCTTCTGATACTTTGAACAAATTATTAACTAATAAACCCAACAGTCATTCCCAGATGTTCACAAAGTATTGATCAATGTAGATATGCTTCATCTAGAAAACCTGTCAAATATAATTTCTTTTGAGCTGGTAACAAAGAAAAACAGGTAACACAGATGCAGTAAGTGTGAAATACTTTGATTTTAGTGGACTTTAACTTGATTCCTCATAGCGTTCCCTTACGTAAAGTAGGAATATATATGATTTCCACAAAATTGGAGTGGTGTGAATACCTTGTTGAAAAAACGTATCCAAACAGTGTCATATGCCATCAACTGCTATTCTGCTCTGTGCTGTATGACTAGTAGCTTTCATTAGCAGCTGCAATAGAAAGCAATGTTTAGAGGTTTTGAGAAGACCACAAGCTGGAATTGCAACTGTGTTAGCCCTGTTTTAACGGTGTTAAGAAATAACTTTCAAAAGTGGAGAATCAGTGCAAAAATCAATAGAGTACAAAGAGTGCTGTGTACTTCATTCGGTGTTCATAGCAAGCCCTAGATTGAGGGCTTGGTTCACAATGATTCCCTTGAGGTCCCTTCTGGCTGCACACTTCTACAGCCCTACTGCTCCTGTTAGTGGCCAGTCCAGGTCTCCAACGCCCAAGTGGCAGTCCATGCCTTTGTGATGGACTTTCCACATCTACAAACCTTCTCTCTTGTCTAGAGAAATATGAAGCAATAGTTACGAGTCTATTCTGGAGTTGTTTCTGGAATCTCCTTCTTTCCTAAGCAACACCTGTCTCCAGGGTTTGTGTTGGTTTTAACCAAAAAAAAAGACCCTTACTGAGCCAAATCCCACTGTCACTCACTTCAGTAAAGTAAAGGATTTCATGTGTTTTACCTAATGTTTTTCCTCAAGGCGCAGAGCTGCAAGTCTAAGTTGCTAACAATTTGTAAAACGTGGCCTTTTTTTAACCCTTCTTATTGCTACAAGTAGTACTAAAGAAAATGATTAGAAATAGAGAAAGCAGACAATTTATAGGAATGTATTATTAAATACAACCTAAGGAACTTCCCAGGGACAGGATTTCCCTGCAGGACATACCTTGCACATGTCTGACAGCCAGTTTTCTTCTCCGTTATCTATAAATCCATGGACAATGAATCTTGTCATCCTGGTTGTATTAAAATTTGAGTGCCCAATTGTTGTGGCTTCAACTGCAGAGATCTCCTGTGGTAGATATTACGTAAATAAGGTTCTAAATCTCTTTTCTGTAAAAACATTTATCAAAATTGTGAAGAGCTAAGAGCTAAGCTTTATTCCTCTGTATAGGCATTTAAAAGTTTTGTAAAGTTAAGCTCATCTGCAAGTGTTCACATGACTATGGCTTAAGGTCTGTATCTCCCCTCAGAGCAAGCTCTGACACATCTCAGAGCAGCCAAAGCTTTCTTTTAAGTATGTTTTAATCTTATCTGTGGAGAGAAAAAAAATCACCCAACATTAAAAAATATATTGTTTTGCAGTACTTCTCAGTGGGTGTATAGAAAATGTGAGGGTGCACTGCTCTGTGAGGGCTGGTAGGGCTATTTTGCTGTAGAAAAAAAAAAATGATGAGAATTTTGCCCCAGAAGCTTGCCAAGCAGCTGGAAGAGGTTCCCTCTTGGGGGGGGGGGGGGGGGAAGGCCATTTCTAACACTTTTCAGGAACACAGTTAGTTGAACTCTGTGTTTATTTACTTTTTCTTTTCATGTCATTTACCAACATTTAAAGCACAATAGTTCTTACTTGGAAGTTATTAGTGTTTTCTCTTGTGTACAGGAGGAATCGGGTGTCTATCTTTTTTGGATCCCAGGGTAATTTATGGATTGGTCTTTCTACAGTCCCAGACCATGGTATATCATCTGTGAAACATCCCAGCCTTTCATAGCAAACTTCTTTTCCTGTAACGGGTAGATCAGATCATGAATTTGTGAATGAGTAAGGAAGAGCAGAGTAATAATAACATATAGCCACTTTTCTCTAGAGGTCTGTCTTTTGAAAATCCTACAGTTTACATAAGGCAGAGACCAGTACTTGTCCTGTCTTAGCTCTTAAAGGCTATGGTTTACCCCAAGGAAAGAAGTCGCCCTGTTGCTCGTATGAAAAGTATTCAGTGGGGTTCTCCTGGGGGCATCCTATACAATATCTTGGGAATCTTTCCTCAGCTGCATTTTGCCTAATGCAAAGACAGCTGATGAGTTTCTCCTAATAGCAAACCAAGCTAATGCAAATAATCAGCAGTAACTGGAGACTGTGCTGAGCAGTTAACTACATGAGAAATCATACAAGCCATTGACTTCTGCAGAATATAAAGCTGTGCACCCATTGGACTGCTTTGCTTTTTTCCCCACTGGCATCACTAAAAAAAGAGTACAACAAATCATTGCTTAACAATGTAGCTTGGCAGAGAAAGGAAGGGCGATAGCTTTGCTTTGCGATAGAAGACACCAGTACTTCTTGTATGCTCCCAGGGTGGGTTTCCCAGAGTGGAGAAAAGACAGCACACATATAGACACGTGCTCAATTCACCATCCTTGTATAGGAAAGGGGACCGTGTAACCTCAATCAGTAAGCGTGGAATCACCACAGTGCAGAATATCTCACAAAACTCAGCATCATAGGAAGACTTTATAAACAGGAACTTCATATACTTACCTGTGGCTGTGCTGAGCAGGAGTAACACAAATATCCCAGTTCCAAGCATCTAGAACAGGAGAAAAAGAAGCAGCTAGGATTTGCTCTCTTCATTAGCACGCCTATCTAGCTTACTGGTGCTGATTTTTCTCACAGTGAAAAGGGCCCTGGTCTGTCTTTTCTGCAACCTGTACGTGTGACTGCTACATAGGTGAGTCAGCTTTGCCTGGCTCCAGCTGAGATCATGGTGCTGCAAAAGCTACTAAAAATCTGCTTTAAAAAAAAATAAAATAAAAAAATATACTAACAAAATCTACTAAAATCTACTAAAAAATTCTACTGCAAGATCTTCTAAAGACATAACTGAAGTTCAGAGTGATTTTGTTCTGTTAGGGTTACTCTGCTAATAGGATGTGTACCAGCTACTTTAGAACCAGCATAAGGACACCCATATGTGCTACTAGTCCCCTCCATACGGTCGTGTATTAGGAAGCCATTTACCTGACCCGATAAAAGCAACCCTCCTGCCCCAGACCCGAGCTACTTACGGTGCAGCCTTGAAACTCCATGCACTGAATCAACTTTGCATGCACTTTATAGTTTGCCTTATCTTTGGAAATGTTCCAAAAGATAGGGAAAATTGTTTATTTCAGACTATAGCAAAGCTGTAAAATAGCTTTAATAGTTGGTTTCTCTGTGAAGTCCAAAACTGATGGACATTGATCTCTTGAATTGATGTGCTGGAGTCCAGAATAGGGTCAGAGCTCCAGAAGTAGGGTAATTCCCAAGAAGCAACTCGTTAGGAATAGCACGTTAGCAATAAAAATGTGGGTCTGTGTGGCAGTGCATTTAAGGGCTTGTCTCAGCTGGGAAGGCTCTTTTTAGTGTTGTGTAGGTGGCATTTAGGGGTCTACTAGGTGGTTACTCTAAGTGATGAACTGAGAGCAAACATGCCTGAAATACACACCAATTACACCTGGAAGTCCCCCAGATGTTGGGACATGGCTGCTTTGTGTTTTGTAGCAGTATTACAGAGTTCACCAGCTCATTCTCCTAAAGACATCAGCTAAAAGGTGAAAGAGAATTTGTGCAAATGAACGAGGCTAGGCCAGGGAACCCCTTGGTCCCAGGAGAAGGACATAAGTGTACTCAAGGAAAAAAAAATGAGACATCAGTTAACTTTTCACCTAGAAAGCTTTGTCACCTTAGCTATTTTTATTATTTTGACTATTACCACATGGCTTTGCAGAGCTGACATTCCCTAATCTCCACCTCTGGGAATGACCAAGTGGATACCAGCTGCATGCACGTGTATCACACTGCTATCATCCATGTGAGTGGGGTTTATTTCTTTAAATAATAAAGTTGGGTTTTTTCTTTTTTTTTTATTTTTTATTTTTTTCCCTAAAACATTGCTTTTGATACTAACGTAGAGCAGAATGCCTCCATCCTTAGCTGAAGTAGCCGTTTAGTTTGTGTTTTCCTATCGGTGAGTGATACGGGAGAACCAGCAAATGTCCTGCAGCACGGTAGGTTTTGCTTTCACTTGTTCAGAATGGTGTGGGAACTGCCTTTCCCATTTAACTCAAGACCCGGTGGAAAAGATTTGAGTTACGTTTTTATCATAATTACTCAGCTTCTCTTTGTCAACACCATAATAAAACATGACAAACTGAATAACTACCCAAATCTGTAGTCTGCGGGCAGCTGGGTGTCAGCTGCTTGCTTTTCCTTTAGTTAGAGGGCGTGGGGCTGGGAAGCATGGCTCGAGTTGCTCTCTGTTCCTGGAGGAGCTGCTTTGGCCCTTGAGGCCTTGCAATTCAGGGACTGTTGGAACAAAGATGGATTTTGAGAAAGAAAGTGTCAAATAAGGACTCAGCTATGTTTTAGAGTAAAAGGTATTGCTGTCTGAAGTAGGAAGAGGGTCTGAAGGAGACCCATGAGAGGCATGAATTTCACATGCTACTGGAAGGCCTCAGCTTGCTTCTGGAATGTGCTGTGGGGCTTCCTGGCATTGTTTGCGCTTCCTTTGCCATCTGTAAGGTCCCTGAGTGACTTGTAGTGTTGGTGGCTGCAGAGCTCTCCTCGCTGAGCCTCAGCCTTGTGTTTAATTGTACTTTCATAATTTCCTACAGGCTTGGTTAGTGTTTAGTCAATATAATACTTGCTGATGTCTTGTTGTGTTTTAACGCCATCATTATAAATGTCCTTAATGTTATACTTCTATTGAGATTTCTTAGAAGCTTATCTACTCAAAATGCTTGTGCATTGTTTCTCAAACATGGGGAAATGGGAAAGAATGAATGGAAAGAGAGAGAGTCAATCTTTTACCAACTGGGAGTTTGGGTTTTGTGCTTGGGAAAGTTCATATTGCCTTGGACTCTTAAAGCCCCAGGTGGCTCATTCATGCCATGCTTTGCAGAGCAGTAGTGTTCACTGTAATGTGAAATAGTCAATCCCAGCTCTTGCAAAGCCAGGAGTTATTCAAATTCCCTATGGAATGATTATAAACGCTTCTTAGGACTTGGTATTTTCTAGCAAAAAATGATGTAATCAAAGTTACCACGCTAAGTATAAAACTATCTGGAAGAAATTAAATTTTCTCTCTATATTTACATATATAAATATGTGTAGGAATCTGAACTAGCTCATCTATAATTCTCAGACTGCAGAACAATATCACATGAAGCTGAATCCTAATTAATGGATACCATACTTCATTCAGGCAAATGTTTGAGAAGCAGCCCCCATTCCTGGAGGCACTGCAGTACCAGGTTGTTCACAGCACGGAGGGAGCAGGAAAGTGCTACCTGGGAGTAGTGGACAAGAACTACTTGTTGAGAGGGAGATGCAGAAGTTCATGAACATGGTTGGTGTGACCTTAGGCTCATTAAAAACGGAAGCCTCAACTTAACAGGGGAACTCTTTCTAGTGCTATCACCTGTAGTCAAAGAAATGAAAGGTGAGGGTGGAGGGAGTGAAGGTTCCTGAAATACTGAGATAAATGGGTGCTCACTGCAGGGGAGAACACTTGTCTGGCTCACAGCTTCCTCAAATGAGCTGAGTAGATGGGCTGCTGGGTCCTGGGTATTGGGGATGCACTTGTTTAGTTTTGCCTGGTGCCTCTGTGCAGGTACAGTGCACAAGGGGCTGTTCTGACTTGCTGAAGTCATTTTGCTCTGTTCTTGCCTTGGCACACTGTGTCTTCTGAGAGCAGTGCTCACGTGTCTTGATGTAAGGTTTGAAGCATAGCAGCAGCAGCAGGACGGAGGTGCTGGGGACCATTCCTGGCTGTGGGGGTGCTGCCCAGAGTGGGTTCTGCAGGCAGCAAACCTGGTAAATCATCAGCACGGTGGGGGAAAAGGTCCTTACCTGCTTTTCTTGGGGCACTGCTAGAGTAAGAATGTGCCAGTGTTAGAGATGGATTTTGGCATACATTATTTTCAGTTGCTTCCATAGTTATGAGTGCAATAAGCTAGACTTTGGCATGAGAAAATATTGACAAATGTGTTTGGAAATATTGAAGAAAAAAAGGAAGCAGCAAGTCAGTTTGAGAATTCTCTTTAATGGCCTTGAGCACCAACATTGCCCTGCACAGGACTGATTGTTTACTCAGCTGCAGCGCACAGAACAGTTGCACTCGGTGACCGCTAGCAAGGTGTAAGGAGCTGGGGAACTCCATATGTCACAGTTCCACGGCCACAGAGAGTTGACCTGGGAAGGAAAACAGCGTCATTCAAGATCTATTTTATTTATACGTGTGCGCACACACACACAAAGGAAAAGATGTCAACCCTCACCTTGAGGGTTGTTAGTTAACTCCATAACCCCACTTAAACCTTCCTAAAAGCCCATTGGCATTCACATATTAGCAGTGACAAGGCAAATTTCCTTCTTATGGGGAAAAGCTGTAAAACTTGGGTTTTGAAAGATGGATATAATTCACCTCTAGATTCACAAAAATAGAGTTCCAGGTAAAAAGCCATCTTGTAAGTACCCTTTACTGATATCAGCTGTTTAACAGCAGTGTCCCAGCCAAAGCTCTGCAGCTTTTTGTTTTATTTTTTGAGCTAACAGTAAAAGGGATTTCATTCTTGTCTAAATAATCCATGCCAATGCCAAACAATAAGAAATATTAGATATAATAGATTTTCTGTGTTGTGAAACATATCATTGGTTCTTGACCTAAACCAGCAGATAAGTGGAACAGCAAACTGTGGTCTTTCACAAGCAGCTTATCCATCCGTCTTTATGCCCCTCTCTGGGCTTCTCTGTAGAGAATAAAGATAATTTCCCTTCAGCTGCCCTACACAGGCCATCTCTACTAAACCTCTTACTCTTGCTGTTTTTCTAGACTGCACTTTGTGTGCATGGTACCCGAAGTGTGCACTCCAAGCTTGAAAATGCCCCTACTTCTGGTTACATTCTCAGCCCAGCCAGTTAAATCAGAATAATTACTCCCTGATCATCTACGCAGTACTCCTGGTAATGCGCCTGGGGATGAGACTTGCTTTATCTCAACAGCACTGCAGTGCTGGTTTGTAACTGTTTTGCTGGGGCAGGGTACACTCCCCAAATTATTCATTACTGGATTCTTTTCCAGATGGTTATTCATCATTTTGTATTTGAACATATTCTTTTCTGCCCAAAGAGTAGTACCTTGTCCTCGTCATTCCTGAAATTCATGCTGTTGATTGCACATTGTGTGTCTGGTTTATCAAGACTGTTTTTTAATCCTGTCTCCCAGAGTCTTGCACTCCTTTCCCATTCCTTCTGACCTGTTGAAAGGACATACTTACCGACGACCATCTTCTCCATTAATTATGTTGACTGTTTCTGCTCCCAGTCTTGCCCAGAGCAGAGTGAATAAGGTTTTATTCCAGAGAAATTCAACTTTTGCAGTATTTTTGGGGTTAATTTCAACATCAAGGTATTTTGTATAAACCTGGTCTTCAGAGAGGGCTCCACTGGAAACAGAATGAAGACAGCAAAGATAAATGTAATAGTTTAGACGCTACCAGGCTAAGTTGTGTTCTCCACAAGATTAGCCTTTTCCCTTTGTTGCTGTCCTTTGCAACAGCATAGGGTGCTGGACTGGGACTCACAGGTATGGTTTGAACAGGGAGAGGATATAAACAATACCAAAAACTTTTAGTGGGCGTGTGGCTGGAGACAACCAGGAGATGATCAGGGTGAGGTGGGGATGGCTGCTGGGGTTTGTGTACCTCCAGCACCTGAGCACTGGGTTTTGCAAGTAGGGAGAGCTCTGGGTGAGGTTTTCAGAGAGGATTTTGTATGTGAGCTGGGAACTTCTGGCTCTGCTCTGTGCACACACACACAGGGTCATGGGAGAGCACATGAAAGTGCTTTTTTCAGAGCAGGTACAGAAGACAGTGGGAGCTGTGATTTGGGTAGCCAACAGAGACAATAAGTTGTGAATGAAACTCACTGTCCAGACCATATAAATGTGATATTTATATCATAGTGATGGGTTTTAATGTATCAAGGGAGGAAGCACATCCACTTTGCAACCTGAGGTTGGGCACAGGATTGCCTTGCAGGAGAGCGTACAGCAAGTCACTGGCAGTGCAGGGAGCCTTATCAGCGCCCTGGTGACTGCCTTAACGCATGTGATGCAATGTTGGCATGGGAGAGGTTGTGCTAACGTGCGTATGAAACAGGTGAGTGCAGTCAGAATTACGTGAATACAAGAGGTGCAATCTTTTTTCCTTTAATGAGCAATTCAGAGAAACAGCACTTCCGTCAGGCTGCGTTCCTGATTCACTGTAAAGTTACAGAACTCTTGAAAAGGACGCGACTTTTACTTCTTGGCACAACCATCCTTCTGCTCTCGTGGGTCTTACCTACATGATAGCTTTTTCATAGCTAATGTTAACTAGGCTGTCTGCAACAAAGACGATGGCTTTCGCTGCTCAAATAGCTGGAAATTGTAGATTAAGGCTAGCAGTATTAAATGCTATAAGGCAATACTAATTTATCTTACCTGGCGATTTCATATTCTTTTGTGTTCCCCTCTGTGTCATGGAAAATCAGGTTTATGTCCCCCCTCATTTTCTTTACACCAGACAGTTTGATAAACACTTTTTGTCTCCAACCTGCATAAAAACAGCAGAATAAAACTGGATTGACATTGATAGGAGAGAATTAAAAGTGCTAGCATCCTGGAAAATTCTTTCCTGACCAGAATTCATTCATGCTAGCTAATGAAAGATTAATTGAGCTTGATAGATGATGATGGCAGCATTTTTTTTTTTTTTTTTGTCAGAGGTCTTAGCAGATGTTTATAGAAGTAACAGAAGAGCATGGCTGTAAATCGTGGCAATCACTTTTCAAACGTGAACAACTGTAACAAACCTCCACTTACTAGTGAAAGGTGGATCTGCTGCTGTATTTAAAAAATATTTTTGGTTTGTTCTCTTAAATTTATCTGGAAATCTGTCAGCGTAGTGCCCCATCCTTGGACACCCTTCTTGGGGACATGGGAAACATTCTCCCTAGGAAAGATAGGAACATTGGTTAATGAGGAGTATGATCTTCATCCTGGCTTGGACAAAATTAAGGCTTCTGTTCTAACCTTGCAAAGTTGGGGCACTGCTGTATGCTGTTATATCTTACCACCAAAACCTGATAATGGGCTCTGTATTCATGCACACAAGCACACGTGGAATAAGCAGATATGGTACCTGTGTACCTGATGGTCTGAAACTCCCTATTTGGGGGATTCTCTTCTTCAGCTAGAGTCTAGGACAAAAGGTAAGTCTAATTTACTGTACCAGTGGAAGGGAACCTGCCTGTATCTATGTTGCAACACTATGTGGGGGACAGAAGAATCATATGTGCTTTAAGTTTCTTTTGTAAGTGTATTTAATCAGGTGCTCTAATCAGTGCCTACTGTAAATTAGAACATTTAAGGCTTTTGGAAGCTCCAAATCTCTCTTATTTCAGCCAGGACTTAGTAGGGCTAATATGCAAAGAGCCTATATGCTCTTTGCATAAAGGTTTAAGGTGAGAATTGCATGGGGTTTATTTTTTACTTTTTCTCTTTATTTTGGTGCATTCATTTTTTTAAAAGCAAAAGAGTTGATGGAGCCCCTGTGTGCTCTGCCTCCTCTTCCTAACTTGCACTGCCCAGGTTGATTTTTGAGCCCAGGTCTGCTGGCTGGGTGATGAGAGAGCAGAACCACTTGCATCCAAGAACTCTGTGCACACGGTGTGATCTATCCTGAGTGCAGAGGCCTTGATTATTTTCTTTAGATTTCATCTGTTCTTGGGCTGATATACTTACTGCCTCATAGGATTTGTATGATTCACAGGGATATCCACTGAATGCAGTGGGATAGAGGATGCTCTCAAAATAATACTCGTGGCTGCGTGAGTGATGGCATCCCCCAAAAATCGTAGCATCTGTTGGAACAAAATTTGTGAGCATCCATGAAATAACCTCCTGTCATCCTGTACAAGACTTGTACTTGCCTTACCATGAGGCATGGAATACAACAGCAGCATGGATTAGTAATATATACACACACACAAACATATACGTAGCTGTCTGTATATATGACGTCGCAGCAAGTGACATTAAGTACAGTTTTAAAAGGTTTAGTAGAAAAAAAGAGAATTCCCCAGCTTCTGCCAACCACTCCAAAGCCTGAAGAAGTCTCAGTCTCAGGTGCCCACAGTCTGTGACAATGCTGTGTGCTTCTGCTATAGCGTGCCTTCAGGGTGCTGGATGCTCCTTGCAGCATCTGCGAGGGACCAAGACCAGTGCTGTTGTGCTGCGGGTTTAGCAATGGCACTGGACACGCTCAGCCTGGAAAGTGTCCTGTTGAAAATGTCGCTGTTGTGGGGCTGAACTTGCCTCTCTGTGTTCTGCAGGTTCAATTCAAATTACAGAAGCAAAACCAAGGTCTATTTTGATACCTCTGACTACTTTTCCTGCAGTGTTCCCTGAGAAGCACTGTTCCGATCTAGCCTTTATTTCTTGTTTTACATTTCTACTTATAAGTAAGCAGGCAAAAAATAAAAACAAAAATCTTCTACTGTTTTCTTCCAAAAGAATAGCTACTTTCACAGTTCACGTTTAGAATTGAATGAAAATTAAACACTGAGCATGTTGGGAATGTACGCTTACCTGCAATAAGAGCTTCAAAATCATTTTGTTTCATCTCTGGAATTAAATCACTGCATCCAGGCATTACAGTTCCTCCGTTTGGGTAGAAGTCAAGGTGACCAGTGGCATTGTACATTCCAAGCCCTAGGATGCATACATGATTGTGTCACAGTCTCAAGGTACATCTGCAACATGCCCATCTCTACAGCTACTTGCTTACCTATGGCAGGAAAGTGGGCAGCATTACTGTGAATAACATCAACAAAGTTTGCATCTGAAGGATCCAGCCTCACCTCTGGAGGAGTGCCTTCAAAATAGGGCCCAGCAGGGTCCAAACCTTTAACAACAACAACAAAAAAAATTAAGAAATTTGGGTTCAGAAGAGGGAAAAGCTACACACTGATGTCTTTTGCCAACTTACAATATCAGACTTTTAATATTATACAAGTCACCTTGAATAATGACCAGACTGAACCAAATGCACAATCATATGGTTTTGTGGACCTTTCTACAGACTCATTCTAATCTAAGCAAAATATTTTCCAATAGATATATAATAGCATTGTATATATATATATAATTTTTATAAAATAAAAATATTTTATAATATTTTATAAATATTTATAATATTTTATAAAATTAAAAATATTTTATATATAGATATATATATTTTCCAATAGATATATAATAGCACTGTGAAGGAGGCATTTTATTATCAGTGGTTTTGTTACTGGACTGTTGAGCATCATGAAGAGGAAAACTAAGGCTCTTGGATGTGTTGTTTTGTCATCGTATAGTGCTGGATTCAACCCAGTGGATGACCGTGATGTTGTAAACATACTAACAAAGAGCCCTTCTGTTAAATAGTTTTAAACCTAACTAGAGAAAAAAGATTTAATAATTATCCTTGTTTCTGAGAAGCCTAAAGTTTGTTTACTCACCCATGGTGCCTGCAGCACTGCCAATGGTTTAATTCCAGTCTTCAGACCAGAGTGCAGTAGGTTTCTTACCACTAGAAATGTCCCTGCTAGATCTACCCCGTGATGAGCAGCCTACCTGTGATCCGCCGGATGCCTCGAATCCTCCTCCCTGCCTCTCCCGCTGTATGTGCGCCCAGGCTGTGGCCAATTAGATGAATCTCACAAGGGGAGTACCTGAAGAGTTTCTGATCGTGGTGGTGGTGGTGGAGAGACAAGAACACAGGATTTCAGTAGTGAGCAAAAAGGGTGCCTTACACTGAGGGCCTTTGGGAGCCTGTAGGCTGACTTGTTGCTTAGCCAACAGTGTGTGAGATGCTTGAGTTAATTATTGTTTAAATTAACTGAAGACTTGAAAGAAAAATCTAGAATTTTAAATGCCTCGTGATGATGGATTCACCATCATCGCCTCAGCATATAATTACCATGTTCAGTTACCATTGGTGACAAAATATGAACGTTCTTTCTCATTTGGATTAAGCCCTAATTTAAAGTTCCAACAACTTGCTTTTTATTTATCGACTCTGTTGTGGACCCCTCTTTCATCATGCGACTGTTCTTCATGGGTCTGCTTAGCAAATATGATCATGTCACTCAGCAGTACCTTCACTGACAAGCTTAGGGGTTTGGCATCCATCCTCCTGTTTGCCAAGAGTCACCTGTACAAGACCTGCACTTCTCAGGTGTTACACGTGCTTTGAAGACAGCAGTAGAAATTAATCAGCATGTAGTAGTCTGCCTGCAGGGGACACATTTCATCCAGGCGTATCCTGGGTTTCTAATATCCAAAGTCAACAAGGACTGATTGCTGACTGCTTGAGGTTTTTACACTAAATTTTCATTTGCAATATATATACCAAAAAAAAAAAAAAAAAAAGGCAGATCTTTACTATTGGTCTGTCTGTGCTTATCAGGTGACAGATACCTTCAAATATTTTTTACTGTAATTCTTCTATTTACCGTGCACCTTAACTTTACTCAAAGCCAAACTCCCTGAATCCGTAAATGGTGGAAAAGAAAAATTAAGGATCACTTTTTGCAGTTTTGTAATGGGGGAAAAAAGGAGAGGTCCAGACTGCAAATGCTGTGGTAATAGAGATATTAAATGAAAAGAGGCAGACAGAGATCACATAAGAAACCGAACCATCTTTAAATGACCTGGAAATTGTATGCAAAGAAGAAAGACACAAAACAATAGTGCGAGGCTAGATATGAGGCCTTGCTAGGTAGAAACAGCAGACTGTGCCTCAGCTGGTTCTAAAGAAGTGGGTTTTGGTACTCGAGTATTCGTAAAGTTGGTACGTGGCCTTGTGGTCTCTGGAATATCTCTGCAACTCAAGAGGATGGCCTTGCGACCAGCATCAAACCTGCAGCCAAACTGGGGCTGATCTCAGCAGCCCTAAGTACTTGCAAGTCTCTTTGAAGTCCGTGGGACATGGTGGTACTCTTAAACTTTGCAGCTGAGCAGTCCTGTGCTATATGAGTAAAAGTGAACGCTTGCCTTCAGGAACATGTTCACAGCTGGAAGGCAACAGGACAATTTATTGTGCCCGTAGACAGCAAATATCAAGTGAACCTCTGTGGTGCTTTAGCTCCACGTTGCTTCAGTGCTGCTGAGGTGCATATTTACTTCTAGCACAAGCATGTTAATCTGGCTAAACCTCTTGTAAGCACTGAGCGTACGCCTTGCCTCATTGCCACTGAATGCCTTCTTACCTGTAACATCGTACGGAAATGTTGCCACCTACTGGTCTTTAATTAATTGACACCTCTTTTCAACTACGGTAGCTTAATTGGAGTCTTTTGTGGCTGCGAGAAGTCCTTACAGAGCTGATAATTAGTATAATTAGCTGTGTCTCAACTGCATGCATTGTACGGCTCTTTCTGAAGAGCTAGCTGACCGTACTAAATGAGGTTCAAGATGAAGGCAGAAGTTATTGTAACCCCACTGCGTCTACTTAAGAACTGTAGGTCGTGAAGCTCTGTCTTTTACCTGTAAAGTTTTTATGAAATAAGCAACCTCGGCTCCAATCACGCGGATGTTGTTCACTGCGCTGACGTAGGTGCCTTTTGCACCTTCTTTCCAGTCAACAGCAATGCAGTTCATGTTTTCTGCCTCCAGTAACAGCTGAGGTGGGAACACACAAAGCAAAGCATTTAAGGAAACAAAATAGCAGACAGAAATTCAGCTTAAATCAAAATAAACAATAAATGGTAATATAATCATGCAATTTCTCATTCATTACTGAATCGAACTCTTCACTGTAGCCTGTACCACGCAGAAAAATGAATCTTCTTATAAAACAGGGTACAGCAAACTATTCGTCAAACTCTTGAGTTTAAAAGATTGTAATCAAAATATTATACTGTAAACCATTTGAATACATATTTGACGTGATTTGGAAAAGCCCCACGACTGCACAGTAGCTGCTATGTGCACTGTGTGACTTTCTTTGAGATTCTTCTGTAGCTTAACTAAATAGTGTAGGAAGTGTACTTATTTACCAAGTGTCTTTAAAGCTGGGAAAACTGTGTCAGACTGGAAAGGTTCAGAGCAGACTAGAAAGTTCCTCTGTCAGCAAAGATACCTAATGTATCCGTCACCTCTGTACTGGCCACAGCCTTGCAACCATCCTAATGGAATGGTTCTGAAACAGAAGAGTGTTTGTAGATTGAAACCTGAACAATTCAGGAAGGCCTTTGCCTGAAGGATGTTTCAGTAGTTCCTGATGGGACAAACAGTGACTTGGCCTAATCTGATATTCAGAAACCAGGGCAGAGGCTGGGGACATCTGTGTTCAGTTTGTTGCCTTGATCTGATTTGTAGGGTTTTGGGGGAGATAATTCTCTGGAGAAACACTGTGTCAGAGATGACGAAGAAGCCTTGACTATGCAGCACCTTCCAGAATGGGAATGTTTTGACTTTGGCTGGTAACTTCTTGGTTGGTGTCTGCAGCTATTTAACACATTACAAAATAGGAGGTGAACCTTGGTGTCTAAGTGATAATGACAGAATATAGTTACATCTGCTGAAGGAAAACAGAGTATACTGTCTCATACCAAGCACATTTCTACCACCCAGCCTTTTTTTCCGGTGCTGCCAAATCCATGAATGATGAAGGAGGTTTTCCTGCGTGAGGAGAAATGTGAGTTTTGGATTGTTGAGGATATTGCTGAGATCACCTGTGTGTAAACAAGCAAACAAACAAATCAAGTTGTTTTATCTTCTCACACTTTTAAATGTTATTAAAACATCACCTAGATCATCACCTTTGTAGGACTTGCACAACTCCATTTAATGAGCAGAGTCCCAGGCACTTCTCTATCCCATCTTTCCCAGTCCCACCACTGCTTCCAAAGTTGTGCCAATGTGGTTTCTGCTGCTCCTGTCTATTTTCCTTGATGCAGCAGGAGCCCCCCATATAAGGTCCACAGTGCCTCATGATGCCTGTTGGCCTGAGATCGATGAGCTCCTCCAGAGAGCTCCATGCCTCCTGATTCACCTTGCCCTTCTACTGACCTGACCTTTGGCATCTGTGTGGTGCTTAGCATCTAAGAAACAGCATGTCTTTCTGGGCAGGTGATGTTTCATGTCTGTTTTTGTCACCAGCTACTCCAGAAAGGCTGAAAGAATTTAATGAAAGAACTGTATGCAATAGTGGTGAAGCTGATCTTAACCCACCACACGTTGCCACAAGCTGCTTAATTATGTATCTTTTACTCTGAGTGCAATCTCCGACCATCTGTATTGTTTTCAAACAAATATAATGCCTGAGATGTAAGCTCAGGGAGCTTGCCTGTGGAAGGCCTGTGCACTAGATCAGGGAGATGTTTGGGTGCAGTGGCTGGGAAGTAATGCAAGGTGCATTTTGATTTATTTTATCAACAACCGAAATGCCTGAGTAACCAATGCTGACTGTGTGCTGTGAGCTCACGTGTCCCTGCTCTGCAGATCATAAAAGTTTATTACAGGTGTAACTTCTCATCCTTAAAGAGCCTGAGCTGGACTCTTAGCATGGCAAACAAGACTGCTGTAAGCTGCGATGATTGTGGTGGCAGTGCTGCTGTCGTATTTCATGGCAGTAGATTCATAAATGATCCTGTATGGAACAGGGGACACTAGGTCTGGGAGCCTGCAGGGGATTTAGCAGCTTCACGTGCATTTGCTGAATTGAGGTAAGAGTGCACAGTCACTCAGACTTCAAGGAGGAATGTGGTTTGAAAGCTGTATGAAAAGGGCCTGCTTCAGATACCTGTTTCAAGAAGTCACTGGTGCAGCTTCCCCATAAAACAGCAGTACTTGTTCTCCTGTCCGAGTGTTCAGAAAGCTGCTTATTTAAACAGCTTTCCTGAGAGGCCTAAATGCATGCAAAGGTAGTCTGCTATAGCCCCAGTTCTTGTGCAGGAAAATAACAGGAAACCTGTTACATCTGACAGTTCATTCACCTTTTTTTTTTTTTTTTTTTTTTTTTTTTTTTTTTTTAATGCTTTACCCCAAATAGTTCCAAGGTACAATAATGAGTGAACACTGAAGCTAGCTTCTTATTTTGACTCACTTGCCTATGATGAGCGTTGTGGGCTTTTTAACAAGTTAACAAACATTGGTAGCTTTAGTCAGTTCTTGATGTTAAAAATAAATGTCACCTGTGAGTTATTTCCTGTTTCCCTGGTGTAGAGAGAGAAGCTCAAGTTCATATGTTCAGGAGAGTCAGGCAAACCTGTCAGGAGTCTCCCTGGTACCCCAGACCAGGGGGGGTCATCTGAGAAACAGCCAAGCCTGGGGTAGCAAATTTCTTTACCTAGAGTAGAAGAAACAAATGGTTTACATTTTGGACTCTCTTACAGCCAGATAGTATGTTTAAGACTGCAACAATCTGAAAACTGTCCTCAGGAAGCTGAGGATTTTTTCTATGACTGATTTCGAAACAGATTTCTTCTTGTTTCCTTTATGGATATTGCCTGAAGTAGGTAGCATGAGGGGAACTATATAATTTGAAGATAAAGCAAACCAAGTAGGGATCCAGATGCTATTTTGACACCATATTCTCAGCTTGTAAAAGTGGTTTTTTTTCTTTTCTTTTTTTTTTTTTTTTTAAGTGTTTTAAGAAACGCTTGTTAGAACTGCTCCCGCATTCTTCCTGCATCAAAGCATTATGTCTCATTGGAAGAATGGATACATATGCATAGTGAATGACTTGATCATTTCTTTTAATACATCATCATTTTCCAGAACAAACAGGCCCATTTCTCTCATGCTCAACTTTTCTGCTCCGGCACTGCTGTGCTAAGCACCCTGTTGCTGAGCCATTCTTTGTCAACAGCAGCAGCAGGTGGAGACAGCTCTTTCGCTGGCTTTACAGAGCTGGGGCACATGACTGTGCAGTTCTCCTCTGTGAATTTTTGGCATAAAGTTATGTATCTTGTATTCTTAATAAAAATGAAATGGGGTGGAGTCTTTAGCATTAGGTCCCTGCACAGTAATAGCCTTTGCCATACAATGACACACAAATCATGCTATGACTTCAGTGCATGAGATGTCACTGTCTCCTCTGTATTAGTTTGTCCAAATTCATCTTTTAGTGATGGTTTTTATGGATGTTGTATCTCACCTGTTACTGTGCCAAGGAGATAAAATGCAATAATCCACATTCCAACCACCTAAAGCAAATCAAATACACAGGTTAAACTTTTGATTTATGTTACATTCTTATAAAAAGGGCAGACCTATAAAGAGAAACACAAAGACCTGCAGGCAAAGAGGAATAGCCCAGTATCCCTGAGGGGCCAATCAACTGAAAAGCAGCGTTGCAGGAAGAGATGTGGGGGGTCCTGATGGCCACCAACTTGACCATGAGCTAGCAATGTGCTCTTCGGTCTCTGGGCATCCTGGGCTGCGTTAGGAGGAGCACTACCAGCAGGGTGAGACGAGATCCTTCCCCTCCACTCAGTTCTCCATTCTTTGCATTTCTTGCACATGCAGTGCTGGATGTAGTTTGCTGAGGGAGTGAATTGGGCCATGAGGTTCTGGCTCTCCTGCCGGTCAGGAGATAAATGGGAGGTGTGGCAGAACTGACGGGCATGCATGTAGCTTGGTGGAAGTCTGCATGTCTGGCAGCTTTATGCTATTTGTGCTGCCCTCACCCAGGGCTCCTTGTGCTTCTACACCTTCATATTTCCCCCTTTGTTTGGACTCCTTTCCTCTACATTATCTTCCCTTGGCTTTCCTATGGCAGGGGCTCCACGTATTTCATCATTTTCCCTCTTTCTGTTTGCCTTCTTCACTGTTCTCAATTTCCTCCTCTCCTAGGTGTTTCATGTGGCACCCACCTCCCCTTTTCCACGTTCTGCTTTTCTTGTAAAGTAACAATCTTGAGCTGTAACTGCTTTTCAGTCCTAAAATCTGAAAGGCATCTCTGAAATTAATAGGCTTATGAAGAAAATGGATGAAGACTCACAGGTCGTGTCTATAATCTGTGCTGTACTTCTTTTCAGAACATCTCACCAATGGGTAATGATTTTAGAAAATGTGGGAGGTTGTTGCCAAACAAGAGTGATCAGCGATTTCTTTTCAGAGGTCCTTCCTTTGAAAGCAGGAACTGGAAATGAACGGGTAGCTAGGCAAGTAATTCAAGATAGAGAAAACTTTTTTGTGTGTCTGTGTGGAAAGTCAATTCATTTTGTTATTAAGAGAGGTGTATAGTTTGGATGGGAGAAAAGATTTTTAGCAGGTAGTTTTTCTATATTGGTTTATGTTAGGCTAACAACAAAAGGACTGGGGAGATGTTAAGAAATGATATCTTTCTAAAAAGAGTTGAGGCAGCACACAATTTGATGGGAGAAAATTATTTCAACAGGCATTTAAGAGCCTTAGTGCTGAACAAGAGGAACTGGAATGACTTGTTCGTGAATGTGAGCTCAGCCTAACCAGCACTGCTGGCAGGAGGGTTCCTGAATGCTGAGCTCCATTGTTTTACTCAGAAAGAAATGGGATATACACTCCATTTATTAGCCAAACCAGTAATAGCCATTTCCACTTTGCTTATCAGCTCAGAGGGGGAAAAAAAAGTGAATGTTCATAGTTTGACATCCTAATCTATGAAACCTATGCTGCCCTTCACAATCCAGACACCTTTTGGACACTTGCTCAACCTGTGACTCATGGACCACTAGTGGATGGCTTGCAAGATATGAAAAAGTCTGAATATGACTGCCCCACACGTGGACCCACACACCTTCTCAGGACATGTGCACAAGCACAGACCCTCTATGAAGAGAGGCAAGACCAAGTGTCAGAGCTTTTAATTATTTTAATTCTCCCTTCAGGAAATAGCGCTTTTGTTTTGTTTTAATTTAAAACAAAATATGTTGTTTATCTAATTATTAAGATTTTTACTCACCATTCTTTTATCACCCTTGTTATCTCCTTCAGTGGTTAGCAGTAACAGGACACAAAAAGCTTTCTGTTTCTTTAGTGCAGATTGGGTTGCTTTATGCTTTAAAAAAAAAAATGAGGTTAATCATCTATAGGCTAAGTTGGTAAAGTGAAAGAAACTAGAAGAATACTGGACAGTGAAGAAAGAATACTGGTAACTGGGAATTAGAAATCACACAAAATTTGTAAGAAAAGCAGCAATGTTAACATACATTTATGGCCTGTAGAGTTAAAATATTCCTTCTTAATACTGTCTTGTATATGGAGGAAGTAAAAAGATGCAATGTTTTTGATTCATTACTAGATAAAATTGGGCAAAAGACAATGATATGGCTGAAATGAGGTCTTTGCACTTTTGTTTTTCTATGTTTACCAAAACAAGCTGATGTTCACAGCAGAAAAAAAAAAAAAAAAAAAAAGTATTGATGGTGACACTTAGAACAGCTGCTGGAACTATATATTTTAAAATAAAGAGACTTTGGTAACTCATAGCTTAGCCAGGAGCTAAGAACTTTTTTTTTTTTTTCCCCTTTTTAAGAGTATCAGAAAATCTACTGAAAAATTTTTAAATTACTGACTAGTAAGAAAATTCCATAGACATGGTTTGAAAAAATCTGATATGCTAACAGGTAAGGAAAGATAAGATGAAGTGGAGTTTCATACAATATCAGCCTGAGGTACTATAACAAAACTTTTCACAAGACACTTGAAAAGAAAATTTGTGCAAAACTGTTAAAAGATTAAGTTGTGTAATTGAATTCAATTACATGACATGACACTCTGATGAGATCAATATTACTAGTCTCATAATACTTGAATTCCAGTAAGATGTTCTGCTACTTGATATTTTGGTTAAGGAATTAAAATGATACACATGCTCTGCTACAATAGTTAAGTAGATTAAAAATTCAATGTGTGGATTAAGTAGATTAAAATTTGAGTAATTACTGCATCTCAGAATAGAACAGTAATAACTAGAAGGTGAACACTGGACTTGAAATACCGTTCTTGCTATTGTGCACAATCATGTAACATGATCAAAATGTGATCACGTTTTTTAGCTGTGGTTTTTGACACTAGAGTTATTGAATGTTTATGATGGATCATTACTCTCTAAATTTTTAGAAGAATCAGTTCTTGGCATCACATTGCATGTCAACATTCAGCACTGGTAACACTGGTCAAAAAGTACTGAAAAAGTACTGACATCTAGGCTTAAGGATTAGTAAATAAAAAGCACATGTAAATAATTTTGGATTATTTTTATTGTTTGGGAAAGTAAATGCTGTCACGCTGCATATAATATTTACTAAATGGAGGTGAACATTTTGAGGAAGCAATAACTGAAAAGGCCTTTGAGGTTTTTCTAATATATTACTAGAACTTTTGAATTGCTAAAGAACTTCTTAGTCTTTATCCACATGCCCAGATGAGAGACACATATATGCACACACACATGCAAATATATAACATACATTTAATATATGGATGGGGATTATTATTTAAAAAGTACAGAGGTTTTGTTGCTTCTTCCATGCACAATTCAGGAGGGATACTAAAAAAATGAAGAAGTTTGAGAGAACATCTTCTTGGGCAATCAAGAGGATGGAAAAGAAGGAATGTGGAGCAAAAACTGAGGAGAGGACTGTTTTGCCTAGGAGTACACAGTCTCAAAGCACAGATGATTGTTCTCAAAACTATAACCGATTTTTCACCATTGAGATTTCTGTTTTTCCAGCTTTCCTGCTGTACTGTTCCTTACTTCCAACCATACCTCCTATATTTCCTGCTCCAGCATTGTCCTTGAAAAATGAACATTTCTGCCTTTCAGTTGTTTTAATTTAGTCTTTCATAGTTTTTGGTAGTTTGGTGTAGTGTTTGGTTACTAATGTAAAGGCATCACAAAAGAGAAGAAGTCATCCAGAGTTCAGCCAAGAATCCTTGACTATAAGTTACAAGTTAATTTCCCCTTCTCCCAAAAACTTATTGTGTGTATTTGAGCCTGAGGCATTTAGATACCACTTGCTAATTGCACACCCAAACACTGTAACGTTACACAAATGGTTAAAAGAAAATGAAGATAAAAATATTACAGCAGTGTATGTAGGTCTCATAAAGGGGAACATGTATATATGTACCCATATATAAATACCTGAAAACACACTATAATTTTTTGAATTTATATTTAGTAGAGATGGCCTAGCCCATTCTCTACAAGTATACAAAGAATGCCACCTTTTCCAGGCAGTCCACATTCAGTAGCTAACACACAGCAAGAACATTTCTCCAGCTTATCAAATGTGCACAGGCCTGGTCTTAGTGCTGGTGATACAGTGAATTAATTCAGGTGAGCAGAGTAATTGGCATAATTGGTAGAAGACTTAATTTCATCTCCGTCTCCTCCCCATCCCTCAGATGTGGTTGTAAATTGCCCATAGTAAGATTCAAGATGAAGGCACTTTGGCTCTGCTTCAGTACAAACAAGTAATAATAAGTAAAAGAGCATCTGGGCAATTAGCCAGTCTCCTCTCCTGCTCGCTCACCAGCTTTTAGGTAAGCTCTCCAGAAGGAAACTGACTCTAAATGAATAGCTCTGACACCAACAAATTTAACAGTAGACAAATCAATCTCATAGTGGAGCAAAGATGTCAGGAGATCTGGAGAAAGGGAAAGGTTCTGGACATTGCAGGTGTCAAGGTAAGGCAAGGCAGGGTTCATGTACGTTGCCTGGTCTGGGTATTAGAGTTTTCTGAACATTGACCTCTTAAACCACCTCTGAGACAGTGAACTAGGGCATTAGGCTCACATAATGACTCAGAATACTGATGCAAATTCTTTTCTTGAGGCGTCAAATGTAGGAAGCGCTCCAATAAAAGGGCAGTAAATATGTAAATGTATTTGTTCATCATTAGAGATTACAGTAAGATTGGGGCTTTCAACTTGCTTCTGTCAGTCACTTAGAAATGGTGTACAATCCAAAGAAATCTCAGGATAATAACAAAGAAAATCTATTAGATATTTCCTGATTAACAAACATAGTTAACACCATCTGCTTTGACCTCCTAAATAATAGGGTTCTCACCTTCTCCTTACAGTAGTGTTCAGACAGTAAAACATGCAATTATGATCATTTAATGTAACTACAAGCATCATATTTAAAAAAACAAAACCAACCAAACAAAAAACCAACCAACCAACCGAAAAACTATGATTCAGTTTGGGGAGGTGGCCATGCCAATTCCATGCTAACTGGGGATCCTTCAGCTGACTTGCAGCCGTGATCTGGCCACACGCTAGTGTTCTTCATAGGTAGGCTACTGTTACTTTCAGCCAGCTCTAAGACCAGCACTATTGGCCTTCTGCCATTTCTGAGGTGCAGAATGACCCTTGCTGGTAACAACTTGCTCTGTAAGCTGTGGTCTACTAAAACACCTCCTGTTTGCCTCATCCTTCCCTATAACAGTGTTGTAATTCTTTCTCACTTCCATTCTCCCTTTACATTAGAATGCTCCTGATAGTGCTTATTTTTTTCTTTTCAGTTATTATTTGTATTCTTGTGTACTTTTTCTTAAAATAAATAAGAGTCCAGACTCTATGTGGAAATAGCATCATCTGATCTTTCTTTAAAAACACAGGGATATATTCTCTGCTAAATTACCCTAGCCCCACTGAATCCACCCCATTTTCCTAGCTGCACTGCAGTGTCCCAGCCCAGATAGGATCATCTCCTCCTGGGATTTCCTGGAATCACAAAGTTTTCAGCCCTTTTTCTGCTGCCAAGGGTCTCCTCAGTATCACTTGGAGGACCACTAGTTGTACTGTTCAGCCTGTCTTTTTTGTTTGTTTGTTTTTTAAGCAGGAGCCCCAGCCATCCATTAGCAAGGACAGTTACCCCCAAATCCTCCCAATTCCTCAGTCACTTACCACTGACTGCAGACCACGTTGCTGCTTTGTACGCTCCGTTCAGGTGGCTCCTGTCAAGCCCCGGCTGTTCCCGGCTCTTTTCACTTGGACTCAGTCCCACCGCCGTGGGTGCGGACCTGCCCACACGGTGCCTAATTACAGACCGGGTGTGGGTGAGCGAGACCTCTGTCAGAATGACACTCTTAGGGCTGGATGTGACAGATGTTGCCTTTTCTTGTCTCTCTAGCTCTCCCGTCACTTTAAATTCATCAACAAAAAATTTACCTCTAAGGGTTTTGCTATGGGTGTGAATTATAGCAAGGTGAGACCATTTTAACCCTTGAAGGGGATATGGTATGGGTCATTGAAACACTGAACTGAGTTAGCTGGTTATTGGAGGCTCCTGCTGTAGGCGACAGACCGAGCCTCCTCTGTGGGCACTTAAGAGCAGAAGCTTAATTATGCTGTTTGGTGTCACCCTCTGTTGTCAGACTGATGTACGTACCTTGTGAAACAAACCCTTGTGTTTTTTGTATAACCAAGCCTATTCATTATTATTTATTGGTATTTTATTTTTTAGCAGATAGTGGGTTAGCTTTTAACAAGGGGAGGATAGGAATAACTGTTGTACAACATAGATTAGTCAAAATGGTAGTGGGTGGGCAGAGCTTGAGTAATGTTACTAGCAAAAGCTAACAAATTCACATGCACTATGTCCTCCTAGGCCATGTGAGATTCACAAATCAAGTACCAAGCTTTAACGTTGGTTGGTGTGCTTTGAATAAAACCGGCACCTTTTGACACTGTTGCTATCAGCATTCAGCTGAGAAACCAAAGCCACCTTCATTCAGACATGTCAGGAGGAGAAGGAGAGGACGATGATAATCACATTGTACGTCTTTTTCTTTGTAATGGCTGAGTGACTAGAGAGGTTGTCCAGCACATAAGTCCCAGGTTCTGTTCTTTGCCCAGCAGGCTGTGGGTCTGAATGAGCTCAGGCCACAGAGTGTGTCACAACCCAGTTCTTTCAGCAGGTCCTGGGCAAGACCTCAAGTCACTGCACTGCTACCTACGGGATGGGTGCTGCCATAGTCATCTGTTCACGCAACTGTGAGTGACATTCATCCTTGCACACGGAGTGATTCAGCTGCCTAGGGGCAGGAAGTGACTTAGGTTGAATCTGTTTCATATAAGAAGCCAGTTTGTGGTCTTGAGATACATGCAATGTTTGAGATAAGGTATAAATTCAGAAATATCACCTAAGGTGCATTTCTTCATATGCAAAGCAGTACATAACATGCTCATCATGCATTGTAAAATACAAGTCATGAGCATCTGTCACTCCTTGTAGTCTACGGAGCCTGTGTGAGTGTTTGGGTTGGGGTCTGGTTCTTGTTTGTTGGTGAAATGGTGCAAACCAATGGCACCTACAGTGGTAATCCCTAGCAAGAAGTCTCAGAGGAATCAGGAGGAAGCAGTGGGTGGTCAGTGATGGGATCTCATGTTTACTTACTGCTCAGACTGAAGACAAGTACATAATTTCAGATAAGAGAACAGATCTAGCTAGTTAGAAATGATCTACATATCTATTGTATAATCTATACTCCTTGACTGAAAGATAGAAATTAGACAGCACTTATGGGAACAGTATCAGACAGATACAGCTCTTTGGATAAGTCAGGGAAGGCATGAGGCTGGGGAGCCACAGAATAGAGGTAAGGAATGCCACGTGCCCCATTTGTCAGCATATTGGCATGTAAGTTATATAGAAAGCAGCCGGTGAAACTGGTGCCTCTGTTCATGATGAAACATCTTCCAAAATTGTTGAACGTCTTTGTGTGAAAATCAGACCCCTTTAAAATGTTTGTTAGGGGACCTGGACTGCTGAGTATGCTCAAATACTTTGCTGTAATTTCCACAGAGTTTTCATTTTGTGTGCATGTGTTAAAATGGTGCTGCAGAACATCCCCACCCCACAGCACCACAGTTACAGACTGAAGCAGAGATGCAGATATAGAAGATTAAGATATGCAGATTAAGAAGCAAGATATACAATACCTCTTTGGACAAATGTGCACAAATAACTGAGAAAAGCGTTTGGCAAGGATTTAAGTTCACTAACTGCATTCTTCAGTTTGCTTTTTCATCTGCTCTGTATGGTGAGAAGTTGTAGCCTGGTTAATATGGAGGAACCAAAAAACGTTTTCAACACAAGCTCACTGTCAGTGTATTTCAGAGGAATATGCAGCGGTGCAGATAATATTAATGCAGCTCAGAATGACAAGATGGATTCAACACTAGAGAGAATTTATAGCCCATGTTACAGGGGTTTTGAGGTCTAGCTTGCTTTAGGGATGGCTGCTTTTTCTTGGTATGTTTTTATGACTTAAGAAGAACTTTTTACGGATAGTAAGAAAAGTCTGGCTTCTGCAGTTGCCTCTGACAATATGCAAGTGAATGCATCCAGATGGTTTTATAAATGTCAACTTGAAAATTATCAAGGACATAAATGTATTCTGACTGTAGTGGCCTTCGCATTAGTAAGAAAAAAAGGATCAAAACACTCACTGAGAATCATGTTCTCCAAAGGAAACTCAGCAACTGTATTTCAAGTGCAGTGATATATAAATTACCAAGGCTTTCATAGCAAGATAAGTGAATAAAATTCTAAAAGCAATATTTTTCTCTCTCATTTCAATTTTAGATTGAAGATGGTTAATGAATTTCTTGGCTTGAAAGAAGGTCACCTGGAAGTAGCTTTGTTATTGCATTCCCTTAGAGAATTGCTAATATGCATAGACAAAGACCACTCACCTTCTTGGAGAATCTTAGTCCCTAGTGACAGAGCCATGAATAAAAGACTTTCTTGATATTTCTATTGTCTAACTCTGATGTGTTCATTCTGGTCAAGTGAGCAAACCTTATACTGAATAAAAAGCAAAACCAATCTGCCTTAGTGTATCCTTTTCTGTGCTGCACAGCAGCAATAAAATTAGTATTTTGGAGATGATAAATATTTATGACCTTCCATGACATGTGCTCCCTGCTCATTAAATCAGTCAAAGCAGTCCCTTGCCCTTGCCCAAAGCAAGCAGAGATAATGTTAACTTCTGGTTTTGTGAGCTGAAGACTTATGGAGCATAGTATCATGGTAAGGAAACAGGAATGGGAGAATTTTAAAGATGGCGATGAAAGTAACCAAAACCACAGCAGGTGGAAAGATTAGGGAGAGCCAGGCTTTCTTTCCAAGTAATAGGCAGAATTAAAAGAGAAGAGGGTGAAGTCCTTTTTTTTTCTGAATGCTTTATTTCCTACTACCACTAAAATATTTATTTGAAGGAAGAAGCAGAAATAAAAAGGAATAGCTGTGGGTTTTGCCTTGGAGACCGAGAGGCACATCTTTGCAAACAATCTATGAAAGAATAGCTCTGAACAGCTCGGACACAAAACAGTGGCTTGGAGCAAAGTTAGCTACCTGGGGCTCTGGAAACCTCTCAAGTTAAATCCCAAGCTTTCTTAGCATCAAGGGACGAAAAGGGGACTGAACCCAGTTTCAGCCTCTATTTTCAGATCTTGCTTGTGCTTCCGGTATTGCAAGACACTTGGCCGATCCCGTCTTGTGGTAGCTGGGAGGAGAGGTATGCTGTCCGGTAACGCGGCAATCTAGGTGTGCTCTGTTTGTGTGCTGGTTGGTGATGATGCATGCTCTTTCCGGAAGGTTTTAGATCCTTGATAACTGGAGATAAAGAACAAATTCCTGGCTCTGTTTTATCTTGGAAATATGCCATCAAAAATAAATTTCAGCGTGCTATCAACATCTGCTTCATAGTGATTGGAATCAGCATAGCTTGAAGCAGCCCGGAGGCTGAAATTGCCAAGCCCCTGATTCTGTGTTAATAAAAAAAAAAAAGATCCATGAGTTTCATAGACTGTGTAGATAGGCTTTGTGATGGGTACGCGAGCAACTGTTTAGCCTCCCAGTGGCAACCTCAATCTCAGTCAGCTTTGGTTTTGGAAGGATAACTGAAATAAGTGTTGGGAAAGCACATTCAAAGCTCCTCGTTTTTTGCTTCTATTCCAGGATAACACCAAAGGTCACTGTTAGAGCCTACGGGTTACACAGAACACCCTGACTGGGCTAAAGTCTCAGCAAAATCCTGCTACATTGGTTTTATTTTACCCCCTATATATCAGTCACGTATTTGGAAGTTGGAGCCTATTGTAGGAAAATCACTAGTTTTCATTGAGGGAAGAGTATGAGGGAAGCAAACATAAGTAATTTCACTATAAAAATATCCATATAGTATTTGCAAGAGAAGGGACTGAGGAGATGAACCTACAAGAATGCTATCTGGGAAGACCATCTTGCTCCCAGGATGTGTGAGGATATGGGTGGGTTAGTAACTGATATAACACATCTGTGGGTTTAGATATTACCTGAAAAAAGGGAAAACAGATCTCAGATCTGACAAAAAGTCCCCTTAGGATATAAGTTCTCAGGCACTGTGCTACTGTAATCATTCACTCATTTCTGGTATGCCTAAGACAAAAACTCTAACCTAAGAGAGCCTTAAAGGCAGGATGAAGGCACTGGGGAGGCTTTCTGTGTAAAAGATGTGTCAAGCTCCTTCTCTAACACAGATGAAAGACCAGAAGGACTTCTTGAACAAAGTGATGGTTTATTTCCTGCAAATCTGTGGTTCATTTTCAAGGATTTTATCAACATATTCTTGGGTATTAAAATAGTGTGAAAAATCTGAATAGTCAGAGAAATAAAAAAAGTGGGAAGAGAGATGACTGTATAAACTAAGCATCGAGGTCTCCACCTAATAGTTCTCATTAATTATTTTTTGTTATTCTTATACTTTTTGTTCTGGGCTCACAAATATTTATGAGGGACTTTTTGATAAACTGCATTTTTTTGAAAGAGAAAAGCACACTTTTTGTTGTGCTTGCAAAAGAGGTAGAGAGGTAACAACCTCAAGTTGCACCAGGGGAGGTTTATATTGGATATCAGGAAGAATTTCTTGATGTAAATGGTGGTTAAGCATTGGAACAAGCTGCCCAGGGAGGTGATGGAGATGCCATCCCCAGAGGTAATTAAAACATCTGTGGATGTGGCACTTAGAGACATGGTTTAGCTGTGGACTTGTAGTGTTAGGTGGATGGTTGGACGTTATGATCTTAAAAGACTTTGACTTAAGGTCTTGATCTTAAAGTTCTTCTCCAACCTGAATGATTCTATGATTCCATTTTATTCCTGTTAATAGAGAACTCTGATACAAATGGTTCTTGTCTTCATCACTTCTTGAAAAGCATGTTGTTTCTGCTAAGATTATTGTTTCTGATGCTACATATAAGGCAAATGCAGGTGATGTAAGTGGAGCCGAGTTAGTATTGTGCACTACTTTTTATTGCTGTTCCTTGAGTCTATAAAAGATCTAAGAGGTTTGTTTGTTTGTTTGTTTGTTTGACCTTACCCCCTTGCCAAAAGGGTGTTTTGAGAGAGAGCAGGGACCGAGGTGGATTGCCTGATGATGGCTTGTTAGTAGTTTACCTTGGCATACTTCTTGTAGTGAACAAATGCTTAGGGAAAATTAAATGAAATTTCTGTTGTAACTCTGTTGTAACTCTGAAGCACACACAGAATATTTAAATAATTTAAAAGACTGAATGGATATCATCATATGTCCTTAGAAATCCTAGACAAACAAAGTACATTTGATTAAAAAATAAAAGTCTACTTTTCAATTTGACATCCAAACACTTCAAAATGTACATCTTATGACATTTTAAAGATGTAATTTAAGTTGTTATAACAATCTGGCTTATGTTGTTGTGAAGACATGAAGATATTACCTCTTACAGTCATTGTCAAAGACAGAGTATCTTCTGAAATATTAAACCCTTGCATTTTATGGGCTGGCTCCAATAACACAAAATGATAGAATCCAAATTTTCCATACCAAGTAATAATTTTGATTTTTAATTACATATAGAAACAGGAGGGGAAAAAAACAAAAAACCAAAAAAACCTTAAATACTAAACTAAACCAGCAACACACAACTGCTTTCAATATTTTTTTCACCTTTAGCTCATAAAAATAAACCTGCTCTGTTTATAGATGTATGAGCAAAAATGTGCTGTGCTGATATTTACTATGCCAAAGAGTGAAAATTAACTAAAGAAAGAGTATATAACATAAACACAAAGTGGGACAAGACAAGGGGAAGAAAGGAACACAATATTTTATTTTTAGCTGTACTGATTGGGTGAGAAAACACCTATTTTTAATCGGCTTATAGCAGATGTTATCAGCACATGTGAGTTGATGTATTTCATCAGAAAGCTGTTGAAATCAACAGCTAAAAATTAAACAAAATGAAAGCTCATATTTTTGAAAGGAAGAATATAATTTGTGATTCATAAAAACATCAAATTAATGTTCAAAATTGCAAGAAAGGCACAGCCAAACATGGAGGCAAAAGAGAAAGAGTTTGTGCTTTATAAACCTCTGAATTCAACAGAATGATGTTTCTTCCTAGTGAGAAGCCATGGCCCACATTAATACTGTTCACACTGACTCCTCATGTCGTTAAATCACATAATGCACTTCCTGGCCCTGCTACACACATTTTTTGAGTCCCCAAGAAAAATATTTATGTTTCTTTTGCTTAAGGCCCTGAGTGAGTGAAAAGAATAGTAAGTATTCCTTTCCCCCTCCCTCCATCTGCTTAATTTGTGCAACCCTGAGGCAGAGACCCATGCCTGATTTATGACAGATGGGCAAGATGGTGTAATTCCTAACTACAGGTATTTCCCAACTATGTACATGTACCCAGGCGTTTGGTTTATACTTCTCTGGGGAATGAATTCCATGCTTGGGAAGGTTTCTGGATCCTATTCCCCATGTGGGTGGAGGTGGTAAACATACCAAAGCAGGGAGCCCACGAAAGTGGACAGATTTGTGAAGTTCAACTCAAATCTTGTAAGCCATCTCCTCTGGCAAACTTCATGGGAACTGACTGGATTCTGATATCTCAGAATTATTGCTGCATAATTTATAACACACCTGTTCATCACTCATGTTTAGCCTTGTGTAACTCATCTCATCAGCAGTGTTTCTGGTGAACCTCATTGGAAGTATTCTGGAATAGCTAGTTGTTAGGATGGGACAGATCAGAGTTGGCCAATGTAATTCCCACATAGGATTTCCGTGCCCAAATGATAAACCACATAGTAGGTTTAAAAATTCGTGCAGGTGGAAAATTCAGCTTCAACGGTAAAGGGAAAATTATTATTTTGAAGGCTGCCAGAAAATTTAATATCTTCAATAGTACATTATTTTGATAAAGAAGGTACCCATTTCAGGTAGAGACAGAGAGAGTCCCAGCTTACCCAATGTTCAGCAAGGCTGAATGCAGCAAGTCAATGAAAAAGGCAACAATCAAATATTTTGCTGTGCTTTAAGCTGTCCTGCTTGACACAAGGTGAACTTTGGTGGTTGAGTTTCTCAGGGCAGATTGTACAGTTTGGTATGCAGTCCCAGCTCTTAGACAGTCTTTTGGATGTGTTGCTAAAATGTTGTTTAAATACATTCTTCAGGAGGGAAGAGCAGGTGTCAGTCAATGCCATTAAAACTCTGAATATTTTTATATTAAAATTATTTGTCAGAATCCTCAGATAGAATAAGATGCTCCAAAAGGCATGAAAGTGTCCTTTTCCTGGAGAAGTAAGCAGGCACAGTAAAAGGATTTGGCTGTCTATGCTGTGGTTGTTGTTGTTGTTTGTTTTTAACTTATTTTAGTATTGTCCTTCTTGACTCTGCAATACAACCAAACGATGTGATTGTATAGCTGGTAAAATGCCCGTTAGCTGTGGCTGTAACTCGAATTCACAGAAGTGTAGCTCCCCTGTTTGGATACAAGCTGACAGCACTGATTTAGAAATAGAGCTTTTGTAGTAGGCTGGAAAAACTGTCCATTTCTGTTGGAGGAGCCTTGCCAGCAGTTTGGCTAAAGAAGAGTGCTGTTCCCGAGGGAG
Organism: Heteronetta atricapilla; assembly: GCA_011075105.1. Classification (NCBI taxonomy): domain Eukaryota; kingdom Metazoa; phylum Chordata; class Aves; order Anseriformes; family Anatidae; genus Heteronetta; species Heteronetta atricapilla. Next base: position 29,277,945 of record CM021736.1, on the reverse strand, counting down.
GACAGCTGTGGCGTTCCTCTCCCAGTCCTAGCAAGGCATCAGGGTTTGCCATTTGTTCGGCTGCACAGACCCCTGGCCACAGAACACAGACCTGGCAACAAAATAAAAGTTTAAGAAAACAATCTTCAGCACAGTAGCATATTTTTCTATTTTACTTTATTCTTTTTCCCCCCAGAGCCACAGCATGGAACACAATTAGGCTGTATACTCACACATTTCCATCTTCCCCAGATATTACTGTTACTTCGTCAGCTCCCATGCAGCCTTTGTGTACCTGACCTAGATGCTTCTTCCAGAGAAACTCGACTTTTGAAATGTTCCCAGAAATTTCTGTATCGATATAGTTCAAGTATGTATTGCCTGGCTTGAAAGTTCCCCTGCCAAAAAAGAAAAGCATATAAATGAAATATAAATATTTACTGGAAAAGGCTAGGCCACAATGCCAGACTCTGGCATGGTTCATAAGAACCATGCAACTTCCCTGCTGGTGCACATTTCCTAGGGGAGGAAATGATCACACAATTGTGCATCATTCGGCTCTTTGTCATCTTAAAGATTTCCAAATGACATGCCCGAGACCAGATGTAGCCTACTATCAGCTCCCAGAGCTTTTTGCTCTTGCCCACTTCGCTATACCAGCGTTTGTCTTGAAAGAAAGCACAGAGCAAGAGAGCCCAGCAAGCACAATTTGACCACAGTCTGTAGCGTGGGGAACTCTGACCATGTGTCACCTGCTTTTATGACCAATGTAGATCATGGATCACAAAGAACAAGATGAGACATGTAAAGAGAGACATTACAAATTCAGTATAACAATTTATTCAACAGTGATGGTGTACTTACTTGTCAATTGTATATTTTCTCCTGATCCCATTAGTACCAGTCAAGGCTACATCTATATTTCCCTTCATGGTTTCTGTTGCAGATACTCTGACACATATCTCTTTTCGCCAGCCTTTGAAAACAAAATGAAATATGAAGGAAAGAAATATCTTTACAATCATTGAAACCTACATTTCAATGCCTTTCAGGGAGAGGAGAGGATTGCACATATGTGCTTGTAAGCAAACAAAATGCTGCCCTTGATATTAAGGGAAATAAATGTTAATTCTGTGTGATTCTGGTAATCCTAATTTCCTTGACAGTGGTCTAAATCACAGATCCAACCTCTGCTGGCCTTCTGGCCATGTGGAGTATTTAATCTGCCGTGGGTGATACCGTGCTTTGCTCTTCCGCTTGGCCTCAGTTTTCACTTTGTAGTTACAGTCATGAGAAATCTAGGTGTGGTGGGGTGCCTCACGAGTAGTGCATATTGATTTCAAGTAACCAGGTTTGGTTTTTGTACTGGCTTTGATTTGGGCTATTAAAAGGATAGTCTCTGCACCCACTTCAGGCTATGGTTTCTATAAACTCAACAGTGTGGATGTTGAAATTAATGTATTCATTCAGATTTAAGAGATGAATAATTTCTCAGCACTCAAATTCATTTTTCTGTTTTGTGCTTTTCCCAAGATGAGATATAAATATTTTTTGTACCTAGTTTTTCTTTCATATTCCAGTGCTAGCGAACAATGTCCTCAAAGACCATCTCTGATTCATTGCCTTTGCAGTTCATCATCCAGGATGGATTACATTTTATTTACAAATTTCCTTATTTCCCAGTTCTTTGGCTGCTTTTACATTAATCACATTTAAACCAATGCTTATACTTATTACTCCCCATCATCATGACTTGATGAACTTTGCAAAAATACCCTAAAGTGATCTAGTTTTACAGATTTTTGTCAATGACAGTGGTGCAGCTTTACTTGAAATCTTGCACTTTCAGCATATAATTCCTCCCATCTTCAGCTTTATAGAGCTTCTGAAGCCATCATGTAGTTAACAAAATGTAGCAGGGTTTCTAAGTCACATGTCAGCATCAATTCTATAATTATCTCAGCCTTTCCCAGATAATGCTGCTATTCCATATTCCTAACAGACATGAAATTCCATCAGCACATCTTACTTGAGTTGATTTCTGTGGAAGTATAAGGTATTTGTTCATAAAGACTTTGTTGCCACTTTAAATTCGCCACCCTAAACCAATACTTACGAGAATATGGGGGGAAGGCCCCTGTGTTTAAATAAACCTTTTGCTGTTCTTTCTCTGTTTTGTAAGGAAACATATCGGCATAATGACCCATCAGCGGGCATCTTTCCTTTCGGCATGGGAAGCATGCTCCCTGGAGGAAAGTAACAGTGTTTGTTACAAGATGTTATCTATTTTAATCTCATTTCTTAAAGTACAATAAATTAGGATATTTCAGCTTTCTCTCTCTCTCTCTCTCTCTCTCTCTCTCTCTCTCTCTCTCTCTCTTTTCTTTTTTGAAAAGGTACTTGTTTCTGAGTTCATATCTTCAAGTATTTAAAAGAGTGGTGGCAAAAGGAGTTGAGATGGTCAGTCTGCTTATTTCTTCTGGTGAAAAAAAAAACAGAAAAAAAAAGGTTAAAATCTGGCCTAATCCTTTTTATTCCTGCACAGACATATATTTACAATAAATATGTAAATATATGCTGTACCTTACTACAGATAAGATATTTAAGCATAGGAATAATAAAGCTTGGTGCATCACTTTGGTATGAGGAAATTAATCTATGTAGATTGAATATTGAATGGTCTTGTTGTCTATTAAAAAAATGATAAGCATGTATATTTTCAGTGAAGGGATTCGATTTCATTTGGAGAAAAAAAGATTTTTCAATATTTGGAGAGTTCAATCTTGGTAATGAGGAGGTTCTGCAAGAAGTGGCATCTGTGGATCCTTGGCTATTTGGGCATTAGATGAATGAAAGTCTAAATGAATATCATCAGTTATTATTCTTCAGTTGACAAAATCATTTCCCCCTCATCACTAAATTGCACAGGGTTCTGGTTTTCATTCAAATTATATCAGCTTTTCAAGCTATGTGGCAGAATCACTACAGGCAATAACAACTTTTCAGCATGCCCTGGTTTCACCTGGGACAGAGTTAGTTTTCTTCCTAGTAGCTGGCATGGTGCTGAGGTTTGGACTTGGGATGAGAGCAATGCTGATAACACCCCCTGATAAAACACTGCACAGGGAGGGTGAGCAAAGGGCTGTGTGGTGCTGAGCTGCCTGCCAGGTTAAACCACAATGCTGCAGTACTGCAGTCCTTCCTTTTGTGAGTCAATAGAAGCAAATCCAGTCTTGGCTTCCTAGTTATGTCAGGCACGAAACACCAGAACGTTCTGCTGCCTTCTTTCTTGTGGCACTTGAGGGTTGTTTTATGTGGGAGCACTGCTGCGCTGTATAAATATTTGTCTCCCCTGCTCTAAATACTGTGGCTCCTTATTGCTTATACAGATGGTTAAACATTTACGAAATCCATCGGCCATCCTCTTGATGATGGGTTCCACCAGGTTTGTAAGACACTGGCTTAAATGGACATCCTTCAGCCAGACCATGTCCCTCGCTGCTGACCTATGCAGAGGGTGAACCCAGCAGTGTGTGTATATACTGCTCTTCATTTTCTCCTGGATCTTCCTTGTGGTTTGCTATTTGCACATTTTGCCCATTTTCTGGCTGTGATCTGGAGGAGGGCAGTCAGTGGGTCTGCAGAGACACCCTCTATCCTATCATTTAGAGAGCAGAAATTTTCCCAGAAATTAAGAGAAGGAGGGCAGGGCTATAACCTTACCCACTTCATAAACATGTACCTGATACTTACCGATATAAAATCTCGGTATGTTTCACACTGGTAGCCAAGAAATCCATTTGGAGTGATAATACTTTCAGCATAATACCGGAGGCTTCTTTTATGTCCACATCCAAGAGATCTATATGCTAGGAAAAAGCCCACATAAAGATGATTAGAGCGATACATTAACCATAAAACCCATGCCAAAACAGCAAATGTGGGCCATTTTTCCTTCCTCAAAAGCCAAAGTCTTGGATTAAAAAATAGTAACAACTAAATGATGTTTAAAGTGTGAATTATTTGGTTATATGGTAGAAAACACACTTGCAACTACAACAATATTTTTGAAGGGGAAGACTGAGGTACTGCCCATCTCCACAGGGAGTGGAGATGCACCTGGCAGCCTTCACGCAGCCTCCAGTCCTGCTCTGTGCACCCTTGACTGCTTTTATTTTAGCACGAGAACAGAGGAGGGTTTAGCCGAATTTCCCTTTGATGTTTCGAAGACTGGAATAATTCATAGTTGTGGCATTTGCAAAGCATATAGTAGTTACTGTGAAGTAGTTTTCGTTTGCTTACCATTATCACAATGTGGTATTTTGTAAAACCACAGTTTCCGCTCACTTCCAGAATTAAAGAAAATTGTAGTAATTACTTTAAATTCAGTGCCTTTCAGTGTTTTTAAGCTCTAGAAAATCTGCGGTCATTTGACATTGGTGATTCTGTGAAATGCTCTGAAAAGCAGGATGTTTGGCAGCGTGTCCTTGATTTTGTCAGGATTATTCTAAAGAAGTGCATTTTGCCCTCAGAGTGAAATTCCAAAGCAGGCAGTGCAGGGAAGAAGAAAGTGCAATTTGTGTTATATTTACAGGTCCCTCATTACAAGCATTGTCTTTATGAGTTCCAAAGCCTCTCGTTTATCAAATACACCAACGCTAGGCTATAAAAGCAGGCTCCACTCTGCTTCAGGGTTGGGGGACCTCGTCTGATTTTAGGGTGATGTCTTGGAGGCACTGAAGTAATTGCAAGCTGGCACAGCTTTTATTGAAATCAGAATTTCACCTATAGTTATACATCAATATTTATGCATCTTAAGATAGACTGGTTGATATTGACCAGTTGATACACATTGCTCTTTACGTAGGGGGAAAAACAAAAAAAAAACAAAAAAAAACACACCAAACCCCACAAAACTGAAGAGTATTTTTGTGTGTGTTTCTTGAAAACAATCCAGGTCATCAAGGCTTCCTGAGTATGTTTTCTTTATAGTTCTATCTTTAAATCTAATTCAGAAGGGTCTGTGCTTTTAACTTTAAAACTCCCAGCTCTTAGAGTTGGCTTACTTTGTGCTAGTGCCAAATTCACTTGACATCTATACAATGGGAACATAATACCCGTCTCCTTCCTGCATCAAAAGCTGTAGAAAGAAGTTACTAAATAGCATTTCTAAAGCACTTTTTTTTTTCATAAAAGCACTACATAAATGTAAATATTATCAAACAGAAGAGATAAGTACAAAGCAAGGTTTAAACAAGAGGCAGGAGTTAAGGCTCTATTTTTAGAATCTGCATGAAAAACCCACTCCATCTGCTTGTGTTCAGAAGAGCTGGGCTTGCTTCTTACCACCAAACATTGCAAGCAGCCTAGTGAAATATCTGCAGAAAATACATCATTTTTTTGCTGAAAACTGAGACATTTTTCTGTTGTCAGTCTTGAAGGTGTTTTGGTTCCAATGATTCTGCGTATAGCCAGCTTTCAGTCTTGGTTACTAAGTTCTCACACCAGTCCTGATGCAGAGCATTTCTGAAAACCAGTTACTTAACTAGTAGATTTCAAAACATTTAGCTGTGAATAACATATGTTCTTATTTCTGTAGGGTAGGACCAGAAGGCAGGATTTGGGGCATTCATTGTGCTCAGTACCAGGATAATTCTTATTAACTGCCCAGATTTCTTTGAAGAACATGAACTACTAGTGCAACAGTCATTTTATCATCTTCTATATTTTTAACCTTGTGCTGTTCCCTTTGAAGACACTAAAGCTGCTAATGGCATGGATGAGTATGTCTGACCCCCGTACTTCTGGGACTGATGTCTTTGTCGCAAGAAGGGAAGCTCAGATATTAAAAAACTAATTTTTGGATTATCCTTGAATGAATTGTACCAGCCCTTTGCGTGTGGAATTTCCACAGAGGTCAGGCAGCCAGCACAGTGCAGACATTTAAAACAGGCTGGTGAACAAGTCTGTATGCTTTGACTGAGGTTTCCACCTGGAGTTTTCCTTAATTAGTATATTGAGATGCATACACATACACAGTGTATATTATGTATAAACACCCATGGGTGTATAAATATGTACATTATGTACAAACACCCACGGGTGTATAAACACAAATATACTTACAGGTATTTCAAAGACAGCTTAAATCATTTAATTTTTGAGCATTCTCTCCCTACTCCAACTGTGAGGTATATAGGTAATATACACATTCAAAAGGCTTTACCTTAGCCTAGCCTGCAAACTAGCCTTTCAAACCACAGCTTATAGTGATGTATTACCTCTTTACAATATACTTACCTCTCATAAGGTCATTGATATCCCGAGCTGTGGGAGGTACTCGAAGCTGCTTGCATCCTGGCATTTTCTTCCCACCATTTGGGTAAAAATCCAGGTGGCCACAAGTCTGAAGAATCCCAGGAGCTGAAATATGTAAAATGACTGAGGGCTGATCGCTCTCTGATATGCCTTTGTGTATGCATTGGCTGTTGTGTGAAAACTTACCAAAGTCAAAGAAGAGATGACCAGCGTGAGTATGAATTACATCAACAAATTTTGCATCTGAAGGATCCAGCCTAACCTTGTTAGGAGTATACTGGAAAAGAGGCCCAGCTGGATCCAAACCTCAAGGAAAGGAGATGCGGCTGGTTAAGTAAACAATAACTTTACTTATTTACTGTCATCACATGCGATGTGTATACACTACATGTCATTAAATTTCTATCTTTTTTGCTAAGATAAAAATCTATTTTGTGGATGTAGGACAGCCAGCCAAACGAGTGGTGTTTTAATAGAACAGTGGCTGGAGGCATTGCAACATAGTAAAAATCAGACGGATTGTTGGCTTACTGCCGGGGAACACTGTCATAGGAAGAGGTGTTTTGTTTTGGTTTGTTTTTCATAGTAGTGGAAGATGTGAAATTTTGGTACGTTACTCTGAGCATGCATATTTGTCTGAGAATTTTATATCTGTTCAAAAAGTTATTTTAAATAGCAAGTTTGCTTGAAGACATTGCCCTCTTCACTTCAGGCTCACTGAGCTCTCTCTGTGGCCACAGCACTAAAATTCTGATCCCGTTTTCCCCAAATTGCACACAGCCTAGTCAAAGAAATGTCTATACAAAACAAAGAACTAACTGGAGGAGAAAGGAAAGTAGAATACTGAGCCTTTAACAGATGTGATGTGGGAGTGTGTCATGATATTGTGCCTCCCTGCGTAGCTACGTGGCTAATAGCTTTCTTCCTTTCAAGGGTGCTCATGGCTATTTATCGTCTCATCCTGACACAGTAAATATAGGGGTATTCAGTTTTTCATTTCAGATTTTCAATCTTCTTAACTGCTGAAAAGTCATGTTAGAGTGGGCTTTTAAAGCCAAATATGATAATGAGTTGCTAATATATTTACAAGTCTGTTATTCCAGATGTAATTTGGTATTTTCTTTCTGCACTTTGACATAGCTAAAAATCATAGGAAGCAAGCTCTCAGGGACTCAATACGACCTATGCAAAGTGACATATATTTAGCCACAGCAGGGACAGTTAAACCTTCCTGTTGTAGGCCAGCCTTCCTCAGGGCTGTGACCGGAGACGTGCAAAATATGTGGCATGCGACAGGACATGGCTTCATTTGTGTGCTGGCTGTATGCTGTTACTTATGGCAAAGCAACGTAAGCGCGGTCCGTGTCGTGTTCATTATGTAGCAGTGACTCTGATTCTCTTCAGTTGCATTAAAATAGAAAGCTTCTGCAGCTGAAACAGCTTCAGTACCTGTTATTCTTCCAATGCCAGGTTTCCGTCTCCCTGCCTCCCCTGCAGCATGTGCTCCAAGGCTATGGCCAATGAAGTGAATGTTGGCAGGAGAGTAGCCATAGTCTTTCTGTGAAGATGTGTGAAAAAAAAAAAAAAAAAAAAAAAAGTATGCTAAATGGGAAATAAGGTGTGAATAAAGTCGCTGGGGTGCTATGGAGGTGCTCCAGCACCCAGCTCCTGCAGGAGGAGGAGGCCACGAGCTGCTGGCACGCTAGGCTTGGCTGAGCCTCTGTGGGGAAAGAGCAGTTTCAAGTGGCTGTAGGGGAACAGCTTCTCTGTGCTGCCATCCACTTGTAGCTGGAGGCAGGGTATGAGGCCCATGGAGGGATATTTTAGTCATGCTGGCCCTTGACTACTGCTCCTCTCCTTGCCAGTTTTCCTAGTCTCCAGTCAGGTGGCTTATCCAGAAAAAAGGCCATCATGAGCAAACTTTGAGGCCTATGGCTTGTAAACATTTTGGGTCGTGATGATCTGTGATCTGACACTAGAGTAGGCATTTCAGTTTGTGCAGGGTTAGGGACCTTTTATAACATTTTCAGCCACGGTATTCATTATCTGTTCTTTCTGACTACGTCACATCAAATCTAAAGATGCCACCTTGACCACAGGCTTTACCATACAGACTACACGCTGGTGTTCACATTCCATGGGTACTTGTACCTCAAGAAGGTTCACAAGGTACACGAGCTCAGCCCCCACGATGCGGACATTGTTAACTGCTTCGGTGTACAAGCCACTGGAGCCGCCTGTCCAGTCAATCAAAATGCAGTTTACATCTTCAACATGAAACATGAACTGTCAGGTATGAAAAGAAGGAAACAAGCGTGAAGCACAACTCTTCCAGGTTATGCACAAATAATCATTTGTTTTGCTCTAGCTGGGGGTTCTCATTTTAGTTCTGTGCTTTTTGATTTTTGCATCCCACCCTTGCAGAACTGGCATTCTGCTCCTGTCACTCTTTTGAGCTCCCCCTTTGCTCTCCTGCTGTCTTCTCTGGGCACTGTTTTACAGAAGCCTGTGGAGCAACTTGTAGGCACTGGTCTGCTAGGCCAGAAAGCAGGCTGCCATGAAGTACTCTGTACAGTAGATATTCTTGTCAGTGGTGTTGAACACACAAGGGGTAAATGGTGGGGATAATCTGGAGATATATTGTCAGGACTTGGCCAATGATTTTTTAAAATTATTTTTATTTAAGAAAATAAAAGTATATAGCTCTTAGGGGATTCTTTCTAGTAGCGCATTTTTCTAATACCATCCTAGAAACTCAGATCTTGCATAATTCCCTATTACAGAAAGTGGCGTAACAAAACCATGCTATATGCACCTGCTTTGTTTATGCGACTGGTAAGGATACATCTTTAGAGCATTCTTTCCATTAATACTGCGGAATCAACACAAGGAGGCAGACTGGAGGCAGGTTTGAACGCTGCACAAAGGCTTTTAACAGCTGGTTTCAGTTCTGTTTTCCTTCCCTGCTGCTGTCCCTGGTTTTAGAGCATCAGCTTGTCTTAGTTACCCCAGTTAGAAAAAGAGGATGGAATGATTTCTTTTTAATTGTCCAAGCTCCATTCTTCAAAATTTGTACATTCAAATCATCTAATGAGATTCCCAAATTTGTGTTCATGGCCTGAAATGCTCAGCCCACGGATCTATTTTAAACTATTCTACTTAGAGACTTTTGGCAAGGGAACTTTCTGATTTTTCATTTTGAAACAATTTCATTTTTGCCATGTACCTAAATAAAATGAAACCAATCTGCTGAACAAAACATTTTGGTTTTGGTAGATCAAATGCCCCACTCGATCTGAAATGTTTATTTTGAACTTTTGCTGAGGTAAGTGACCTTTTTTCCTTTATTATTGTCAAGGAATTGAAAAACCAATCAATTATAGCTTTCACTGTGTAGGTGAATGGAGCAAAAAGCTATTAAGTAGGAGTCTGAAGTGCTCTATACTCATAGCTAGAAACAAGCAGGCAGTTTTCTGAAACTGAACTTGATTCTGAGGATTTTTCTGTTCATATATTCCCAGAATTAACAAGAAAATAGAGAAGTAAGTTTCATAAGCCAATTAATGGGGAATGACTGTGGATATTTTCACTTTCAAATACAAGTACAATGACTGTCAGACAACAATCACACCATACCCTGCACATGTTTGATATCCAGGGGAGGTCCGCTCCACCAAGATGGCCATGTATAATGAAGCGAGTTTTTCTGTGTGCTCGAAAATTTGAAGCTTTGATAGTTGAAGGATTTGAAGGAGAAATTTTCTGTGTTGAAACAAACAAACAAGATAATAACAATGTAAATGCTCTGTATTAGTGCACAGTTTGATATGGGGCAGAGTATCCCAGTATTTAGAGCATAGTTCTGTTCTGGCCTCTGAAGAGATGGGTCTTGTTCTTGGTCCTAAACTGCCTTGCTGGGGAGTACCAGTAAATAGCTTCAACAATTCAACTTCTATTTAATTGAACTAATGATACGAGCATCCTTTGCACAATGCTTTGAGATATAATGGTACAATTAATCATATAATTAAAAGATTTTATCAAAAATTATAACCAAAATACAAAAAGTAGTGTTTTCTACAAGGTATAATGTAGTTGACTTTGAATCTGTATCCTTTTTTTTTTTTTCTTTTTTCTCTTTAAGATAAGATTTTCATTTTAAGCTTATTCATATGTTATCTTAAAGATAGTCCAGACAGCATGACAAAGGCCACCAGGCTGACAGCAAATGCTGTAGGTATTTTGGGGTTTATGGAGCGGGAAGGCATTATTTTCTTCAAGAATGAATTCTGAATAATGCATTGCTTTGAAAACTGGCACATATTTTTTGTGATAGCTTGGTAAGCTTAAAAGGGATGCCACGCACTAGTTAGTGCAAACCTCACCTCCAGTGAAAGATTGACTCAGGTTGAAAGCTCACAGACTCAGAGATGGCTGAGGTGACTTAAAGAGGAGAAATCATTAAATGTCTCCACTGTGACTGCCATTTATAACAAACAAACAAAAATCCCACCTGTGAAACCTTTTTCATTTATCATTAACCAGCAACAACAAAGCAGCCCCTTCTCATTTTTCACATTAAATTACTTAATTTTTCCTTGTTTTTTGTCCAAGTAAAATTCACAGGGATGATCATTCTCTTCTTCATTTTTTACTTTAGTCTCTTGTTTTCCTTTCTAAGCTTTTCTTTATAATTTTTATCCCATTTTCCTTCCTTTCTCTGGTGCAGAGTTACTTTCTCTCCTAATCTTCCATCTTAACTACCTGCCTACTCTTAGGACTTAGTGTTGGCCATCACATGAGTGGAGCCTGAGACCAATTATATATCATTAAAAGGACCCCATAATCATGTAGGAACTGCGCCCTAAAATTAAGGTAATATAATGTAATATTTGTGGCTGAAATATATTTTTCAGCTGGAGACACACAGAATCCCAAACTGAGTTTTCCTTTTATACTTGTCTTACCTCCGGCTTTGTAATGATAAAACTGAAACTGAATTTTGGGCCATTTGCGTATTGTAGAAAAGGACATAGAATAAATGCAAAAATTTTTTTGATGACTTGTGTTAGTAAGATGTTGCAATTATACCTGGCCCATCAGAGAGATGATGTGAGGAAAAAGAAATGAGGTGAAAGGAAATTGGGATGGACTGCTCATGGCATGTGTAACATGGACTGGGGCCTCTGCTGGGAGGAACGAAGCAGTCCGTATAATCTGTTGACTATGTAGTAGACTATTAATATTTAAAGCAAACCAGTTTCTTACTTGGTATTTCATGGTGTTGTCTCTAGTGTAAAGGAGGAAATTGGTGTTCACTGCTGCTGGAGGGCTGGGCAAGCCTGTCAGTTCTCTGCCGGGGATCCCAGACCAAGGGGGATCATCGGTAAAGCATCCAAGCCTTTCATAGCACACTTCCCTTCCTGGGACACACAAAGAACAATGTTAGTGTTCTGGGAATGTAGCAGGCCAGGCTGCTGCCACTTTACAAGAGCTGGCAGGACAGTATTTATAGCAGGGAAGTGGAAAATGGCTGCTTCATATGAGCACAGCACCCGTGTCCACTTTCATTAAGGGCTCAGTTGTGCACTTGTGCATGTAGCAAGGACTTGCAACTTATGACCCATTTGTGTTCCAGACATTGCCTAGAGCTCAGTTAGGTGAGCTCAGGATAAAGCAGGATTTGTTTTGTCAAACATATTGTCAAAATAGCTATTGGAAAAAGACAAAAAAAAATCTTGATCCTTTCTATATCCTGAGATCAAACTGAATTTGATGAGCTTTTGCTGGCAGCTTTTGCTGCCAGCTCAGAGAAGTCCTTCAATTTAGTGCTAATGCTCCACGGATTATCTAAATTGTTACTTCTTGTGCAAGAATTAAAGAAGGAGTTAAAATAACAAAAGAAAATAAACCAAAAAACAACCCAGCAACAGAAAACACCCAGTCATTAAAATGTACACCACTGCTTGCTCCACCGCTTATGTAAACCACCTCTTGTTTTTTAATTGTCAAGGATTTAGTGGAAGCAATGAAGTAAAATCTGAGTGGAAGCCTAGAGCAAAGCACAGACTAAGGAGGTATGATTTGTGCCTGAATTTCCCAATTTCTGTTGTGACTTTAACACAACACTGATGTAAATATGACATGCGGGTGTTGCCATTACATATCAGACTTACCCACTATCATAGCACAATAGTTGTGAAATCCCACGTTTTTATTGCTATTAAAAAGACACTGAAAACAAAGAGAAGCTATTGCTACTGTGGATGGCTGACAGAGTCAGAATACATCAGACCATGAATTACTTTATTCGTAACTCTGTACAAAATTCTGGTGGGTTATATACTGGAAATATGTTCAGAGAAAGAGAAGATTTGATTATGGAGCTGCAATCTAGGACTTCACGAGTGATTCAGTCATTTTCAAAGTGTTTTTAAACAACAAACAAAACAGGGAGCTTCTGGATTGTGTTTCACTCTTTGTTTTCTCCCCATGCATCCATCCCTCTTGAACTGTCCTTTCCTATTGGTAAAGAGATGTTTTGGACCAGGACTATTTTCTTGTTCTCTGCACAGCGCTGTGCAGAGTAAGCTCCTAGACTGGCATTACAGGTGTTGTAGCTATCATAAATGCTCATGGGTGGGTGAGGAAAACATTTCTGGGAGCAATTTAGAATCCATGTGTATATTAAAAAACCTTTCTAGTTCTTTTTCTGTTTGCTAGTTGCAAAAGCCTTTTCAGAATTAAAGAGTGGTAGGTTAAACATGGCAAAGACAACACAGAACTCGTTACTCATAATGAAGAAGTCTATTATATCCATTCCAAAGCATGTTATTATTATTATTTTTTAAATCATTATTGTGGTGTAAGTTGCATACAACAATTTCTACTGTTTATAGACTTTATCAACTGTGTGTCTTACCTGTGGCTGCATCAAGAAGGAAAAGAGTAGTGATCCAGACTGCAAACATCTAAAGCAAATAAAAATGTAATTCAGACCTAATTAAAAATAGAATCTGGAATTCACCTAGGGTTTTCCTTGGTTCATTAAAAGAGCCATAGTGACCGCAGGAGAACTTCAGATATCTAATGAGTTGTATCCAAAAGAACCAACAATTCCTTAAAGACAGCAAGATTTCAAGAAAATACCTTTGGCATTCCTTTTGTTTGCTATGGCAATACTGTGAGTATACAGTATATCCTCTCAGCATCTCTTAAACATTGTCTTCCTGACCTTGACAAACAAAAGCTTTTTTTTTTTTTTTTTTTTTTTTCCTCTAGAGCTGCAATTTATAGACAAGCAAATGAATTTTTAAGCGGATTTGCTACAACATTTGTTTTTACAGAGTAAAATTTCTTTCAACATTTAATAGAAGAGTTATTCACAGAATTACTCTTGAGTGATTATGTTTAAAAGAACCCAGAAACAAACTTAATTTGTATTTCTAAATTGTACTGCAAAGATCAAAACGAGTCTTCAAGACTGTCAGCCACGTACACTTATCAGCCCTGATCTGCCTGGTCACCTAATCACCGGCAGATATGTAAGCATCAGAGTAAATTAAACCAGTCAGGTACTTCGAGGTAAAGCGGGCAATGTATTTTAAGGGTAGTCTAACAGCTAGTAACTTATCTTCAAAGGAAAGATGAAGAATTATTCTGGTACAATTAGTCAGTGATATCAATATATGCAGTTTGACTTTGTAACTTGTATTTTGAACACAGAATCTGACAGCTCCTTCTTAGAAAACTAATATCAGGCTCCGATCCTACAATCAGTCCTGCATCCCCTTCCACCACAGTCCCCTGAAGTCAATAAAATCCCGTTAGGAACCAAGAATTCATTGCTGTAGGACTCACTGCAGGTTCAAGCATGTCCCGCTTCCATCTCACCACTCACCCAACGCCCCGTGCCTTATCATGATTTGAGTTCCTGATTTCCTTGGCCCCAGTGTATCGCATTTTACCTTGGCAAGGCTCAAGCGCGTTCTTTGGGTCCACCTCAGCTGATGGCAGCAAGCCTTGCAGAAGCCCTTTGAAGAGGCTGGCACGAAGCAGGACAGCCCTGCACCAGCCCCACAAAGGCCCAGGGCAGATGGATGCTCACCCTGCCACTGCTGTGCAGTGCTAGGGCTCCTGGCAGCATCTGGGACGTCGCTGGCTGGTGCCAAAAGAGCTCTCGTTGTGTCAGGAGTGCTTCAGCTAAGATACCAGGAACCAGTTCAGACCAGTTGCTGCGGGACTCCACCTGCTTAATGCAAAGTGTCAAATAGGGTGTTATTGTCAATCATCGGTAATTATTTTTAAAGCTAAAAAGTACTGGGAAGTGTGATGTAAACAAACAGCCTTTCAGCACCATGAACGGGGTTATTACCATCAGCTTGGCTCCCCGCCTCTATGTGGTGCTGAGTTTGGATCCAAGTGACAGCAGCATGCAGAAGGCTGTAGCAGAGTCCGTCTTTTGTGCCCTACTCCAAACTTCTAAAAGCAAAATCTTCCTTCCTGGACCTGATCCCTGCCTTAAATATTTTACAGTCTTAAGCAAAATTAAAAAATGCCTATTTAATAGTTGATTATAACACCAGCACACAACTAAGGTGTGGAGGGATCAGCTAGTGTGTACGTTTGCAAAGTTTAAGCTGTTACTTGAGAAAAAGCAAAAAATAAGAGACAAGGATGAAAAATGGCTAAAAAAAAAAAAAAAAAAAAGCATATAAAAATGGCCACTGTCATCTGTTATTTGTTCATTTTATAGTTCTCTCATATATGATTTTGCTAGTGGATGAACTACCTGACTCTTCTTTGCAAAGAGGATAGGAATGCTTTTAAACACACAACACCTACTTCCAAGTTACCCTAGGTCATCCTGGCCTAAACTGCATTCAGTGATAACTAGAGGTGCTCAGATCTGTGATGATACGGTGTATGGCATGTTCAGATCCGTGACATAATTTCAGGGAGTGGATGTTTGTGTCTTTACGTCTCTAAGCATTTATAGACAAACGCAGGCTGATTCAATAGCTGATACAATAAATTATTATTATTAATTCAGATTCACAGATTTTACCTATAAGTAGAATGTTTTGATTCATATGCTCTCTGGGGAGCTCAAGAAAATTGAATTATCCAATATATTAAGAAGCCTTTCTGGAACCAAACCTACATCAACCGTTTGCTGCAACATGAACCTCAACAGCAGTCTGATGGCGAAGATTTCACATCACTTACAAGCTTTAGGGGCTCTTGACTGTCCTGGGTAACTAGGGTGGCAGCAGGACTGTCTCACATCCTAGCTACAAATATGTGAACTGTAAAGCCCTTATAAACCATAGTTCTAGCTAGTACTGAGCATCAGCTGGAGCTTAACTTCTACGGGCTTTTCTTGGAACATGAGGTGGATATTTAGTGAAATTCATTTGACTTTTTGCAGTCAGCGAGACACCACAGCACCATCACAGTTGAAGACAAGGTTACTGGCAGAGCAAGGCATCTTCATATTTGTCTCCAACAGACAAGCATGAAATGGGTTTTTCATGCTAGTTTACTAATACCAGGAAAGCTCAGCACCATTGTCACTTGTCAGCACTTCCACGTCAGCTTCTAGAACTCTTACCACTGTAATTGGGTTAACTACTTCAGTATTACTTGGGACCTATGCAGGAAGGAGCAAGCCATAAAGTTCTGCCCTTTCATCCTATAGAAGTTTGTCTGGGCTTTTCCCTGAACTCACAGACCCTTTTAGCAAACACAGCATCCTTTATCAAGCAGTTGCACTTTGTAATCATGCAGCTGTGAGAAGAAACATCTCCTTTTGCTTGTTTTGAGATGTGCAACTGACAGCTTCATTTCATGCCCCCGCTACTTGTGTGGAAGCAAATGAACAAGACATTTGTATTTGACTTCTCCATGATATTGTTTGTTTCGTAGACCTCATTCATGCCTCCATCTTTTTTCCAAGCTGAATTTTTTTTTTTTTTTTTTTTTTTCCCTCATGTTTCAGAAGAGGTGGGAAATGATTGCTTGTTCCACTCACACATAGTAGGTGAACATCTCTCTTTTGTCTTCCATTACCAAAATCAGTATGGGATTCTTTCTGCCTTGAAATTTTGTCCATGAATTTTTGCTTTCTTAAGAGAAAAAGTGGCCAAAGGTGGAAGAAGTTTCTTTCTGCAGCTCAAATCTTGCTTTGTGCAGTCTCCTGACAACTCCATTCTGTTGAAACATCTGTAAGAGGGAAACTTCTGTGAAGAGGTGCACTCCATATAAGTTATCAAAAAGAAAAACAAAAGAAATGAAAAGGATATAGGGATATATAAGGAAATAAAGGGATATATAAAGGAAATAGGGATAATTCATCTAAGTTATTGTGCAGAGCTGCTTATGCTATTTTTGTCTTCTTGTTCCTCAGCTGCAATTGCACCCACCTGTCATTCTGTCATGCGTTATCCCAGAGGGTGAGCTTTCTGGGCAGGGACCTACTTCTGCATATTGTGGAGTGTGTAACTCAGTTTGGGATAATGTATGAGTAGTTTTTATTATTAATGATAACAGTAATGTAAAGATCAAAGTTTTGTTTGTTTGTTTGTTTGTCCCAGTGCATCAGTTGTAAGAGCTTCTCTAAGGAAGTAAGACTTTTGAATAAAAACGGAAATACCACTTTTTATACTATTCTTTCCAGTCTACTTGGCTGTTGAAACATGTATTCAGGCTGCTGAAATATGTAACGTGCTGCTGAGGGGGTTACTATTCTTTATATCTGCTGTTATTTCATTTTGATCCAGTTTCTAATACCTTTATTGATGCTAATCCAATTGGGATCACTCATAGAATAAAATACATCTTAGCTAGAGAGAGTGCACCATACGTTAAGTTGCACTTGCTTTATATTTTAATACCATTTGAACTAACCTCTGTTGTGTGACTTATTCGTACCTCTGATGGAAGCTCACATTTTTTTCTTGTACTTCCTGAGGTCAGCCTGAAGATATCATAGATACCATACCCCATCGTGGGCTTGGAACTAGATGATCTTTAAGGTCCCTTCCAACCCGAGCTATTCTATGATAAGATTTGAAATGCAATGTTCCTAAGTTTTGCCCCAGTAATTAAAATAAAGTGATGAAGTTATTTAAGAGCATTGGTTCCTATTTGCTCTCCTCATAGCAATATACGAGTGTGTATGTCTCAGTTTACTAGCCTTCCAGCTGGGTTGACTACAACACCAGCACTCCTGAAACATTGGGTGAGGAATGATTAAGTTTCACAAGGAATGGTAGGAAACATTCCCTTGAGGTTCATCTGTGCTTTTACAGCCTGAATGAAAAAGCCTGGTCTGTCCTGGATTTATCTGGCATATCTGGGAACGTCTGAAACACCCCACTACCATGCTGCAATGATGTTTAATTCAGTGCCAGTTTAGAGCTCCTAGAAAGCTGGAGACCTGTCAATGTCAGAGAGCAGAGATAAGCATCTGCTTTTAGTCCTAGAACTGTTTAACTTTCTTTTGGTAAAGTTCAGTAACATCAAATTTAGATTGGAAAGTATGGGGAAAATAATCATATATGCATAGAGTTTCTGTTTGTTAAAATAACCCTCTCCCTGGAAGAGCTTAGAAGAGGAAAGAATTCAAGAAGCATTAGTGATATCAAGCTTGAGGCCGTGTCTTATTATTTTCACATAACAATTATGCAATTGCCAATAACCAGATGATTAGTAATTGTTTGTGCTTGTCTACAGCAGTTACTTGCAGGTTGTAAGAGTCTAGGCCATGTATTTGAAACAGATATAGTAGATCATTGATTGGATTCAACAGGCTGATTTACACCAGGCAAGATCTGAAATTTTTGTCTTCATAAACGTAATAATTTTCTTCTGGAAGTTATGTCTTAATTTGTTGCAAATAGAATTAAAAATGAGGCAATTTTTCATCATTTCTGTGCTAAAACACTTGTGCTTGATGCATGTTCTGATCAATGCATTGAATTTAAAGGGACAAAATAGGAAACTGAATAAGGTGATAAAAATAGAAAATTTAGTATTTCCCCTAGCAGGTGTTTTAAGGCATGAGGCCATCAAAATGTGTTCATCTAAATTTCAAGATGTAGTTAATTATCTATAGTGACAAAAATAAAATAATGAAAGAAATAAGTAACTTTTGGACTTTTTCCTAACCAACTGACATTTCTTTCTTTCTCTCATCAGCCATCTGGCTTGAAATTATTGTGTTTGTACTTGTTGAAAGTTAGAAATTATGTTAAAAAAAGACAAATACCATAAAAAATGGATTTCACAGGTTAATGGAAAAGCATGGAATAAAGATTCAAATCGTAACTCTTTTTGACAACCCCACAGAAGGCGTGGTAAATGAATTGTAATTGATCATGATGAATTTAGTTACACGCTTTGAGGTTTACATGAAGTGGTGGAATAGATGCTATAGATCAATGCCTTTGATTTTATATTTCTGAATTTTTAAATGTGTTGATTAAAGTTGATGGTCATTAGTAAAATAGGAGGCTATGCTTTATGAGATAATTGGGACAAGTCTCTATCTGCTAGCATACTTAGTGATATGCTATGCCTTTAGGAAGAATGTGTGACTTTTTTATAGCTGCTGTTTGCTTGAAATTAAGGAAGTCCTGTTATGTTAAACAAGTAACATCAGCTTGCAGGGTGGCTGAGTTATTTTCTGTATCCTGATGAAAACTTCTTATGTATTTATTTCTGAAAGACCAGATAGTAACGATATAGACACAGTCATTCTATGTATCCTAGTGTCTTAACAGATTGCCTTTGCATTTCAATTTTAATCAGCTTTGTTAATATCTCGCTTTTCTCAAACCATTGTGATTGTAATTATTGGAACAGAACCCTCCAAGTATAAAAAAAAATATGATAGAGCCATACAATGATATTAATTTATAAAAGCCGTTACCTGCTCTTAAATAGAAACACCTAGTATAATTACAAAGTGGCTTCACGTTGTACTTTTTATGTTGTATGTGGTATGTGGCCTGGTTTATTTGGGTTTGGTTGCTATTTCGCAAGTGATGTTTTTGTTCTACTGCACTTCCTCTAAATTCAGTCTAGTACAGAAGGCTTATGCAAAGGTGCTGTTATGTTTGTGTCACTGCCTTTAAGTTCTCAACTACTTGTGGTTTGGCAATCCATGTAATAATTTAATAAAAATGTATATTGTTTTAATTGGCATCCTTTATCCTGCACCATGGGTTTGTGTATGTCCCTATTCTGTGTCTCATTTGTAGAAGTTTGAATTTGGAGAGCTATGAAATCAAATCAGTTTTTAATAGAAGCATTACCTATGCCTTCTTCTGTTTTAGGAAGATCTATCAACACTCATTTGAGAGGGGCCAGTCAATACAGGGAAGATGCTGAGGAAAAGTAGGTAATTTGAAGCATCTTCCTGTAAATCATGCACTGGCATCTATTTGTTTTACAGGCCAACTAGATTAGTATCGCGTTCAAAATGACTTCAAAAATATTAGGTATCACCTTTTCAGCTTTAAGCCTTTGAAGTTAAGCCTCTGAGGCTTTGATGTTAAGAAAACACAGATTTTTGCAAAATTGTGAAGAATCCTCCAGCCATGAGGATCAGAGAAGAATATTTAAACACGGTGTTGAAAAGGGCCATCCTAAATGAGAGTTGTAAGGCATGACCACAAAGCACAAAGTCATTTTAAGTGTATGGTATGTGGGAGTGGAATGCTGCAATCAGTCATCATGCAATATATAGAGGCATTACTCAACTGATTAGATCTAAAGAAGTTTAACTGGAATATTTCATAACGTGAGCTCAACGCCCCCTCTTTTTGAAGTCAGCTGAAGTTCTTGCCATTGATTTCAATGAGCAAGGGCAGAACCAGCATTTTAGCATTGATCTCAGTGTGTGTGTACATCTGTGGTTTGTACTTGAGGTGCACAGAAATGTCTGAAAAAAAAATCAGTAGCATTTCAGTGATCTGTTACTAGATGGATACTAAATACTAAGTGTGAGGAACTGAAGAGTTAAAACCTTTAGGACTGGTTTAGGTGTGAGCTTCACGCTGCTGAAACATCACTTGTAAATTAATGCAGTACGCAGGCCTTAGGTTTCCTAGAGTTGTGAGCATTTTATGCTTATTTGACAGTTAATTCTTATGAAAAGAAATGGCTATCTAGGCATTTTTATAAATTGCATTTTAAAAGCTGTTTTAGAAGGATAAAATCTTCCAGTAGATTATATGAACTCCTAGGCCCTTGGTTGTCCCCTCCCTCGTTATGGACATATCAGAGATGCAATGGGCAGTCCATTTGTGTGTGCAGAGCAGGTACTGGCTTCCTCGAGGCACTGCTCACCTCAGATGTGCTCTGCACCATGCACATGCATGTATCCTTGTTGGCTCACCAGGAGAGAGGACACTGGGACTGCCATGGACCCAGCAGCCATGATTTGTGCAGTGCTAGTGTATGCAAAGCAGGTGGCCCTGATTATTGTCATTTACAATATTAGTGATAAGCAACATAAGCAACAATTATCTGCTTTCTGTTGCTACCAGTCAGGCTACAGTTTGGGCTGGTTAAGGTTGTTTTAAAACATCTAATGGCCAAAGATAGAATTATCAACAGTCACAAGAGGCCAGAGCTGTGTTTTAAAACACACTTCAAAGGTATAGTTTTCCATGGCCTTCAACTAGATGCTGTCACTTTGCACTTATCACTATGAGTTGGACTCGATGATCCTTGTGGGTGATCCAAGTTGGGATATTCTATGATTCTCTGACGACTTAAAGTAATAATCCTCTCTCTGCAATAAATCATGACATTTATCAGGTGGAGTAAGCAAATACTTTTATTTATTTATTTATTTATTTATTTATTTTAATTTGCAATGTAGAACACAAAATGAAGACAATGAGGAATTTTTAGGTGGGCAACCTGTGCAGGGTGGCCCTGTGTGAGTACGCGGCTGGACCAGGTGACCTCCAGAGCTGTCTTCTAACCTCTGCTGTTCTGTCATTCTGTGAAGCTAAAGGTCTTTTTAGCCTTTTTAGTATAACTTTGTTGTCATAATAACTGCAAGTATGTCCAATGGTATGAAATCTTAAATATAGTGGAAATAACAATTTAAGAGCCCTAGGTTTTGCCTTTATGGATTTTCTCTGCTGCAGCCTTTTTCCCAGTAGGACTGTGTCACTGAAACGTTTCTCAGGAATTTCCCACAGGAATACTTAACAAACTCCTGAAATTTAATAATTTAAATTTTTATTTAAATTATTATTTCTTCCCCACTGTGTACACATCTGCCTCTTAACATGTCTACTGAACTCTGTGTAAGAGTCTATGTGATACATAAATGGGATTTACTGGGCATACTTTTTAACATCATTGACAGGAATTTTTTAAAAGGAGAGAATTGTCCTCAGACAACTACCAAATCTGCAGAAAGATGGAGAATATTATATGTATGTCTCCTGTAGTGACACAATCCCTCCTGCCTTTATGTAAATTACAGGGAGCTCTGGCGCCCACGGGGTGGCAGCTCCAGCCCTCAGCCTCTGAAGAGCATGTGCAAGAGCACTGCTCACATGGGCAAAAATGCCACAGCATGTTTGGTGCTCTGTGATAACGTACATCACCCAGAACTGACTCTGTTCTTTAATGAAACATCTCCTGTGCCTTATCCACAAAGAAAAATTAACAATGAATGACTTCAGAAATGTAAAATTGTGTTGGAGCTGCAAGCAAACGAATGGTGTAGGTTACTGAAAGAGCAGAAAAAACAAGGCCCAAGATCTGCCAGTCTCTGGAAGAGACGTTCATACACCTCAAACTGATGCACTTTGAACTTTCAGAGAATTAATAAATAAGGATAATAAGTCTCAAACACAATGATTCCTTTTTGAATAGAATCATGGCCTCATTTTGTTGGAGGGCTCCTTGAATTAGCTGACAGAGCCATCCAAAATTAGGTGGGTTGATATCCAAATACCAGCATCTTCGCCCACAGTTTCAGTTGATTTGCAAAGACACTGCGATCCCTAATTACATATAATGATTCATTTATACTATCATCCCCAGGAACATGTCCTGGTTCCCAGGCTGGGGTCCGTGCTCTGGCAATGCACTTCTTGTATATGGGGTTGAGACCCAACACACACTAGCCTTCACAAAAACAACAACTCTCCATACCCCTAGTGAAACTGGAAGACTTCGTAGTCAGCTGGGAAGAGAACCATGTCAGAACAGACTGCCCCATTCTTTAAATCTAAAGAAAGAAAAAAAAAAAAAAAAAAACAGCTTTCATTGCACTGCAGAGCAGCATCACTATTTCATTATTGCCTTAAAATAACATAGCCTCTAAACAATGTGTTTATTATTATCTTATTAGTTCCCATTAGACTGATAGATGCAGACATTTTAACAATATAATTGAAAGTAAATTACCAGGAACATCACTTTTCCAGTTGCATTGTATATTTAGTAGATAAATAGACGACTTGAAAATGCTCTTGCTTTAGTATAGTGCAAACTTGGACTGATAATTTCTTCTGCTAAGAGGGCATTTAATGGCTGAAAATGATGTTTTCACCAGATGATGTTTTGAGGACGGATAAGTTAAATGTATGAGATGGTTACACTGGGAATACACTCTAATATTATTATCAGTTTGTACTGCTGATATTCCTAGGAACCTTTGCTTGAAGAAAAAGTGCAACTTGCCAGGGCCTGCATGAGTAGCATGTAAAGATACGTGCATCTCATCTTCCTAAGAGCAAGAGCGGCTAGGCCAGCCATTCTCAGCTCTGGAGTCTGCATTAGCTCCACAATCTGAGACCTGATGGCACTCCTTGGGGTTCAGAGTCTGTGAAATGCTGGGACTGCCATGGAGGTATCATTTTACTAATACTGGCATTTTCGGACCAATTTCTTAGCTACCTAGAGTTACTTACTTAAAAATCATATGCAAGTACTTTTTATTATCAGAATATAATTTCAAAATAGTTTGTAGAAGTCTGAAGTAGTGAAACACTTAATGAAAGTTTAGAAATGATAATAAAGCATAGCAGATCTATTAATCAGACTCTCTTGTGAATTGAACTTGATCATTTGGATCTTGAAATGTGTTGTGAGTTTCGTGTGAAGCTAATAAGCTTGATTACAGTTGTAGAATCTACTCAGGACAGGATCAACAAGCACCTGTACATATTTATGCAGAAGAAGAAATCTCATATGTTAATACAGAGTGTCATGAAACTGAGGGTAATTTTGCATTCACCTTTCAGCTTCATTTTATAGTATCATTTCCATCATCCTATTGCTAGATACTTGCATCTCAGCAGCACCTAGAGGCCAGCACTACACACATATGGGATTGGAAGACCTTGATCCCAATGCAACGAACAGCTGAAATCAACAGGGGGGAGGAAGGAAGCAGAGACTGAGAGTGATAAATCAAGCAAATATGAGACAGTTGACAGCAGTCATTGCTGCCTAAGCAAAGTGTGAGACAGTTGACAGCCATCGTTGCTGCCCACCCCATTAGCTGTCAGGAGGTAATGGGATTCTGTAGGTAAAACTACACTGCAGTGCCTCTTAGAAGGTTTTAAAGGAATCAGACTTGACAACTGACCGGGTATTTTTGTCACTTCATATTTACTGTTTTATGACGGTCCTTCTGTGAAATGTATTCTGGTTTATACCTGCATT
Organism: Heteronetta atricapilla; assembly: GCA_011075105.1. Lineage (NCBI taxonomy): Eukaryota > Metazoa > Chordata > Aves > Anseriformes > Anatidae > Heteronetta > Heteronetta atricapilla. The sequence goes on along the minus strand of CM021736.1, from coordinate 29,253,942 downwards.
CTAAAATGTGAAAAGTTAGAGCTTGCTGAATTTTTTGGATAGTTGGAACTAAGCCTTAAATTAGATGAGTAATACTTTCCTTCTTCTCAAGACTGAATAATGAAATTGTAATACCTTATTTCCTTGAAGAAATTACAACACAAAATTCTATGTTAACTTGAGGGGAAAGGGAAAGGGAAGGGGACAGGGAAAGAGAAAAGGAAAGAGTCCCTGTGAGCTACCTCTCTAGTAGTGAAGCAGAGCCTGCCTGAAAACAAAACTGCCATTCAACAAAGGTCGCATTCTACTGAAGTACCGCATTAGAAATAAAATAAAAGCTAGGAAGGTTGGCAAGTAAATAGCAATATTTGCACAAAGCCATGTGTTATATATCCACAAATGGCTGTTGCACATTGTTACTAGGGTTTAAGATAGAAATCTGCATCAGAACGTTTGAGATTTCTGACATGGCATAGACAAGTGTATGCATACAAGTGACATGCACCAACATCTTCTATCTGAGTAGAAAATTACAATGTATGTAACTTGAATACCCAAAGGGTTTTAAAAGCCCTATTTATGTGCATTCAGTTCAACAGCAATAAATCAGGCCCAGAGTAATACGATCTTCAAATATGTCTGATTTCTTATATTTGCTTGAGTATTTTCTGAGAAGCATTAGGATGAATCATTTGGTTTACATAATTGTATTGAACATATAGTTGAAGGCAACTGTGTAAAAAGGATTTTCATTAATCTGTTGGTTAAGGTAGTTTCCCTGGAAACTTGAGAAGGATCCTTCTCATTGCAGTCTTTTTATTTTTATATTTAGTATTTGTGCTATTTTGTTTGATGAAATGATTAAGAGTATATAATGATTGGATGAGTGTTTATTTTCACTGCTTCTGGCATAGGGGACAGACTTATGGTTTATATGTCTCAGTGTGACACAGAGATGGATGTCAGCTGATATTCATAAATAGCTTCCGCTGATAGTCTGCAGGTATTTTTTTCATTGATGATTTTCTTTACAGCTTGTGACCTAAGGGAGCCAAATTAATATAGCTTTTTCTCTACCTGTTTTTCAGCCTTGTTATGCTCCTTGTACTGCCCCAGTCACTCCTGAGCCAATAATGTCAGCTGTGATTTGTTTGTTCACCTCTCCTGGAGTGTCCTTCCTCCTACTATGCTACTCCTAGGCCTAGCACCTGAGCTTAGTGCCTGCTCCCATCACCTGCCTCTTTCCTACACATCTCCTGCAAAGCATTCCTCTGCTTCATTTCATGTGTAAGCATTGCTATGATGCACTCAGCTCTGCTCTGAGTAACTCTGTAGCCTCCCTGCAGGAGGATCTCTTGTCCTCCTGCTCCCTTCATGATGTGGTTGCGTTTCCTGCTTTTGACTGAAATGAGATTTTTAGGTCTTCTGTGATGCCATGTAATCTGTGCTGTGGGGCACCAGTTCACTTCCAGATGCCATAAATAAATAAAGACAAATGCTCCAAATTTATAGGCGATAGTTTTTATATTATGTCTGTGCCTACGAGTTTAACCTGGCATTGTGTTCTAGTGGAGCACTCTGGCTGCTGCATGTGTGTGCAGTAGCATCCAGGGGCCTGCTGGAAAGTGTCTGGACCTGCTGCAGTGGTGTGGTGGCACTGAGCCACTGCAAGAGAGGAACAGTGGAGCCATTTTGGTGGTCATGCAGGTTTTCAAAATCTAGTGTGCTCTTCTGAACTTAAAGCTGGTTCTCTCTAGTGGATGAGTTTGAAAAAATGTTAGCAGGAGCATCTGGAAGATGCCTAGAAAAACTCTTGTGAACAGGCAAGGCAAGCAAACAAACATAAAAGCAAAAACCCGTAAAATAAGTGGGCTGATTAAGAAAAGTCAGCATGGAAAAGTCTTTCTGAAGAAGCCAAAAAGTATTAAGGGACTAGAAAAAAAAGAGATCTACAACCCATTCATGCTTTGGTATCCTCCTTGTTTATATAGCCTGTTAGGATTAAGGAAGCATTAAGGTACATCTTATGTATCTGGCTATAGATGTATAGATGGCATAGAAGACCTCAATAAGATAAAAGGTTGTGTTGTCTTTCTTTTTGGGAAACTAGCATCTGAAAAAAAAAAAAAAATTCCTCTGCTTTTTGACATTTACTACTGTATTCAGTAGCTTTTCCTAGGTAAAGTATTTCTGGTTAAAGAAAAAAGCACTGCAGGTTTTATAATGACTATCGCAACAATGACAGTTAATCCCAGACCATTTCCTAATGAGGCGCATGTTCATACTACCACCTAGTGCAATTCATGCTTCAATGCAACAGCGTTGTACAATATCACGTCTTTATTATTAATGAATTCCTCTGAATGATTAATCTTGCTGATGCACTTATTGACTATAGTAATAGCTCTCTATTAACAGAAGAAACAGGAATAAAATATAATTGTTCTTCTACCCCTAAGCAAATAGCGCACTGCTTTCCATACTTGATCTGCCTATTTTTCTCATGTGCACATAGCAATTTTGAGATAGTAATCATTCCCCTAGCACAACAATACCCACCTACACTCCTGCTGTGGGTTTGTATGAATGAACAGTGGCTGGTTTGTATCAGCACCCTATTAGTATTTGTAGTGTTAGTTGGAAAAACATAGTGGATTGTCTTGTGCTGTGATGTGTAAAACCACAGTAAATCTCTGAGATCTTAGGTATTGGCATGCTGCTCTTAATGAAGAAAAGTACAGACTAAACAGCAAATGTTGCTGTTCCTTATTGTGTAGCTGTTACTTTCGAGCCATTCTAGTTCTATCAAGAAACAGCCTTTTTTAAAGGTAGGTCTGGTAGGCTTTCATGAATGACATTGGGATTTTATAGATAAAATAATACACATAAAACATTCTGATCATTTACAAAGGGCTTTTTTTTTTTTTTTTTTTAATATATATATATTTAATACCGTAATCCTCATTTTATCTCTACTAATGTATTATTTCAGAGTCACAATAAGGATATTATCATCGTTTCCTTTTAAAAAAACTTTCTGAATTTCATATTTACTGTTGCTATTAACTCCCCAGCACTACTCTAATGCTGTGTCATAAGGAAAATATACAAGTAATTAGCTTACTGTGCTGCAGAACTTTCTCTAATACTGCCTGTATTTTTCCTTGCTCAGAAAAATAAATGTTGTATACTTACTTCATATGCAGAAATAATACAGATCTATTAATAGAAGTTCTCTCTATGGACTAAACTAATCACAACATGTTCCCCATTCTGAAAGAACTAAATACATTTTAGTTTCAATAAGGAACTATTTTTTTTTTTTTTTTTTTTTTCCAGGCCTTTTCTTTTGAAATTAAGGTAATACAGAAAAGAGTCAGATCTAAAGAGACAGGAAGGATTAAATGCCTTATAAGCTAAGCTTAAGACGCAAATAACTGAAGTTTCACTGATCTGGAATTGCAATGCGATTTTTGCAAAGGATATTACCTACATCAAAAGTTGTGTGTTTAAAACTTAGGGTACAGATGTGGAGGGTGAAATTTGGGGCTGATAGATAATTCACTGGACTTAGCAAGACTGCAAAGTATTAAGATATGAACAAGAACGTAGAACAGTTAATATAATAATTGTACGCTGTAGTGTTGTGTGTTGTACAGGTAACTTTTCAGACAGGCTAAACCCTTCTAAGAGCAAACATCAAATACGGTGTTGCAGTCTGTCCATGCTACTAGCACTGGCTGGTGCTATAACATGGCTTCACTGTCACGGTTACACGATGGGCAGGTGTGGCTACACGTTTACCCTATGAACTTCAGAGGAATGAAAGATTATGTCTTACAGGTGAATTTTCTTTATTTTGGGGGGGCAGTATTCCCAAATAAACATTTAAAATGCACCCTCTAATAGATGAATACTATGGCTACTCGATGCAGAAAGGGCAAAGAGCTTCAGTATATTGTTTCTGTTTTGTGCTTGGAAAGAAATGTGTTAATTTAAGTGAATTCATTGCTAAGTAAGAGAGAAGTTAGACATCTGTTAGGAATGAGTTTTTTAAAATGATCACGTCTGGATCATTTGCACCTAAAAATCCTTGAAGGACCGATCTTTGACTGAGGCACTTCACATACACCAACCATTTCTGAAATTAACTTGGGACTGCTGGGGAAATTGCAGAAGCAGGAAAGCTATGAATAGCTCCCCAGTGTTTGAAAAGGACTTTTAGCTAAATGACCAGTTAACCTGACTCGAGCTCCAGGTGGAAGAGTGGGAGGGAGCATGGGATTGCAGTGTTAAAGAATTAAACAATAGGAATGCAATTAATACAAAGCAGCATGGTTTTTATAGAAAATAGACCTAATTTAACTCCTTGAGATAGAACAGTTGTAATCATACTGCATAGATATCATAAGCCTTAGCTGCTAGAAGACATTCAGCTAGCACAAAATACTACTGTTCATCTAAAATAAGTGGCACCCTAGCACATAACAGTCTATAATCAATGACTGAAATCTGACACTGATGGTTTTGAAAAATAATTCCAGAGAGGATTAATCATCCAGTGAGGCTGTTTGCAATTCCATCTTCCAAAGAAGAGCGCCCAAAGGTGATGCTACAGTTTTATGCATAACCTGGACGTAAACATAATTAACCGCTGATAAAATATGCAGATGACACCGAGACTGACAGCAGGATAGATAAAGGTGGTGACAAGACCATCACACCGAGTAACATGGGTAGCCTGGCAAACAGAAGCCATGCAATTAGCTAATGCTATAGTGCATACAGATGCAGAGCTGCACAGCTGAGAATAACCAAGGTTAGAAGTACTGGGGCAGGGCCCGGAGCGCTGCTCTGGAAAACAGCAACTTTGAAAAGTGCTTATAAATCATCTTGAACAACTGAGTCAACACAAACTTGAAATGTGACGTGTGAGGTAAAAAGGCTTAACAGGAATCTGTAAATCTATTCAGGAAAGCAGTGTGTAGGAGTGAGAAGGCAATTTTATGTTTATATAAGCACTGACGAAGCCAGCACTAGAATATTGCTTGGAAGTCAGGTGTCAGTGTTTCTAACAGTGCAAGAAATGGAGAGGGTGTATGAAAAAAGCTACAAAGATTATCTGAGCACTGGAAAAATGCCTCACTGTGAAGGACAGGAAGAATGCAATTTGTTAAGCTTATCAAAAAAGAGTCTGAAAGGTAACTTGATTGCAGCACAGAAGCACTAGCACAAGGAGAATATACCAGGTATTAAAAGACTTTTTAATCTCAGAAGAAAAGGCTGAAGAAGAAACATGGGCTAGAAGCATCAGCTGACACATTTGAACTATCAATTATAAAAAGATCAGTGTGCCAATTAGTCAGCAGAACAGGCCTGATGCATCTCCCCTCTTGCAATCCTCAAACTAAAGCTGCGTTCCTTCCAAAGAGATGTATTTTAGCCTGACTATCTTATTGATCTCAGCCTCACAGTATGATTCCACCTCCTTTTATGTGAGTTTGGTGTATTCGCACTCTGCATGATATTTATCCCAGTTTTGCATAGAAATAGTACATCCTTACATCAAGCCAATAGAATTACTTTAAAGGCAATGTGTCGAACATCGTTATATATAAATGATGAGATAAGAAGTTAGCAAGTCAGTAAAAAGCAGTATTTTCTGATTACAATTATATACTGGAAATTGTCACGTAAGAGGTAAAATTTATTATTAATATCAAAGAGCCACTAGATGGCACTGGAACATCCCTTTACAATCCTCTCACTTTGAATGATAGCCTGGTTATCCATATTTTTTAATCAAGACTAAAAGGAATTTATGAACCACAGAATGAAGAATCCAAGGGACATACAAATCTGATACTAGATAGAATGAATTTTCTTTGTTGTACATGATATACTATTCATTATTTAGTTTATGACTAAGTTATCTTCAGGCACTTACATGTTTGGAGACTTTTTAAAAGAACTTAATCAGTATCAAATTATATCAAATGTGCCTTAGAATATGAATCGAACACCATTCCAATCCACAGTTTGATTGCTGGCCAGATCTTGTTCTCTTCCTGCTAGAATAAATTTAGTTAAATAAATTGCAACAACACCGTTCTAAAGTGAAATGTGATATCTCACATATATCTTGATATCAAGACTGCTTGGAAATTTATTAGTACACAATAACAGGAATTATTGTTTCAGTAAAATGCAAGAAATATAGTGTGTGCTTATAAAAACTCATTTCTGGCATTTCATCCATTTAATAAATTATTTACATCTAAAAATCTATCACTGGAAAGCAATTTCTTCCAAACAAGTTGATGTTATCTGTAAAAACTCAAGACATTTAGCGGAAAGAAAGGAATCTGTTCCCACCTCACATTTCCAAATACATTTTTAGGCTTCTCAGCTATCCAGACTGACAGACGTGTGCTGATGGGAGCAATCAAAGGAGCAGTGGAAGCTGGCAATATCTGAGAATTACTGCATAAGTCTGGTTGAAGAAACACACAGGGCATATATTTAAGGTAACACATCCAATGTTTGAGAAAATGCAAGTCATGTAGCACTTTAATTTCTGATACAACTTTAGTCAAACAATAAATGAAATACCAGCTTTCTGCTAATGACAATCCTGTGCTGAAAAGACCTACAAGTATCAGCAGGGGACTGGAGGTGACTGGGAAGGAATGTCTGTGCCTTGACTTTGGCCCTTCAGAGGATGTATGTCACCTGCATGGATCAGGGTGTGGTTTTGACAATTTGTGCTTTAGGAGTTTTACTTGTGAGCAGTGGAAAAGTGTCCTTCTGCAGATGAAGGTATTACTGAAAATAATAGTCTTTCAGCACAGACTGTAGATACTTTCATAAACAGAGAGCTATTGATTCTAGCCTTGTAGCTAGAATATAAAAAAGCATCTAGAAATTTGTCAAAAATCAGGCCCCAAAATTCATCAACTGAGCAACCAAATAATTACACAAGGCATTTGGATAAGGGTCTGAGAAATCCTAGCAGATGTGGTGAGAGTGGTGGGAATTTGGAAGGCTGGGCTATGGCTAGAACACATCAGCACTGTATGTCAGCTGCGTCAGCTCTCATCCGTAAACAGCTCAAAAGAAGCAGAGCAACTACTTGAATGTTGTATTGACAACCCAGGCATAGATCGTTGGACATTGAATCCAGTCCTTTACTCAGTTAACTTACTGTAGGATCACATCTCATTGCAGAACACAGAACTGGAACTCTTTTGTCTTCTTTACCCGATGGCTGCTTATTGCATTGTCAACCTTGGAAAATGGGTGTACAGCTTATCTACTAAATCTGTTAGCTTCTCATGGAAATCATCTGGAGGTGTTTTCTCTTAGTAAAAGCTTCAGGGCATTATTTCAGCTCAGCCAGTGGTAAAATCCTTTCTCCTGTTACAAACTGGTATCGAACCAAAGAAGACTGGTAAGCCAGTTGGCTTGCGCATGGAGTGTCTGCATGTGGTTGAGCCTGCAGCACAGAGATGCAGTGAATGGCAAATCAAAAAGCAATGTCTTTTTTTCCTCTCCAAGGACAAGGAGCATCTGCTACAGATAGGCAGCACAGCTGGTCAGGCACAGCGTCCTTAAGCAGGGAGATGTGATGAACAAGCCTCATTCTATTCTTCCTTTGCAATCATTCTTGCAGGAATTGTGACTCTCCTTTACACCTCTGTGTTGTTTCCTATGTGCTTTTCATCAAAATGGGATGTTTTTTGAATTTAGGTACGTATTATTTCTTAAGACACACATCCAGTTTTCAGTACTGCACTTCTCTATTGATTTGCAACTGACTACCTGTAACTTGAGTTTTTACCCCAGGGCTTCTGCTACCACCCCAAACCTGCACTCTCATATTCCCTAATTACACCTTTGTGGCAGGGCTTGGCCTTGCAGTTTTTCAGTCCATTTTTGATCTATACATATAATTCAGTCACAAGTTTTAAAAACAAATATTCCCTTCCTTTGGGGTCTAATTTTTTTTAGACAAGTCAACCACCAAACAAGTCAAACTCTACACAGGCAACCAGCCCTGGAGCTGGAGGCTGTGGCTGTGAACCCCATAAGCTATGTCAGCTGAACACGGACCTGAGACCCTAAATGACATTTTGTCCTGTGCCAAATATATGATTTTTTTCCTCGCTGACTCAGCGTGTCACTAAATTTGTACTTTTTAATTTGCGTGACATATTATTTATTTCTTGTTTGTCTTCAATTTATAACATCAGTTTGGCACTACCACAAATTCCACTGCATTTATGTCAAGCAGATAATTTGTGTGGGTACTGTTGCATTAGCTATCTGAAATTTTACTCCGTATTCTGATACTGTAGTGGATTTCATGTGTATGAAGTCTTTGATTTGAGTCATTAATAATAAATAAAATGACATGAAAATGTGGCAGCTTAATTCCCTTTTATAAAAACAAATACAACAACAAAAAAGCCCCAAACCAAACAAAATATTTTTAGTCTTTTTTTTTTTTTCCTCCTAGTTGCAGCTGTTCCATGTTTTAAAAATAGGTGCATATCTGGGGAGCTAACAGTAACGTGGGGAGATTTTGGTATAGTTAAGCTCTAATCTTTACTGGGGTTTCTGTTCTGTTTTGGCTTGTTGGAAATCCTGCTTCTTGAGTCTTCTGCTCCTCAGCATGGCCTCTGACCATAACTTTCCCCTTGCATTTTGGCTAAGTGCATCTCTCAGTTTCTTTGACTTGCTGTTGCTCTGCCTCCAAACTCATAAAGACTATTTCCTGGTCAAGTTCCCCCAGCAGCTAATCTAGTAGGGTTAGGGGTTTGACAGACCTTCTGTGCTAGGCTTCTGTGCTCAGACCTCTCTGACCCTGGTTAGTAAGCTCTTTTTTCAAGTTCAGTTTTTTCACAAGTCTTTTCAGGCCCATGTCCTGGCATAATTATTTTGCTGATAGATTTTATTTATTTATTTATTTATTTATTTTCACGTGGATCTCAGATTCTCCATGGGAATCACCTGTTTGCATTAGGCTGCTGCTGGGAAATGTCTTTTAGAAAGCATGGCTGGGAGCTGGGGTTTGATGATTTAAAAAATCAGTGTGCTCAGCTGTATCGTAAGGGGATGGGGCTGCAGAGCTGGGGTGCTGTGGTGCCAGGATATAAACCTGAGATAAAACAGGTCTATGTTCATGCAGTTCATATGTTGTGAAGGATGGGGGTGGGTGGGTAATGATGACGACTTGATGCTTGTCATATCTCAGTCCTTACCAGGTAGATTTGTTAATCTTAAGTTTTTCTTTAGCCCCTTTCAAAAATTAGGGAGATTTTCTGTGTTTCCCCTAACAAACAACTGTTTCTAGGTCTAAAGCAGAAGCATGGCTAATTTTTCCTATACTTTTTTAAATATAAGAAATCTAAGATGGCCTTTTTTTCTGTTTTTTTTTTTTTTTTTTTTTTTTTTTTTTTTTTAATTATTATTATTATTATTTCTTTTTTCTTCTCTCCTGGGACTCTCTTCCTCTTTTGTGCTAACTGCTTCAAGTATTCTATGGCACTAATTTTTTAATTTTATTTTGTCATTAAAAAAAGGAACAACTGATTCTTCTAGCTGCAGAGGCTCTGATATGCTAGGTCAAATGATTTTTTTCATAATAACTGTGTGTATTTTTATAGTAACTTGGCAATGTTCTGTAACATTAATTAAATAGGATGAGATTTACTTATTTTTCACTCTTTACTTTAAAAATTAATCACCTCTGGATTAAGAATTTTAAAGAAAATCCATGAAACACAATTTTTGCTTAATTTTTTGAGTTCTCCAGAGAGAAGTATTGTATTGGTCCCAGTTTATATTAATCATGGGACAGTGGTGACAAGTGTATTTTTATACTTGCAGCAATTAGTTTGTTTTACCCTACAACAGCTGGTTTAGTCCAGCATTAAATATTTTTTATAGTTGTTGAGAGATTTCTTTAGCCCAATAGAATTTATATTGATTTCTGTTTCACTATTTTTTTTTTTGGTGAGCTTTATTCTTGTTTTGCTGTTCTATTTATTCAGAGAGTTCTAGCCATTTGAATTGTTAATACAAATTGTGCTATATTTATGCTGTAATTTTGCTAAAATAATCAAGAATTTAGACCTTCATAGCTATTTAAATAAATGACTACATACATCTGAATCTTGCCACTAGTTTTCTGGAATCAGAAATATCTCTGAAAAGGGACTAAGTTGTTTAAATTTAAGTACATCCTACAAGGATCTCCTTCAGGGAAGAGACAAAACTTATAGAGAATTTGCTCCAGCAGCACTGGCTATTAAGAAATATAGTTCCAACCTCTTGGAATTATCCTAGTTAACCTGGTGGTTCAGAATACTCTTTGATACTGATGCTGCAGATCAAACCTTGCCTGTCTTTAAACTGCAGCTGTGTCCTAAGAGGGGGAAAAAAACTTTTTATATCTCAGGCAGAACTTGGCCAGTTTCCAAAAAGATCGATTCCTACCCTCTTAATAAAACATCTCTTGCAGTTCTTTTAATGACAGAGCTTGGAGGGCTCTTGGTGTAGAAAAACTACTGAAGATCGTTCACTTATATGGCTTACCATAAATGGAGGCATCTACTGATCAGTAGGTTTGAAAACTATTCTGGACAATCTTTCAGTATCACTAGAGTTGAGCTGTTTCAGAGAGCTTGTTATGGGATTGCATTGTCAGATGTAACCTAAATAGCCCACAGGTCCCGTTAAGTATTTCTTGACAATAACACCAGTCTTCCTCTCAAATGAGACCGCATCTTTACCTTAAAAGGAGAGTGTTCATTCTGAAAAACAGTATGTAGAGAACGAAGCTTGTGTTATAGGAACTTGGCTGTGTGTAGTAGGCTGTGTTGTCCATTCATGGGCAACAAAGAGGAAAATAAATATGGATAGCTGTTGAACTTGAGGGAGGATAAAACACACACGCAAAAAAACCCACACTTTTAAATGAATAAAATTTGATTTTAATGGCAAATAAAGACAGATACAAACTGCGGTTTAACCAAACAGCACCAAAAGCATGCTGGCAGAGCCTGCATAAAATTGTTTTAAAACTCTCAAAGATTAGTTTTGTGACACTTCATATGATACGCCACATATTATTCACTTGTCTGAAGACTTTTTTCTTGATAGCTTCTGTAAAACAAAAATAATTGAATTACAGAAAATCAAGTCAAATAAGTTCACTGTGTTCTTTACAGAGAAGCTTTTAAAATTATGCTGTTTTTGTTTCTGAAGTTTGACAAGCATAATCAAATTAATGGATGAAGTAAAAGAAAGCTATATTCCTCCAAAAGAAATTTAAAAATCATCATGACAGTCAGTAATACAAATTTTGCATGACTGATATTCTGCTATTGATGATAGTAGCAGCTGCATCTTCATGCAACTCCATCAAGGGCTCTGAAATGAACCTTTAAAAACACTTAATTTCCAAAAATGGGACTTCAAAATGTTTTTTCTCTTTGTATTATTGCACAGACTGACAATCAAGAAATTTGAAGTCAAGAATGACATTTAGAGGAAAACACACTTTATTATTATTTTTTTTTTTTTTTGTGAAGAACTTGTGAGTGGACAAAATACTTCCATAAAGGATGCTATTATAGCCCTATTTCTCCATATTCCCATCTTTCATTTAACTGACAGCTGGAATTAAAGATTAAATTATCTACTAAATGCCTTTTAGTTTTTACTTTTTGCAGCTTTCAAGAAATTAATGATTAGTGCTAGTCTCCCAAATAGGTCTTGTGCTAAAAATGTATCTTTACATTCTTTTCTGTGCTTCTTTTTTTTTTTTTTTCCCATGAGAAATGATATTCCTGGACATTTGGAAATAATAGGGTAAAACAAATGAGAATTGAGTGCGCCTGCAATGCAAGGATGTTTGGCTATGTACATAGTATTAAAAAAAATGCTTATCTAAAACCACTGTTAATCATCTTAAATTACACATTTAGAACTAAGATTATCAAACACTTGAAATATGTAGGGAAAATGGCATACCATTTGCAGAATTTCAATTTCTGTTCGAAGAGTCTCATAGATACTTTCCCAATCATCATCTTTGTAATTTTCCAATTCTTTCTTAAGCCTGTTTGTCAAAAACAAAAAATAAATCAGAGAACGGCTGTTTGGATTACGTTGTTCAACCTGGGTCCCAGTTGTCAAGCTGACTTATGTGAGAGAACCCTCATTGATCTATTTGCATGATCAAGACTTTGCTACTTTTGTAGTTGGCAGTCAATATGCCACTCTCGGACGGTATCACTGGATTTCATCCATCACTGGCAGTTGTGGTGGCAGCGTGAGGAACCTCGAAAAACGTCAGTTTGGGTTTTTACAAAGTGTATCTCGACTAACAGTGCTTCATTAGACAGATTTCTAGAGTATGCTGTTATAAACCATGAAAGATTTATGGCCTCATTAGTCATCATTTTCCTTATTTAAACATGTGAGTTTGAGTGTTGATAGTTGGGAAATACCATATGGTCCTGTTCTTACTTTACTTGGGCATCCACTCGGAGCTGCTGGCGAGGACAGAGTATCGGATTAGATGGGGCCTCTGCCTGACCGCACGGGGCAGTTCTTGTGCAGCCCTTGTTGCGTGCCCCTCCGCAGGCTCCTTGGCTGTTGCTGCTGTTTTCTCCCCACTGCTCCAGCCCTTGCTATTTTCCTAATAGTCTCAGACAGGAATTCTCTAACTTCTCTACAGTAAGAACTACTTTTAATAAAGGGATTATTCCCACTCAAGAGAGCATTGGGTTTTCCCCATCCTTTCAAGTTTATACGATAGCCCCTATGGCTTCTGTCTCTTGTAGGCATGAAGCAGTTTTTACAAATAGCTCCTGATTTTACCATTGTATGGAAACAATTAATAAAACCAAATGTTTTTATTCTCAATTGCTGCAGCTACTGAGTCACTGCAGCTCTTTTCCAAATATTTTCATAGAATGAAAAGAGATGGGGGGATTACCTAACGCTGTCTACAAACAAGGTTCGCAAATCCAGTGTTTTAAAAACATATAATATAGTTTATTTTGGGGGGAAAAAGTCCTCTATAGAAAAAGAGATTCCAAGGGGAATATCAGTGTTCAGGAAACACTCGAGTCATTGGTCCTGCTAAAAGAAGAGGCCTAAACTTTGCACAACACTGACTATATTGGTTTAGATGAATGCTCTGTAAGCCAGGAGAAATTTTCATTGAGAGAAGCTCAATTCAAGGTCTAAGATCAGCTTCTGATCTTGGTTAAATCAGGTTAAGTTCATTGCCTTCCCTCCTCATTTTTTCTCTGTGCTCTCTGCTAGTGTGATTTTAGAACCCTCATTTAAGACAAAAACAAACCCAAACCAACCAACCAAAAAGCTCTGCTTTGCTGAATTGACTTTAACAGGTTCTTTTTTTTTTTTTTTTTAATCTCTGAAAAACACTCTCATTGTATGCCACATTGGAACACTGCTGCATAGCCTGTTTGCAGCTTGTCAGCTAAGAATGATACCCATCCATGTTTAGGTGTACACTAAGGACAAAACAAGGAGAAAATAACCAGTAACAGTTGCTAATTTGTGTCTTGGGGTTGTGAATTAATTATTATTGATGATGTGCTTCTGTGAAGTTTTGCTTATGGATTTTTAAATTTTATATAAAATATTTTACAGAACTTTTAAATATGATGAAAGCACAACTCCTTATATAGCATCAGGTAGTGGTGATAAAAGTCATTTATTCAAATGTGGTTAATTTTTACATTAATCAATTGATTTTGCTTTCAGGTCTTCCGTCTTTCTTATTTAGAAGCTAGATAATTACAGTATGTGCCAGGAATATTATACTCACAGAACAAGGGCTGTCTGTTAGGTTTCAGTCTACACAATTAATGCACTGGAGATGCCTGACTTTCTGAATAAATGATGAAGTTTTACCAGAAGGAATGTCAGACAATGGAACTGTTCAAAATAATGCTTAACCTGGAAGCAGACTTAGCTTTTTTTATTTTACACTTAAGATAAACAGGATACTTATATTCATCTTTTCACTATCGAATCAAATGTGCAAACCAATTATTTATGGAACTATACTGTCTAGGTGTAGGGCAGGTTATCTGTCACTTTTGGAAATGGAAAGAGATGTGCCTTTTGCCAGATGGATGAATGTGACAATTCTACCCTCCTTACAACTATGATAAAAAGCAAATCTGTTTAAAAAAAACAAACAAACAAACAAAAAAAACCAACAAAAACTGAAGAGATAAATTATTTTTTCATCTTCCACATAATTTGTTCTTATTTTTAGCACGTTGGTCTTCTAGAGGACAATCAAAGGTATTTTTTTAAAAAAAGTCTGGATTGACGCTGTATTAGTAAGTTACACTGGATTGACGCTGTATTAGTAAGTTACAGAATCACAGGTAATGGGCTCTATGACTAGCTGGGCTGGAAATGGCATGTTTGTGGAAGGAGGTTCGAAAAACCTTCAAGATAAGGCTATGTTTTATTATTGGTATTTAAATCAAGTACGTGGGACAAAAACATCAGTTTTTTTGTTTGTTTGTTTGTTTGTTTTTTCAGATGCTAACTGGCCCAAGACTACACTCAGCTATCAGTGGCCTGTTTTCCATTACTCTCAAATGCTAGAATTGAAAAAGAGATGAAGATGGAGATCACTGAAGTTGATCGATTTTGCAGCTTTGAAATGAGCACATCTATTAAATATCATTGGCGTTTGTGGTTGATATGCACTCTATTTGAATTTTAGCTGTATATGCAGAAGGAAAATTGGAAAAATAATTGTGAAATCAATAGTTGTTGGTATTATGAATTGAACTGTGATGAAAAAGATATTGTCAGACAGATTCCTCTGAAAATCATCTACAGGTTCATAATACTGAACTTAGTAGCCAAAACTTGCACTCCAGAATGATTTTATGTAAGAGGTCTCAAAGCAGAAATAGTTTGTGTGAATATGCATTTTAGAGGTATTTTTGTCTAAGTGGAAGACAGATCCGACCTGGTAATTGTTGAGGTTGCAAAAGGTGCAGACTCTTTCTTGGTTGTGTTTTAATGAGACAAGAAAAATATTTTTCCTTGTTCTTCTTCTTGCCTCTGACTTGTGTATGATTACTGTTCCATTTTTTAACCATAGGTACAAGGGAGAACATTAGCGTATTATAAGCAGAATTGCTTGATTCTGGTATACAGGGAATAGAATTTATGACACCAAACTGGAAGTTCCCTAACTTTCAGAGTATCTATGTTGATTTTCCTGAACTTGATTAGAAAGGACAGGAGAAGCATTTATAAAGGTTTTAAGACTGTATTTAAACTGAAGAAAAGAATAAAAGACTGGTTTACTGTCTCAAGGAAAAGCAGTGCTAATGCATTGGGGCCATTCAGTCTCAGTACTGGGAGTAAATTAATGTGTATAATTCTAAAGTGAGTGCAAGATTTTGCTGGGTATCTACAATTTGCTACTAAACAGAAAATGCTATTGATACAGCTGAAAAAGTCAATGAATTTCATAGTATTATCAATTGATTGAGGAAAGGAGAAAATAAATCCTGAATGGAATTCAGTATCTCAAAACACAGCTCAAGCACTTCAGTTGAACAAATAAATTATAAAAGCATGTGCTCAATGGAGCAGAAATAGAATAAAAATTAAGGTGTAGTATATATATATATAAAATAATAAATACTAGCAAGAAGACAAACTAACAAAAGCAAACAGTGTACTAGGCTATGTAACAACTGGAACTATGTAACGTAAATGAAAATAAATGGAATAACATTAAAGAAAAAATAGGGGAGAGATTCCAAATGAAGCATTACAAATAAAGTTGCCTTACAGTATTCCAGGTTGAGGTTGCCTTGACCAGCAATGTTAAAACTCGTGTTTTTTTTTTTTTTTTTTTTTTTTGTTGGAAATAACTCTTTGCTTTTATATTTTCCACAGCTATATTTACTTCCATTGTCTATAGTTATCTTCTGATAACATAGTATGCTCAGGCCGCTCTCCTTTGCTTCCAGGTATCTAGTATTGAAGCCCTTAGTACAAATACATAACTAGCACTGTATATAATTACATTCCTCCTCTCTTTTATTTACTTCATTCTGCAAGGACTGAAGTTCTTATATTCCTTCACACTATTTTCTTAAAAACACTTTTTATTCCAAAGTTGTTATTTAAAAAATTGGACAAAATCAGCTGTGACTGTAGTTACCTTCTTCCAGCTCTTTTTCTTTTTCCTTTTCTTTTTTTTTTTTTCAGCTCTATTACTGTTATTTCTATTAGTCATTTTCTTTAAAAAATCTGTTAGAAGATTGTCATTAAAAAACTCATTTTGAAGCACATATATTACTCCAGAGATTGATATTTCCTGATTATAAAATTTAACATAAAATTAAATTGAAAATATTTTTTCAAAAACACCAGAACCACGGCCTTAGGCGGTCCACTGTTAGCATGAAACATTTGTTCAGCTCTAATGAACGTATTTCTTGTTAAGATTCAGGTGAAAGAAAACATCACTTTTCCTTCCTAATTTTGGCAACGGAGTTTCTCTTTCTGTATTCCAAAGTTTAAGAAGCAATTCTATATTTCTTGGAATTATGCAATATGCAATGCCTTGAATTCTTTTTACAAAGTGAGCTGACCATGCATTTCCCTTTGCTACCGTGATTATGAAGTAGAACAGAAATTCAGGTTTTGAAGAAAAAAAAAAAAAAATCCTTAGTCTACCTTTTAGAATAATGTGACAAATGTAAATTTTAGGTAGAAACTGTCTGCTCTTAGTCTATATAAAGTTCAATTAAAATTATTTCTAATGATTTTCCTGAGATGATACACAAATCTAAAATCGTGAAACAAGATAATTAATACAGGAAGTAATTACAGTAAATATAATAGTTGAATGCCATAGTTAGGAATTTGTTGGTATCAGTGAAAGGCTCTGCTTGCTTCTGTATTGTTCCACTTAAGTGAAGCTACTTGCCACCAGCCTGGGAAACGTGACTCAAGCGAGCTGTTGCCAAAGTTCTCTCAAAGTTCTGAGTGTGGGGTTGGCATTAGCAGAGCAGATGATGACATTCTTTTATTTTAATTGCACATCTTTTCAGAAAAAGCCCTCTTTTCTTAAAGGTATCTCTGTATTATGCATCCAGATCACGAGACTTGTGACTTTCAGGGTGCCCATGTTGACGAATAGGGTAAAGTGTCTTGAAGAGAGAAAGCAAGAAAGGGAAATTTGTATGTGTTTGTTTTTTGGATCTATTACTTTTTTATAGCACTTTACAACTGAAAATATTCAGTGATACTGAAGCAAAACCACTTCAAGTTCATGCCAGAAAGAAAGCACTTTATGCTGTCAAGACCAGTACGAAGGATGCTAACAAGCATGAAGAATTTAGCTTTTAAGACTAACAATCAAGATGGCAACATCAACAAAAACCTCAGAAGTTCTCTGAGTGAAAATTACGCAGCTAAAATGTACTGCAATTCTAAATTAACAATACATAAAGCAAAAAACAAAACAAAACCCTGTAACAGTCTTTAATTACATTGTTATTTTCACAAGTGTTGAGGGAATTCAGGTTGTTATAAATTTGAATATTTATTTCTCTTAATGGCTTAAAGTGGGCTTCAAGTCTCTTATTTTCCTAGTCTTTTTTTTCCTCCCTCTCATTAGCTTTCCAGAATTTTACTAGTTACTAAAATGGAACAGTAAGCAAAATAACAGAGTTTCAGTATTTTAAATTCTCTGCATGCTCAGTAACATTTTAGTATTTTGTGAAAAAAAGTTTCAGAAGGAGAGAAAAAGTTTACAGAATACAGAATTAATTTCAATTCAATAATAAATTAAGCCAAATCACAATGTAATTCAGCATAAGAAAAAGCCTAACACTGAAGATTGCACTAGAAAACTTCAAAATGCTGTATAAAAAGAATCATTTTTAATGAAATTTTTTTCTTAAAAAAAAAAAAAAGAATAATTCTTTTACCACTGAACATTCAAGCCTGTATATGCAGCAGTCAGTATATCCCACATGCGTGCTGGGAATGTAACTGGAAGTCAAAGGTTTGCTGTATCTTTTTATATGCAAAATGCAGTGTACTTTATACCTTATCTTGAATTTGTAGTCACAGCAGTCTGTCAAGAAGGGAGTTAGAGTCAACACTGTAGAGTTGTAAAATTTTTTGAGCAGGTTGATCTCAAAAAAAATAAATAAAAATAAAAGCAGCTATCAAACTACTGAAGCATGTGGAACATTCCTAGTTGTGATGGGGATGATTAACTTAAGTACAGAAAACATTTTTTTCATCTACTGTATGTGATAACTTTATGCAAGGACAGTGTGATTGGAATTATGAAAGTTCAGGAGTTAGTGATGGGCAAAGTATAGCAGCGAGTCATGGAACGTGGCTTCTGCCTTTGGTAGTACTGCTGGCAGCAGTTCACCCTAGCTAACAAGAAGGTAGAGCACTCCCTGATCTCAAAGAACTTCACTGACCTGAACATTCAGGATGCTGGTAGACTTGATACCTTTAACTTAGCTGGAATGGTTCAGTGAGTCCTGCCTTAATTGCAACTACCAAATTTTGCCATGAGGGTTATTGCTGGCACAGTTTAGAATCATTACTGGTCATATGACTGCTCCCAGTGGATTTCAGCATGAAATAAGATCACGTCATTGTCAGTGTTTTGTCAGAAAACATTCCTTCTAGGGAAGGGCTCGAGAGGCAAGCACAGAATTGAAGATCTATTAAAATGCTGGATTTTGAAAGTGTGCCTTTTGGTACTGCTGTATCTCATTAAAATAAAAATAAAATAAACCATAATATATTTTTCTCTAACTTTTGGAGAAGTACATACTCAAAATAAATAAAATTTTCTTTAGTCCTTATCCATAACTATATCTGTACTCAACATTTACATTTCGGTTAGCTTTTTCCAGTATCTTACGTGTTTTAGAACAACCTTGTAAATGCAATAGCAGTAGCTGGTGGAATTAACAGTGTGCGCTTCTCACGACCTTTTGTAATTCTTTGATGGATTTGGGAGAAATTTTATGAAAGTGCAGATATGGTATAGGGCATTTTTCTCAGATCAAAGATAAATTGCTGTAATTTGAATTAGCTGGCTACACTCTTCAGGTGAAATGCAATTTACTTTAAGATATATACTTAATTGTAATGAAGATTCTTGCCTTGCCAGCTACTTTTGATATTGATTTTTAAGCTGGGACTAGGTATGTGATCCAATAACAGACTTAGAGGGTGGCCTGGGAGCTACATATATCAGGTTATTGATGCTGACTGTCTCTCATGTTTGTTCTAAGGAAGCATTAAACACGTTGGTATTTTTGCCATTTAAAAATGTTGTGGCTTCCTACATCATAAAAAAGACAGAATCAAATTTTGTGCTTTATAGAAAAAGTATGAATTTTGATTCACGCTGCTTGTATTATGTCAAAATATTCCTCTCTTTATAATGTATGCTGAATGTGATTTTCAGTAAAAACTAGAACTATATTCCTGCAATAGATTCTATATGGGGGAAGGAGAACTGGGGGGAAACAGAAGGTGTGGGGGAGAAGCCTTCATTAAAGAAAAACTTGGTCTTCTTGATGGCCTCCTTGTAAGCATTGTAGGGCAGTTAGGTCCTCCCAGAAGGACTATATATACTGAATTATATGTAATATACTGTAAATTCCCTTTCATTCTCTTAATTCAATAGTCCAGATGAAGAAGTCATGAGTAGGTTTAAAAAATAAATGGTAAGAGGTGTACAAGAATAAAAAGATGTAGGATGTGGGATACTTCTAAACAGCACAGCACTGTGACATAGAGAAGCAGATAAATGAGGATTGCCTGCGTAGCTCTACTGAAAAGCAGAATCTATTAGTGCTGACAGAAGTGCAATGACAAAGCTCTGCTGCTTCTGGCAGCTGAGGTAACTTGTTCAAAGCTATCTTTCTCTATCAAGCAAAGAGCTTATGCACATATATATGAGACCCAAGGCCAGAGCAAGATAAAAGTATGATTTAGACAAATCTATCATGAATTATGTCCAGTATCTGAAATGAAAAAAATATCTTAATATAAACAAACTTCAGTATATTGTTACACCATAATGAGTGTTTGCTTTTTGTGACAGTAGTAACAGTAGTAGTAGCACTTTATATTTTGCACTACATGCGATTATCAAATAATGTAAGTTTATCCTGACCACAAACTTAGGCACTTCATGAAGTAAAAGATCTCATCACCCTCCTTGCTTTAGCTGTAAATGACATTTTCTGTTTTTTCTAGTTATTAAAACTCAGCATATTTTATCCTCTCTTTTGTCTTCCACCTAGGTAAAAACAAAGTGTAGTTCCATGGAGCTGTAATTAAATTTTACTAGGTAAAAAAAACAGACATGTATGGGCTTGAATGACTTGCCTGGGACCTCACAGTGAATCAGTGGCAGAGCTGGGGATTTAAAGAATTGCTGTGTGCTACTTCTGTAACTTACACAGAGGAAACCTGTTACAGAAAACTAATTATGACAATTTGAATATTAAGTGGCATTATGGCAGTAAACTAATCCATGGGAAGTGTATTATTTAGAAGAAAGCCGACAACCTCATATATCACAAAACCTAATATATCATGGTGGAATGAATAATGTAAAGGAGTGAATTATAACAGCCTGTCTTACAACTGCAACAGAATTGCAACTGTTATTATTATTTACACTGTCCTGTATGTATATGTTGAATGCAAAGTTTTTGCTACTGTATGCGGAATTGTAAGCTAATTAATTTTTATGCTGAGGGAATTTTGGCTATGTCTCAGCGCCATGTAAGAGGTTATAGAGTTAGTAATAGGGCTGATATATCATTTTTCTTTCAGAAACTGGTATTCAGCAAAAAAATTGGTCTTTAACAAATCGTCTTTCAGAAAAATGCCCAGACTTCCCTGCTAAATTTTATTTCTTCATTGAACCATTTCAGAAAAATATACTATATTTATTTTAGTCAAGAACAAATAAATGTATAGAAGAAAAGGGTGATGTTACAAAAGTTCTGTTTTCCCTAATAATTTCTGTTAGAGAATATTTTGAACCAGCTCTTCTAAGAGAAGTTTGCATTGTCTATTAAATATTTTAAATACCCATAGGCACTTTCACATGGAGCACCACAAAATTAGAAAAAGAGTTACTTTTGTGATGGGGGGCTTTTTGCATTGAAACTTTTTGTTTCGTTTTGTTTTGTTAAAGTTCATTACAGGCTTTTTTGTATGGTGAAAATGTAAATGTCACACTTGAGCAAGCTGACAACAAATGAGTCATGACTACTCACTTCCTGGGGAGCAATATTGACTATTAAGGGAGACTGTGCAAGGTCTTCTGTCTTGTTTAAATCTTCAAGATTTTGTTGTAAAGTAGCTTAATTAGAAGTCAAACTAGAACTGATGGCAGGGACAGCAGCGAAAATAAATCTGCATTAAGCTCAGTGCAAAGCTCACCTGATCTAAAGAGGTTTTTGTGGCCCATCCAGTCCATCATCATTCAGCCAGTCAGTACATGTAGCACGATGGGTAGCTCATCAATATTCTCTGTACCACCACCACTATTTTTACAAAGACTGAAGAAACCTACCACCCACAGAGCGAGTTTTGCTCACCCTCCAAGTATGACTGTGACTTCCTTGCAAATGCTTTCAGTTTTTAGTTCATTGCAGCATGTATGTAAGGGTGAAAGGCTGTAATCAACAAAGGGAATTTGTGTTCTGTAATAAACACAATTGGTTCCTCTGATTTCCAATGAATTGTATAGGAATATACAAAAAACCAGTAATTACTATCATAACTAGAACTACAGACCTAAAATTAAATTTAAGAATCTACTAACATGAGACTCTTACCTTAAACATTCAGGATCGGTCTGAGGTTTTTCAGTGACTTGGACTTTCTCGGTTTCTAAATCTTTTGTTGTTCCTTCAGCCTCCTTGATTAATTTCTCAAGGTCTAAACATACATTTATAACGTTGTTATTGTTTTATTAATCATGCATATTCAATGACAGTCTGCATTTTCTAAATTTATCGTTTTTTTTTTTTTTTTCTTTTTCTGCGAAACTGCTTGTAGGATAAAGGCACCTGAATAATGAACATGTATTATTTTAGTGTTGTAATCAGTATATACATTACAATCTTTTAGAAAAACTTGTTCGCTTTCCCAAACAATCTGTGACCATATTTATAGCCTATCCTTCCTAGCTCATTTACTGTTACATGTTAATTATATATTTGCAAAAAAAAAAAAAAAAAAAACCATTTCTTACCTTTTTTTTTTTTTTTTAACCCAAATTTCAAAATAATTCCTATTGTCCTGTCATCACTTATGAAACAGAACCTTTCTTGGTTCTCTCTGTATAGCTGTTTCTTTTATTGGGGTTCTTCTGTATTTGACACCTTCTTGCCAGTCTTGTGTGTGCATCTCTTTTTTTATGCATTGCCTTTAATACACAAATGTCAGTAAAAAATAACAGCTGAGTTTAGAACTCAGAGACAGTTTTGGCTTGGTCATCTATCAGCCCAAGCAATGTTGCTTAAACATTTGAATTTTAGTAACATTCTTTAATTACAGGTTAATGGTTTGTAAACAACACTTAGGTTGATTTTAAATTCACTTTGAAACATGTAATTCTCCGCTTAAGTATTTGTCTTACTAGCAAAAGTAGAATTTTCTTTTTCATATTTATAGGTTATGATTCCGCAAAACTGTATGCCTCACTATCAGTGACATTCAATATAAATCTTAATGAACTCCACAATACTTGTTACAAACATATTTTAAAATGATGTATTACATAACATACACTATGAAAAATCTTATTTCTACAACTTCTTTTTGCTGAGAAAAATAACTTGACAGAAAGGATCCATTTATCAAGACAGAAATAATTACCATAACGAGTGATTATCAAGCGCACCTTTGAGTTCACTTTGGAGAGTAAATAATTCCTGCTTTAATTCATTCTTCTGCAGCTGGAGAGCGTTTAACTGAACACTTTTATGTTCCATTGACTCCATTTCTAAGATTAAAAAAATACAATTTAAATTAAAATGCATTACAGTTTAAGTCTTCATAATATAAACTTAAAGATTCTTTATGACTTCTATTCATCTTTATCTATTGAAAAAGAACCTTAAATACAACCCAAATCAGTTGTATGAAATCCAGCTCACAGGAAATACGTTATGTAATGTATTCCTCATTGTGAAAAGGAATGGTTTTAATGTTCTTAAGATGGTTACATATTTTGTTGACTGGGCATAAAAATAATTGCAAATCTTTTGCTTTAGAGTTACTTCAGCTATAAAGGAAGATGACTTATTGAATAGGTGGTAAATAAACACCTTTCAGCTGGACTAAAAGAAAAACACCTCAACATATTTTGTTTAGTATTACGGATGCTTGAACCAGAATGTTGAGATGTCCTCAAACAATTTGCTTGTTATGAGTTATTTTATCCTGTTCACTTAAGTGCTGATAGTGTGCTCAGGACTGCAGCAGTCAGAAAGCCAGAGATGTATCTCAAAATGTGCAATTTAAAAAGGATCTAATCGAGACAGCAACTGAACCCAGAGAAGGAGGTTAGTCATCTTTCATGTTCTGCTGATCTAACTTTCAAGAGACCATTTGACTGATCAGATTTGTCTGAATATTTAATTCTATCAAATAAATTAATCATTAAAAATAATAGGTGCCACCAAACACAGACTTTTTTTTTTTTTTCAGCTGTAGATCAGAATCAGAGACATCAAATACAGAAAGGAAGTATAACCAAATACAAACTCAGATAGACAGTTTTATTTCAGTAACTTTACATCAGAAGTCATGGAATACAAAGTGCTGACACTTGATGAATAATGAGACTGGAAAAGACTTTGAGGGGTCATCTGGTGCTTTCTTCCTCCTGAAGGCTACAACATCAGCCATGCCTCTGTCACTTCTGACAGATGCTTGTAAAACCTGCTTTTAAAGACGTTTGGTAATGGAGAATCTACAATTTCCTAAGGCAGATTGTTTTAATTGTTCACTATTCTTATTTCTATGAAAGATTTCTCAGTCAGCAGACACTCCCTTACTGTTTTTAAGCTTGTTGCTTTTTATTCAGTTCACTACAGGTATCAAGAATCACTTTCTTTTTTTTACAGAACCCTTTAAACATTTTAAGACTGATACCCATCTTCCAGCAGTCTTTTCCTCCATAACTTAAAGAGTTCAAATTCTTTCCTTTTTTCCCCTATGTCCTCCAGATCTCTGATCACCCTTAACTGTTTCCATGTGAACTGTCTCCAGCGGGTCCACATTTTTTCTTGAAACGCAACATCCAAGACTAGATACACAGTACTCCAGCTAAGAATTTAACTGCCCTAAATAAAGTGAAAGATTGTTTTGCATGTCTTAGAGGTCAGAATTATGTTTATGTGTCTCAGTATGGTGTCGATATTCTGATGTCATTGTCTCATGTTCGGCTTGTGATCCATGATGACTCCAATGCCCTTGCTGAAGGATTGTTTCTCAGTCTGACTCTATTCTGGGAAATCTCATACACCGTATCTTAACTCAGAGAGAAACTGTGGCTATAAAGGACCAGTCATACCAGACAACTCTGCATACAATTTTTTGAAGCTAAGAAAATTTACAAAATTCAACCAAAGGTGATTATAATCATTGCAAACCGAATATAGTATGTTATGTATGGCAGTGCACCTCTGTGCTAGCTGACATTAGACATTGGGAGCTTTTGCAGATCTGCTTCTCCCTCTCATGGCTGGAAATGACTGAAGAGGTTGGAGAATAGAAAAGGCTTTAATGATCTTTGTGTAACATGGTATGTCAGACCATTCTCTTCCAGTTTAGTGCTAAGAGATAGCTCCAGACAGAAGGAGAATATGATTAAAATTATTGTTTTGCACACTTATGTTTTATTGATTTGCATTCTCCAGTAATCCAAGATGAAATCATTTAATATAAGACTTACCATTTTTTAAGAGAGCTGCCTCATTCTCTAAATCATTTATTTCAGTCTTGACTCTTTTTTTAATCAGAAGATCTCTATTACTTGTTAGTCCATATTCATTGTTAAACTCTGTTATTTCCCTAGCAAAATTATCTTCCTCTTCAGTCATTTTTCTCTTTGCATCTGTCTGAATAAAAAAAAAGTGAAAACCGAATATTCAGGTGAAAAAAAAGAAAGTATTTGTTAAGCTAGGCAGAGTGAAACATACTTACCATTTATCCTTAAACTTTACACATGCTATGTATTTATTTTCCTGACTTATGAGAACATGAAAATGGTCTACAGCTCTATCATTCTGTCTGCTGTCAGAATCTTTTTTTTTTTTCCTGACGAAGTGGAAGATATATTCTTCATAGAAAAACATTTTAAAAATCACCAGATTGTGTTACGGACTTGTGTCAGCAGTTTTAAAGTTATTTAAAAGTTATTTAAAGTTATTGAAATCAGTAGCAAGTTCTGTTTAAAGTCAGTAGCATAGTATGGCTATTCTTTTTTAGACTGTTATTAAATTAATTAAAGGTGTTGTCTATTCCTGTGCAAGAAGGCATGACTGATTGCAATTAAATAAATTTCACATTTCTTCATATACTAAAAAAATACTATCAGAGGATAGTATTTTTTTGCCTTTTAACTGAATAATATGACTGATATTTGTGATGATATTTGTATGATTTCTTCCCCCTCCCTGCCCCCCTCCCTTTAAGATACTTTGGATGCTGAAGTAGTATTACTTAATTAAAATGATTATTTGCTTAAGGGTTTAGTGGTGATAATGGTGATTCATAATGAATGTTGAAAATTCAGCTCTGGTGATTTGAAGTACAAATACGTATGCAGAGAAGAGTACTCATGCGTGGATTTAATAGTATCTAAAGACTCAAGGACCCACAATGAAGAAAGCGGAAGGCAATATTCAGGTTAGCATGACAGTAATTAAAAGAAAAAATTATTGTCTGTGTGTTGCAAGTAACTACCTTATGAGGTGGCTAAGTGTTTGTGGCCTCAAAGAGATTACGTGGAATGTCGTGATTCCTAAAACATTCTATTGGCCTCCCTGAGATTTTCCTTTGATACTTCTCAATCTGCTTTATTGTGGTTGAGGAAGTCCAGATTAAGGTGTGATTTTCCTACTTTTCTTTTACAAAGTAGTTAATTTGTCAGAATTGGAATTCAGTCATATATCAAAAATTAGAAACTGAAGTTAAGAATGCTAAATCGGCGTTGTCGATAAAAGGTAGCACACATTACCTTAGACCATTGAGCTGGGAACTAAATTTAAAATTCAAAGTGAGAATTTAGCCACATTTACATTTTAAAGTATGCTAGAGTTAAAAATAATAATAAAAATGGACTATTCAGATTTATAACATTAATTCTTCCGTATTTTCAAATTTAAAGCTGAATACACCCATACAGTACAAACAAGCTGTTTAAATGTTGTAGCTGGAAACATACAAAGTTTTTCTGAAGAATGCTTCTTTGATTAGTAAGTTCAGCTTTCTGTTTCTCTAAGCTGTCTTCATGTTTCTTCAGAATTTCTAAGAAGAACATTTTTTCAGACAGATGCTGAACCTTGCAAGAGAAAACAAAGTTATGAAATAAGGTTACTGTTTTATTATTCCATATACTTTCATATTGGAAATAGGGATCTAGGCCCAGTTAAAACACAGCTGGTGTAGCTGCTGGACTAGAAAAAACATAGCAGCTCTCTTTTTTTCCCCTGGTAATCTTTCATTATACCACTAAGCTTTGGAAAAATATCCTCTCTTTAAAAAAACAGATTTGGTGCTGGCCTTTCTATCTAAAATAATATTTTTTAAGTTCATCTAACATTAAACATTTTGAGGTTAAAAATAGGAAAAATATTGATCACATAGAATCTTTTACTCAACCTTACAATGTCGTCCATCTTGTTGCGTACAGCCCATCTCATAGCAAAGCAGAAAATAATATCAGAGGGTCAGAGGTCCAACATCATTGTTCTGATGGAAGTTACCTGAATGGCTGTATATGTCATCAGCTCGGCAGTGCTAGTATTGCATAGGTGAAGAAGGAACAATGCTCACTTTTTATTTTTTATTTTTTTCCTGAGAACAACTGCTGGAATTCTTAGCCAAAGACAGTTGATAGTCTAGAAACAGTTTAGTCATAAGGCCCTCCCCATGCCTGCCACCCATACTTCTAGTTTGCATATTGCTTTATTTTTAGTTTTATTACTTTTAAATGTTAATTCATCTGATAGAAGATATAAATAATATAGATTTGGAGAGGGTACAAATGAAGTGCAACTGTTATCAAAAGGAGGAGGATAATGGAATCAAATGTCCTAAGATTAGTGTGAGACAATCAGAAAGGAAAAGACCAGACTTTTTCCTTGTCTCTAATATGTTTGGCACAGTAAGTGTTAAGGAGGTGCTTGCCTCAGCAATATTTATCTTGCATCTTAATTCAAAGAGAGTAGATGATCTTATACCACTGTAATTATATTATTGAACATAACTAACTGCAGTGTAGTTTCTCCATCTGTAAGATGCCTACTTAATCTATATATTTGCAATAGATTTTTTTTTGAAGAAATCATTCAGCCATGAAAGGCAAAATGCTATAATTCAGGTTGTAATTACATGCTACCTGACTTTACAGAACAGAGGAAATAAATAGAATTTCCTGGGAACCTTTGGTTGACCACAGGCAGTCTCTGTGAAATAGTTGTCAAAACACTTTTAAATCCAGTCTCATCTGCTTGCTCAGGCATAAGCCCTTTTGCATGCACGTGCTTGGATATCTATGCTTATAAAGCACAGTTATTTGTTGTGGGACAAATTCAACAGCGTTAGCCAAACAGCAATATTTAATGTCATTTGAATTATATAAACTATTCTAGACATATGTAAACTTAATTCCTGTACTGAAAAATAAATAAATAATTTAAATATCTCTATAATCTTTGAACAAAAACACGGTCTGATTGAAATGCATTTTTCCATTCTACTTACTTTTTGTATCACGTCCTATATATAAATGAATCAATGTCAGAATAAACAGGCAAGTAAAATACACTTTTGTGGACACCAGTTAGAATATTATTAATCCTGATGGGTAAAGCACTTAAGATTTAATTAGGAATAATTCTTCAGGTCTTCCCATTAGCCATTTACAATAATAGCTCTACTCCTGGGACATTGTATACCTACCACATAAACCTTGATTGTAAATCACAATGCATCAATAACAAATTAGTAGTATAAAAATAAGATAGTGATGTTCATAAATAAATGTAAGAGGAAGGCTACAAAGGACATTATCTAACAAACAACACCCAGCCATCTGTGATAAATTTAAATAAATTTAAATAGTAAATAAATTACTATTTAAAAGTTATTTGGGGCTCTGAAATTATTGCATGCATAAATGCAAACATGTGACTAACTGCTTGCAAGATTATAGTCTCAGTTTACAACAGCAAATATTTGTATAGTTGTTATATATAGTAATGTTGGTATTTACTACACATAGTATATAGCCTTTAAAAAAAGACAGAAGAGCCTGTTTTTGGAAAGATGACAATCATCCCCAAAACATTTATTTTTGCATCTAGGTGAAGTAATTCCCCAAACGTTCGTGAAGCTGTTTATTTAAATGACAGGACACAACAGTTTTAACTTCAAAGGAGACTCCATAAGCTTTCTTGTTGCACATACACATTCCACCAATGCAGGTACTTAAGAGCACAAGGATGATATTTAGACTTCATTTTCAGGCACAAGCAAATGGATTTTTAAATCATTTATACTGACAGGTATTAATGGTGAAGAAGTTCTGCAAAATTGAAAGTTTAAATCTAAACCTATGTCTTCCATTTGGATAAATGGAAAACATAATAAAATCTTAAAAGCACTAAAAAGATTTGGAAACTTTCCCATGTCTTCAGAGTCCCTAGCAAAACTCTAAGGCCTGGTACAATTGTGAACCCAGGAATCTTTAGTATATGACTCGAGGTCCTGTGAAGTAAACACAATGAATTTTTCCATATATTCTCTGTGAAATAAATAACAACTTTAAGGAATGGCAGGGGGCAAAATAGGGATGATTTCCAGACCCCTGAATGAATGTGTATGTTAAAAGAGCAAGTGCTGTAACAACCTCCAAGACTGTTGAGTCGGGGCTGCTCACACTGTGCCTCAACAGTTAATCTGCCCCCTGCCCAGCTCTTTTCCAGGGGAACAGGCATGACTTCATGCGCATACATGCTGTCTTCACTGATTCCAGACTTTGGAAGTATTATCTGGAAATGTGTCTAGCCTTGAGGTGAGAAAGTCCCTGAACACATCCGGAGGTCAGTCTGAAGTCTGGCATTTGTGAGAGGAAAGCCACAGACATACTCTTTGCCCTCGTGATATACATACATTTTCTGGCAGTGATCACTACAGATACAGATACTTCAAGTTTTCTCAATGCTGTCTCACTCACTAGGTGAAGCATATGCCTTGAAAATATTTATGAATGTATTTCTGAAAAGAATAGATCGTGTGCTTGTAAATATAATGTATTTCATTATAATGTGTACTGTAAATATGCCTGCTTACCTTAGTTTCTAATGTAATTTTTGCCATGCTCAGCTCTTCTTTTATTTGGTTAATTTTTTCGTGATGTCTGTTTATGTCAAATTTAGCTGCAACACAACAAAAACCCGTAAGCACACGTGGTTATATAAAAACATGCCACTGGCAAGAAGCAGCCAGAGTGACTGCCTGCCAAGCTTTTGCCAACAAAGTTCCCCTCACAATAGCGTGGTGTGGGCACTCTGCTTTTCCTAGGATCCTCTGGAAAATGGAGAGGCCATTTAGGGTGGTCAGTGCAGCTGCACTACCCACAAGATGTCAGCTGTGGGGCTGACCTTGTTGGATGAGGCGCCTCTTTTCCCCCGCCTGCTTCTCTGTGAGCTGGATTTGCTGGAACAAAGCATCCAGGTTCATTTCTGGCTTTTTGTGGGCAAGTTTTCAGGTGTGTGAGGGCTCTCCAGGGCTCACTGCCTTGTGGAGGGATGGCTGTTGAAAGCCAGGGATGTCCTGAGGGAAGCTGAGGCCCAGCCACAGCTCTTCCCTCAGGGCTCAGCCCCAGGCCCTGCCAGGCCTTGTCTCTGCCCTCTGGCTTTGGCCTCCCTGGGGATGGCTCCTCCAAGGGTCTGGAAAGAAACTCTAGACCATGGAGAGAAGTCACCTCCAAAGACAGGACCCAGCTGTAGCAGAAGTGATGAGGGGCTGTGGAAAGTGGGGGGGTGGGGTGAGGATTAACCCTGGGCAGAGGGAAACGTGAGGAGCTGGCTCAGGGAGAGTGCATCGGCACAGCAAGTGTTGAGGGAGCCCACGCAGGGCATGGAGAAAAAGCAGGCACAGAAGCAGCAGAGTAGGGGCAGCACATAGAAGATATTTGGCTATTCTAAAGGCATCTGACTAGCTAAATCTTGTCAAACTTGAGTGCATTTGTGAAATGTTGATTCTGACCCAGGGTTTGGGAAGTTTTGATCAAACAGCTCTGACTTTATTTCTCTGGGGCCAAATGATTTATATTGTTCTTGTGTTGTTCAAAAGCTGGTTTGTTTTTTTTTTCCTTCCCCCTTCCTTTTTTTTTTTTTTCCTGTGGAGTGTTCACCATCCATTTTTAATAATATAGCTGTTCAGATTTATTTGTGTTTTGAAGATTGATGCCTAACCTTAGCAGTTATGGAAGTAGGCTAAAATCTGCAATTGTCATACAATTCCCAAGAAGACAGTAAAGCTGACTATATAAAAATGAAGTTTCTGTGATCAGGCTCAACTCAGCTGCATCCCTGTTATCGTGGAAGGACGGAGTTTCTATCCCAGCTGGGCTCTGTACATAAGGATCTGAGTCTAGCCTGTTACACGGTCTTTTGGAGCAGTCTTGCAGATGAGATTATTGTGCTGCTTTTAGGTTTGTATATTACTGAATGGAATACCTGGAAATGTAAAAAGCTAGTTGAAAATATAATTCGTATTACAGAATTTGTTCCTACTTGAAAAGAACTAACTACATTCCCTTCAGGGTGTACCTATGCAAAGTTGGCCTATTTGCTTTGAGGCAGAGAAAGCCTGGAGGAAAGGACTTCGATACCCTTCCAGCCTTTAAACATTAAGGAAGATTAGGGTTATTGACAGTCTTGTTTTGTTTAAGAGTTTTCCTCAGAGGAGCTACTGTCAGAATAGACTGCAGCAGCAAAGTTCAGAAATTAGAAGATCTTTGACCACAAAAAGCAAAGCAATATACATGTGAGTACAAATGCCTTGGCAGTGAAAAAGCTGTTCTCATTTTGTAGAATGAAACTGAGAATTCTGTAAAAATGTTATGTGATAGCGTTTATTACTTAAAAAGCATCATGTTATAGCTGGTAGTGTGCTATAAAATGGTGCTTTTAAAGAGAAGACATTGCTCTATTTAAGAAAGAAAATGTGAGTTCCGATGAAATTTAAAAACCTGAAACGAGCACATTATGTTGCAGGAAATGCAATTATTTTTTAAAATGGAGCAAAGTGCAACTGAAGGAGAAGAGTTCACAAAAGTGAATTTAGAAAATGTTTCAGAAGTGAAGCTTCCTACCCAAAGGCCAAAGCAAAAGCGGATGAGTCAAGCGGGAACATTTGGTGATTGAGACAGTGATTTGTTACACAGGTCTGATGAGTGAAAAAGTCATTTTACAAAATTCAAGAAAATGAACTGCTCTATCAGTGGATCAAGGAGAAAAGAAAATGAAAAGCATTCTTTGAAGTTTTTGAGACTTGACTGCTTTTGTGTTTCAAACTGAAAAAGCTGCTCTAGGCTGGGGTAGTGTTCAGTGTCACTTATTAAAGAAACGACTGTTTTTTTCGTGGAGGGTGCTTCAATGTCTCTAATTATGGCAAAGGAACTGCTCACCCTAGAAAGAAGAGTCTGGCTCCAACTATACTTCTCACTGTCTGAGAATGACCATTCAGCATGATTAACAGTTCAGTAAAGATTCCTTCAGAGACTGAAAAAAATGCGAAGTGGGACAAGTCTGAAATTAAGCTTGATAGCTTTTGACTCCTACAGATATGTGCTTGATTTTACATGTAAATAACTCATCACTTCAGGATCGTAGAAAGCAAACCATGCATGTGAAACGTACAAGTGCTTTCAGAATCAGGATAAGGGCCATTACTTCAAAGGTGTGTAGTTACCCAGCTCTCCTGGAAATAGATGAGATGGTATGACCCCAAATGTTTCTAAATAAAAGTAAAATGTGAATTACCTTTGCTTGACTCCCACTTCTGCGAAGTACAACATCTTTTATAAATTGCTAGCTGTTAGAAAGGTGACTTTAATTTTACTCTTCTGGTCATATCAGTATGTCCTGATCTTAATCTATATCTGTATCTTAATCACTGTGCTGTAATCAGGTCATGTCTTTCTAGTGTACTTCAAAATTCGTAATTGCCCTTTGTAATCAGTCTGCTGTGCTAATAGTGAAGTTCCTTCTATGAGTTTCTTCTCTAGTTTGTGTAGAAAGAAGGAAAGATTTTGTTTGTAATTTCAAGTCAGTTTAAAAATACTTCTCAGTGTAATTTATTTCTAAATTCTGCAATCTCAGATTATTTCCAAAATTGGTTTTCTGAAAGCCAAAGATGAAAGAAGCAAAGGTAAAGCAGTGGCAGGTTAGAGATAATACAATATGGTCTTCACAGTAAAAAATACATAGTGGGAGCTCAAAATTACATGATAGTAGTTACAAATCATTTTTGTCTCTTTTATTTTTAACATTATCAATATTACTTTTTCCATATAAAAATGACTCTGATTTTGAACTGTTGTATTTATACCAAACCATCTTCACAAGCTACATCTTTTTGTTCTTCCTTTGATTGTGGTGACCTTTGTGTTTGTCATCTATTATGCCCTAGCTTTTTTTCTACCCTATATGAAGGAAAAAAAAATATTCTTTAGCATAAATCCATACCTATCATTTCATGTTCAGGCTGAAGTCTGAGCTATCCCTTACTGGGAAATAGCATATCTATATAGTAAAGAAAGAGCACTAACCACTTGGAGTGTGGTGTTGAGCAGCAGTGCTGATGGAGGGAGACCACTAATAATGAGAAACCCAGTAATTATTTAGCAAAATAAGCATAAAAAATAGCCAACATTCAAAATTAATTTGATAAGGTGCCTTTTAAAATCAAAGCTTTAGCTCTACTATTTAAAGCATCATTGTTAAAGCACAGCAAGGCATTTTAATGTAATATGCAATAATAGTAAAATGTAGTAGAGAGGTTTTAATGCAAAAAACATTTTTTTTTGTTCCCCTCCTGACCACCCACTGATCACCCATTGCAAGGCAGGGGAGCCTGGAGCTGTTGTGCTTCTTCCATCACCTGGTTCCTTCCCAGGCTCAGCAGGATGCAAGGAGCATGGGGACAGCAGAACAGGAACTCAGTGATCTCTGCTTAAATATGAGTTCCTAATGATAATAAAAAATGAAATAAAAACTTCAGCTATTTCTGAAAACCTGGAGCAGGACAGCAGAGAAGAAGAATATTAAAATGCACTAATAACCTATAATTTATTGCCTCTCAAATCCCTGATGAATGCAGATTAAACACAGCCTAGTTATTATCTCTGAAAGAGTGAGAGCAAACCACCAAGCCACAGGCTGGAAGCTCTCCATTTCTAGTGGACTCCTCAGCAAGGGACTCATGAATGCACACTCTGTTTCCTCCTTGTAGCAGGGAGGAAACTACAAAAATCCATATAATAATAATAAAAAAAAAAAGTGTGGGGGGGTGGACATAGAAGTAAATCCTTAACAAGCTAAATGCAAACAGCATATCTATCTGTGCCCTTAGTTCCTTTTTTTTTTTTTTTTTCAGGTGACAAAATTGTGAATTAGGGGAAAGTCATGTGTATTTATAATTTATTAAAAAACACTCTAAGAAGCAAATTTGTACTCCTCCTAACATGTCTGGTTGCAATGGAGAATTCGTTATACTCTCTTCCATTTTGTTAGGAATGTAAACAACTTCACAACAGATGTTCTTTACAAGGAGAGAGCCTGCTATTTGCATTGTGATATCTCCATTGAGTCTTGTATCCAAGAGTTTGTATAATTCCATCTGGAAAGGCTTCAAGGATCCCTTGGGTAACAAAAGCAAAGATTCCTCTTTTGTGTTTTTAAATCTAAGCTTTCTATTGTCTTTGGTTGCAATAACACAGCATGTGTTATACAGGTACCCACATTGCTCTTCTGCGGTGTTTTGGAGTCTAGTTCAGTTATCTGTTCTGCTGACAGACGATTATCTTGGAACTTTTTTACTCTGCTATTCTGTAGTATTTGGATGAGTGACAAATTAGGCTCTCATTTGGAAACATTTATCAGAGTTCTTATTTAGCTTGGCATAGTGATAGTAACTTTGGTAATGGAGAAGGAACTTTTCATATCTGGAGTGCACATTGCAATACAAAATAATGCCTTAGTTATACATTTTCATACAACATTTTCATAGTTTTTTCTTGGAAAACTGCTGTTTGTTCTGCGTAAATATTGGTAATTATTGAGTAGGTGCGGGGAAAGCTACAACAGTGAAAAAAATAGTCTTTATATTTTAATTATTTGTGTCTCTGTGTATAAAAGAGATTAGTGATTTTTTAGGTTGTTATTAGCAGAACTATAAGTGAATTATCCCTTATGTTGTAATGTCCTATAGGAAGATGGGTGCTGTTAAATCTTCTGAATACAGGGGTGTGAAAAAAAACACCCTAACATTTTGAGGACTTGGGCTTTCCTGCAAGATACGTAATCTTGAGCTGAAATACAGTAAACAATGTGTTGAAAATCCTTCATGTTTAATCCATTTGGTATGGTAGGTTTCCTATTACCAGAAAACACCAGTATGGTGGTTTAGGAAAAAAAAAATATAGATGACCAAAACTGCTTTATTATCTTTATTCATAAGAGGAGAAGTATTTAATGCTAGGTTAGATAACTGGTAGACCTTTGCTGTATCCATTAAGGCCAAATTAGTTTGTCTGCTGGAAATAATTACCATGCAAAACCAGGAGATGCCCATTATACTTCTAGACCTCTATGCTAATTATTTTCATAAGATTAATTTTATGGTTCCATCTATCATGTTCCTATTTATAAATATGGCAGTTTCCTTACACATTTGGAAGATGTAGATACATACTCCTGACATGAGCCGGGCAGCATTAGGGGCCTGGTATGGGCTATTCCAATTCCATGCAGGTGCCCAGACCATGGAAAAAATGCCTATTTGAGGAAGAGGAAGCTCAGTTTGACTAAAATATATATTCTGAGTCCGTAAACTTCCTCTAAGCACAACTCCTGAAACTGCATGATCTCTTCAAACCTCTCAGCAAAATTGGGCCATATGGTATTTTTCAGTGACAAACTGTTTTGTCGGAAGGGTCCCAACTCTAATTATTTATTCAGACAAAAGCTGTTGTCCTCACTCCTTCAAAACAATCTGAACAGTTTTCAGAATACTTCTTTCCTCCAAAATGTTGTGGAAAAGGTCTGTGCTACCTCCAGGTTTTAAAAGCTGCTTTGTAAAATCCGAGTTAAAAAAGAGATCTCTATAATACTGTACCCTCTATTTTCCATAGAGCCCTCTGTGGGCAGAAAAAAAACATATTTAATGAAGACTTAACAATAGTAAATAACTGCCTATTGATAAGGGATATTATGCTGTGATTTCATCTTTTGTTAAAGATGACATATAAAAGAGCACCTATGGTTATGTTTCTATCCCTTCCATATTCCTTCCCACTGATGCTTCTGGGAGATTATCTGCCTTCAATACTGAAATTCTGAAATGCTTCAAGGCACACGTTTGCATATGTATGCCAGGACTCAGTGCACAGCCAGAATAACAAAAACATGTATGTGAAATGCATGTCAATAATTCTTGTGGGTTTGTCTTTTCAAAGCTTATTGAAAGAAAATAACAGAAGGAAAGTGAATTAGAATAGATAGAAAAAGTTGCTTCCTTTGAAATAAGTATACTTTTTGCTATTTTGAGAATTAAATCACAATATTTAATGCCTTCAGTAGACCAGCTCGTTGAATACAAAAGTGGTACCTATAGTTGAGTCTGCAAAGGTTATAGAAGAGAATGAATAACACACAGGGTTCTCATACGTTTTCACATAAGTTTTGGGCTGTCCCTCTTCATTTTTACAAAAATCATGATTGTGCTTCTGTTGATGGCATCTTTAACCCTTGTCTCTCATTGCTAAAAGAAGGAAAAGTAGCCTAAATACCAGTTCAGAAGCAATCGTTGTTTGGGAATGCTTTTAGATCTTCCAGCAGGGGAAAAAAAAGTTAAAAAAAAAAGGGGGGGGTGGAGAAAAAAAGTTATTTAATCAAAGAACTTAATGTTGAAGAGTCTGATATGCACACATTTGTATTTGTAATCTTTATTTTTTTTTTTTTTACAGTTAACCCATTAAAGCCATCCTGAGTAGGTGGTTTAAGAGTTGGGCATGGAGGGCTGCAAAGCGTCCTTCTAACTCCTCAGCTGGGGCTGACCAAGTGCAGTCAGGGCCAGGGAACCATCAGCAGTACTTGTGGGAAGCCCTGCGAGATGGCTGTCCTGCCTGGCTTTCCCTGGCCTGTGTTTTCTTTCAACCAACCGCACCTGATTCCACCACCCTTTCTGCCTCGGTTTGTTCTTGGTGTCTTGTTTCTTTTTTCATATTCTGCATTTCTGGTGTTGTTAGACCCCTTTCTGCCGGGCAGACATTCCTTAATGCATGCGAGGGTTCGATCCATTGCCAATAAATGTATCGTGTTGCTCTTGCCCGTAGTGAATATTCCACACCACCTTTCCCATTTGTCATGGTATTCTGATTTTTTTTTCCTCCGAAACACTTCCTTCCCCTTCTCCATCCCCTCCTCAAGACTATGCGCTGAGCTGCACACATTTCATTAGCACGCTCGCTATTCTCTCTTCCAAGATGTTAATAAAAACACTGAACAGGATTGCACCTGGCTTACACTCCTGTGGGGTCCCTTTTGTGAAGCCCCAGAGAGTCAGTCATTGGAAACTCTTCACCAAGAGCAAGTTTTTTCATCAGCTGTGCACTGTCATAATAGCGAGTACTGTGGGCCACGTGGAAGATCATGATCATAATTACATTGGCTCAGATCAAAGGCCAACCTAGCCTGTTTGCAACAGACAGAAGAAAATAGGTATGAGATGATTCTTTCCCAAGTATGCTCCTCTATTTTTGAACAATTTGGATTTAGGAAGTAGTTTACTTATGAGAATGTGATATAAGGAAGCATGAAAATCCAGTGTTGATGTCAAAATTCTTTATCAGAGTTCAGGTACAACATACTTAACTGCAGCAGATTCATCCATCTGGCAAGCTGGCGTATCAGGGAGGGAAGTTACAATAGCGTGACTTGCTTTGTTTGTGACAAACCAAGGCTTACCGGTGTTTTGTATTTGCCTGTTTGTCTTCCAAGTATCTGCAGTTTAATTGTTTAACAATCTGTCCTAGTACCTCTCTCAAAACTCAATCTGTACGGTGTAAAATTCTACCAAGCAGTAAAGGCAAACGCTCAGCCTGGCCTCTCGTGTTTCTCTGGGAACTTCCCAGTTGCTCCATGAATTCTTTAAGACAGACTCCAGCAATTCAGAAATATCTTTGATGAGTGCCTGCAAATCTGTAAGCTGAAAATGATGAGACCCCATTAGCATGAGCATACCTACCTAAATATTTAGTCAATTCTGTCTGTGTTGTGGCCAATATTCCGTACTCGTTGAAGTTAGTTAATTATGCATCAAGGCTCTTTCCTGGGGAGCACTGAGGGAAATAAGGGATAGCAAAGTGTCAGTGCGCTCAGTATCAGCCTCTGCCTCCTTTCCTAGTTCATAATGGATCTTCTGAAGAGTGATACAGAATTATGAGCACGGCCAAGAACTACATGGAGTTGGCTCGTGCAATTAAACCAAGTACAAAATGGTTCTTCAGACGCATTAGTAAAGGGAGCACAAAAGTACGAAGTAAGGAACCACAGAATCCCAGAAATGAAATGGAGATTACCAGCTATCTAGGAATGATTGAAATAGCAAATGAATACATTGTCTCACTTTTCAGTGGGGATAATGTAGTGCCTAAGAATAATAAAAAGATACTTAAAGGGAATGAAGACAGAGTAATGGAAGTTCCCATACGTGAGCTAGCAGCTAAACGTAGCCTGCTTACTAGGATGAAATGGAGAGGGTTAAAGAATAACGATTTAAGGGCATGGAAAGTATTGGCAAATGCAAATGCTGATGTGCAGGGATCTAAGTGTATCTGTTCAACTCAGGGCTAGTTCCATACAGATAAAGAATAATAAAGTTATGCCTTGTATTCAGAAAAGGGAAAAAGGTGGTCAAATAAAAGGCAGACCCGGTAGTTTGACCTCAACACCGAGCAAGGTCTTAGTGTAGATTTTGAAGGAAAAAAATTATCAAGGACCTGGCAGTAAATGGGAAGCAGGAAAAGCTACAACATGGTTTTATCAAGGGCAGATCATGTCAAACTAACTTAATATCCTTCTTTGATAAGATAATTGTCCCAGAAAAGAATAATGGAGTGAACCTAATCTACCTGGATCAAAACAAGGCATTATATTTGTCCTACTGGGCAGTTACTTAAGGTGGAGAAGATGGGCATTACTGCAAAAATTGTAAGGTGGATGAGGAACTGACAGTAACATTAAAAGAGGATTATGTTAAAAATGGAAATGCGGAAATGAAATGAGGCTGATAGTAGAATTCCTTTTGGACTGATCTTAGGACTGATTTAAACAGTATTTTTGAGCTTGGTCAAACTAGAATGGGTATGGCATTAACAGATGCAATGAAGTTGGAATATGACTAGCAGAAAAAAAAAAAAAAAAAAAAGACTTTAGGAACTGACAGAATGGAAACCTAATAGCACAGAAAGCACTGTTAGGGGACTAATATGTTCTTTTGGTAAAAGCTGGTGACTTGATAACTGCTGGCAACTGTAGAGAGAAGGGGTTTGCTGCATTGTATGGTGACCAAGAACCACGGTTATATCATGGTTATGAAGCAGTTTTAGGTTACATTAAGCAAAGGATTTTTAGTGAAGACAATAAGGCGTTAACATTGCTTTACAAGGCACTGGTAAGACAACTCTCAGATCATTGTTTACAGTTGTCATGACCCACATTAATTCACAGCAGGTGCAGAGTGGGATGGTTAGGGGAAAGGAGTACCTATTTTCTCAGCTGAGATGAAAATAACTTATCTGGCAAAACAAAGCTTGAAAGGGCATATGGTTATATCTGTATGAGTACGCGTGGGGGTAGATGTGAGGCGAGAAGACTTTTATGTTGAAGTTTCAAGATCAGATACATACGACCAATTATGAATCAATGGGAAATTTAGAAGAAGGATCTTGGCAATCTTTGTGAAGCTCTGGAACTCTTTCCCAGACAAGGTCACAGGGGCAGGGAACTGAACTACTTCAGGATGGAAATTTATAAATTAATGAAAGGATATGTGTGACACAGTGAGCCTATGATGAGGCAGAATTCAAAGCTTGTGATATAAAGCTTTGGATACTTACTGGCATTGCCAAAGAGGTTTAAAGGGGAACTTGCTTGTGTACTTTTCTTACACAGTCCATAAATACAAATATTTTTAATTAGACCACGTGCTAGGGCTTCTGCTATTCTGCATACGTCAGGACTTTGATGTTTCTTCTTGGTGCATGGCACAGGAGAAGGGAACCACCCTTTCTTAAATGGTAAGAGATTGGCAGCCGGTAAAAATGGGGCTATTGGTTAGGATGTCAGATGTTAATTGGATTTAACTTGCTTACCTGCTCAGGGTTAAGATGATCACCTGAGGGGGACTAGGAGGTAATTTTTCTCTGAGTCACAGTGGGTAGGGTTACTTTCCTCATCAACTGTCTGGAATGGGGTATAAAATTTTGATTTGCAGAATTCTGAATTGTGTCTGGTCAAGGAATCCTATGACTTTTTAGCAACTTCTACTGTCCTTTTCTGACTCACTTTTTTATTTTTTTTTCAGTGTTTTTCAGTCTCTTATTCTCCTGAAGTATGAAGGGATATAATTGTTACATGGGACATCATCTCAGTATGCTGTCAATTCAGTATGCTACCAAGTTCAAAGACTTGATTTAATGGTTGTTTTTTGAGATCTTCCAAGAGTTTCTTCCAAATAAGTTTTTTTTTTTTTTTTTTTTTTTTTTTTCCCAGTGGCATGGTGCTAAATGAGAGGTGGGCCAGGACACTTCATGTGTATTGGTAAGTTTTGAAAAGAAAAGGCTGATTTTTTTTTTATTTTATTTTATTTTTTTGTGATTCAGAATTGCCTGCAAATTTACATCAGAAAGCACCCTTTAATGGATGATTCTAGCTCAAGTAATTTAAAAAAATATTTAGATGTACCATATGTTGTTAACTGGGATTCTCAGGGCTTTCTAGCTTAGGTTTTCTACCAA
Organism: Heteronetta atricapilla; assembly: GCA_011075105.1. Taxonomy (NCBI): domain Eukaryota; kingdom Metazoa; phylum Chordata; class Aves; order Anseriformes; family Anatidae; genus Heteronetta; species Heteronetta atricapilla. The sequence continues at coordinate 29,213,315 of CM021736.1, read as the reverse complement.
ATCATTTGCAGATGCCTTATCCAACCACTAAATGATTCAGGTTCTTCAGCCTGTATAAAATCCATTTTAAGGTAATTATACATGCGGTTTTTCCTCCTGATTTGGTTTCTTGACTACTAGCTAAAAACAAATAACTGAAAAGTGAAAATGATAGTGCTTTGTCTCATTACATGTATGAAGATTCTACGGCAACTAGGGTCCTAAGTCACCTGTGACTAAGTGGATAAAATTAGATGGGATGTAAATGTACTGCACTTAATATGTGTTCCTAAAGATCAGTTTTTACATACCTATGGATGCCTTGACTACAGGCCACGAGGAACACCATGGTGTTAAAGATCCAGTAGGTAATTCCCTGTGTGTTACTGATATCTGTGCTTGTAGCAGCCATACTGATATTTTTCTTGCCACTAGCGAGAAAAAATACACGTTTTATCTCTGTACTGTTTCTTGAATTCCGAATAATTGTACCCTGAAATTGGGCAGTTTATTTCTCATAGCCTGTACAGTGGTATCGATGTAGCAGTTCTGCAATGCTGCTTATCTTCTTCAATCCAGGAAGCTGGAGTTCAAAGGTCTTTCTTAATGCACGGATTACAAAGTGTCAGTGTAATCTACTGCTACTCAGTCTGACAAGAAATGTAAGGAGAGGGACAGAGAAATAAAATAGCAGATTCATAAGTCAGGTCATATCTACTCTGTATCTCTTTTCTTGAGTCCTATCTTGACACCCTCAGATAAATTATCTTCCAGTGAAGAGATGGCCTGAATCATATATAGAAAATGAATGTCTCTAAACCTGCCAGCCCTCCACAAACCCTCAAGTTGCATTTCCTTTGAACTGCCTTCTCTGCTAGGGATGCTAGCTGCAAAAACACTGAATTAGTTTTTCTTTATTCTTCATATCATTGTCTCTGTGGAGTCCAGTGCTACAAGCCGTGGAACCTTTTAAGAAGTAGTTGGCAGTTGCATGACATATGTAACTTTCTAAATCCAAACCCCACATAAGTGGAGAATGGTTACTCCCACGCTTCTCAGTCCCTTTTGGCTACCATCTGGAACAGCAATAAAATAAACCTAACTTTTTCGTATCATCTTAGGTACATAAGTCCAGCTGAAAATAGCTTTTTTTCTAATAAATTGTGTGATTAAATTTAAGCTGAAAAGTTTCTGCTGAGACATGTTAAGTTTACTTGTTTTAAGTTTTGGTTGGAACAATAGAAATATTAAGGCCGATCCTGTCGGATTTGTTTCACTTCAGCATTTTACATAGTGTAATACTCCTCTCCCTACCTTTTATTGTTACTAGGTTCCTGTTATCTGACATTTATTTTACTTCTGTGCCACAGTAAAACCGAAATCAGGATTTGGGAAGCTTTTAGGTTGCTGATGAGAGGGAAAAAAAAAAAAAAATCCTTCTGCTAAACTTACTCCAGTGTCTGTTGGCAGAAAGTTAGCTATCTTCTTGCTTCTTGTTCTCTTACGTGCTGTGCATGTGTCCCAGATCATCCGAGTAGCTAAATGTCTAGTCTCCTCCTTTCAAGGTCCCTCCTGGAAACCAGAGCAGGGCTGAATTTATATAACCTCTGGTCTAATCAAACAGATTTGAGGATGTTAGGCATTTCTCCAGGATTTCTGGGTATCTAGTGGTCTTGGCAGTGCCTCATCTAGGTTTCCAGGGATCTGGACAGCTAGAATAAATGGTCCCTGCACGGGAATAAATTGACATTGTGGTGTGTGCATGGTGAGCCCAGTATCAGATTTATTCCATAAGAGCTATTTTTGCACAGCATAGGCATAGATACTCTTGTCTTGCAAGTCTCACACAGAAATGTGGTAACTCTGCCTTGGTAAAGTGGTTTGCAATACAATGCCTAGTTACATGTCATCTTAAAATCTTAAAGATTTTTTTTCAGGGGAACCTGACTTTTCTCTAATCATTACAGAAATAAAAACATTCTCGAGTGGCTTTACGGTACAATATGCTTTAGTTTGGAAATAGTATTATGTCAGAGTGGAAGCTGTCTTCCAAGGTATTGGTTGCATGGGACTCTACATCCCAGGGTAGTGTGTTCATGCCCAATGCAGGGTCCATGAATTTGGAGGAGGCTGCCCAGGGAAACAGCTGGGTCACTATCCCTGGAGGTATTTAAGGGATGTCTAATTGGGGATGCGTGGGGACATAGTTTAGTGGTAGACTTGGCAGTGCTAGGCTAATGGTTGGACTTGATAGTCTTCTTTTACATACTTCAGTCAATATTCATCAGCTGTTACCTTCCACATAAAGTAGAATTTCCTACGGGCATTAAATATCATTTTGTGCCATGAGCTAAAAGATGATTGAGAAATTAAAACATATATATTTTATTTTTATTTTTTTCTAAGTCCTGAATCTCAAAGTAAAATGAGTATCAACTGGACAGTCACAACATTTTCAACTTTCCTTCAGTATAGTCTCCACACTGAAGTGAGCTATTTCAGATGGCTGAAAAAGTATTGCTTACTGCCTGTAAGCACTGTCAGAAATCAGTAACTTTGAAATTTGCGCAATTTGTATATACTAATACTTGGCACATCACTTCAATTCAGTCTGTTTACAATAGAATAGAAGTGGTTTGAACAGTTGTCAAAAGGACAGAAATATGTCGAATCATATTCTTCTGTATTGTAGAAATAGTTAACATCACAAATATCAAAATTAGAATTTTTTTATTGAAGCTCTGCAAAAAGTGCAAATTCAAAGTATCGTAGGAAATAGCATTGTTTTGGTGACATTGTTTTGGTGACATATAACCTGTGGATAGTGACTGCAGTAGCACTAAGATAACTTTTCTGATTTAAAATATTTTGAGCTCATTAATGAAGAAGAAAAAAAAAACACAACAGCAAGATTTTCCAAATATTTTAGGTGGGCAAACAACTGGCAAAGACGTCAACAACACGAGCTTTTAATATTAAGAGCAACAACGCAGAAGAATTCCGTGTTGTGTTTTGAGAAGAAAACAGTCCGCTGAATTTAGGCTCATATTTTCCAGCAGACAAAGGCAGGTCTGTTGAAATTCTTTTTTCAATCTACACAAGTGCCTGCATCTTGAGGATGAAATTTATTCTCTTTTGTTATATATGTTCAACTCCAGGGTTTTGATTATCTATGGAGTCTATTTCGTAATAATGGAATTCTTCTAAGCATTTTCAACAAGTAAAATTTGAAGAAGTGTCCAAAGGTGAGAATTAAATTAAAATATAACAGTATTCCACCTGAATGTGAATTACAAGACTTAACCAGTTAGGCTCAAGATTTTAACACATTCCACCAAAAAACGTGAAGTATGCATTTTCAAATAAATCTGAGGTAATACAGTAAAATACATGTGCTGGGATGAACACCTTTCTTCTTGGTACTCTTCCCGATGTCTTCCAGGTCTTCCAAGAACTAGTATGATAAGGCTAACTTTCTGGCAAGCTAACAATTTAGTGTGCCTTTGCTTTATCATTTTATTTTATTTTTAGGATGAGGACCTTCTCTCTCAAAATGTCTTTAGAAAACTGTTGGATTTTAATGTTAGAGTAATTCCCACAGTTCTAGCCAAAACTGTAGTTTCCTTCCTAATCCTCTGAACAGCATCAAAGGAGTGTCTGTTTCAAACCATTTACAACATACACAAGATAGGCAACATAGGCAAGACCAAAATGGATAACGAGTGGGATTACTTAGTTTACAAAGGCATAATCTGAGCCTTAATGGTCCAAATACAAGGATATATCATAGGGATATGCACAACTTTTTATTCATGAAGATGGTACCCTTTAGGCCAGGGCAGACTGAATGTATGCGTGAATTGCCATGCCGTAAATTAAACAATGTGAGCTATTGTTCTGTGAATTAACAGGCACTCTGTCACAGAGACCAGAAACATCCAGTTTCAGGATCATGATTCTCTCTGCTTCGCCCTTCCTGGCTGATAGGAGCGGTGGCTATCAGTAAACTGGAGGAGCAGAGTGTTAAGCCAGGAGGTCAAGAGCTCAGCACCTGGCATCCCTGAAGGTCCTCCGCAGTCAGGTTTTTCTGGAAGTCCAGTTGTGCTGCCACCCTCCTGTTTGAACTCGGGGTCCTGTTTATTTTTTTCTTGCCTCCTTTTTCTGATGAAGGAAAAAGAACTCAGACACAGGGCTTTCATAAAGTCCTACCGTGCATCCGTCAGGTTGCTGTGGCTAGCTCCAGTGTGATGTTACACATATTACAATGTAATCATGTTCAAAAATCATGGTATTAATCATAATGGCTTTGATTATTATTATTTTTTTTGTAATTCTTGGAACATCGTGCTTACATTTCATCCTGGCAAGATGCCATTACTGTACATATTTAAAAGTTTGCATTATTTTGTTAAAAATAATGATCTACTGGATAATTAACAAAGTCACAGACTTGGATGGGTCACTCTGCCTTCCTGCAAGTAATTTTTTACAGCTTCAAATTTATAGTAAATATTTATATTTTATCTTAACATTTTGTCTGATTGCTCTATAGTTTTTTTCTGCTTTCTTATACTAATAACTCAGAAATTCCTACGAAAAATGACTGCATCAGAAACTTTCTCCTTTTCCTTACTTAGAAATGCAGCTTTCTAGCCTTTCTGCCATTTTTAAAATAAATCGTACATCTCAGTTGTGTTCCGAAGAATACCCTATAGAAAATGTTTTTCAGGTATGGTTTGTAAGAAGCAAACAACCAGACATTAGACAGTCTTGTATGCTGGATGCTCTTCCCGTTTAGGATCAGGACGTTGTCCTTACAAGTGCTTTATAGAAGAGAAGAACCAATGTAGTCTTTATCGTACTCTTCCCGTGGACCAACATTTATTCACCAGGAAAACCTGAGCTAACATAATTTAAATGAAAATCAAAGCAAGTTGTGCTTTGTATAAAGTATGTGTGTATTTAACTTTTTTTTTAAGCCCATGTGCAGCCCTGGTGGCTGCATCCAGCCCATCTAGAGGGAGAAGCCTCTCCAGTGGAGGGCGAGGGAGGTGTCAGCAAGGACCAACAAGGGGTCACTGAGGGGGCTCCTAGCTGAGGCTGAGTGCCTGAGCAGACCCCCAGGCAAGCCTTGAAGGTGCTGGCGAAACAAAGACCTAAGGCACTCTAGGAGACTCTGAGTAAACTTTGTTCAGGTCAGGAAACCACCCGGAGAAGGACTCTTGTGGCAACCATACAGTAGTGGGGGAAGGCTGTAGCTACCCAGCTAAAATGAGTTTTCTCTGCTAAAACAGAAACCTCAGTCTGATCTGTTGCTTTCTGGTCTAGTTTCTTGAGATGAGAAGGCAGTAGTGTGCCTGCTTAAAGCAAAGGGCAAGCCATCCTTTGCATCCCTCCCAGTGACGGGGTGGGATGGGGTGAGAAGTCAGGTATCTTTTACATTTGGTTACTTTTACAGCCAAGTTAGGGTGTGGTTTATTTAGGAGTATCCAGGATGCATCTACATGTAAATGATTACAATCAGGATCAAGTTTATACAGCATCCAGGAAGTTTGAATAGTGCACCTTCATAATTTAAGAGAAACTATTGTTGCTTTTCAACTCAGTTATGTCTGTTAGTAAAGCTGCAGGATCGATGCAGGCATTCCATCATGACAGCTTTTTTTTTTTTTTTTTTTTTTTTTTTAATTATTTACTGGTGTTACCAGCAAGTGCCTATATCCACCTAGAGACTGTCCTGTAGATTTACCTGTGCATCACATGATTACGTGATTAAACCAGCCAAATTTCTTTAGCAGCTAGAGCTGTGGTCAATGTAATGAATACTTGCAGAAAAAATCAGTTGTGACTCCAACTTTCAGACTTGCCTTTTGGATTAGCCTGATGCGTTTACTCCTCTGGCATGTACAGCGCTCCGTGGGTATTCTGCTGTCATCAGAATTTCACAGAAGTAGTGGCAAAAGAGCCAAGAAACAGGATTATCTGGTATTTTAATAGAACAAACAGGTCTTGATTTTCAACAGTGTTTCCAGCTGATCATCAATTGGATTACAGGGGAATTATCTCATTTTCCAGCCATAAGGTTCTTCCTGAAATTTAAAATTACAAATAAAAAAATACAAGGATCCATTGTTGCTGACTCAAGAAACGTTTAGTCTTTTTATCCCATATTCATTGATTAATTTTTATGACTGAACATCTAGGTTCAAATAGTTCTGTGTGCAATTATTTTTCCTGAAGCATTTGCAGAGCTGTTCAGGCAATTGTTATAAAACACAAAGCAGCCAAGCTCCCCCCCAGTATCACTGTACCTTTAGTAGAGACGCTGCCACATGCAGTTGATGGAAAATATCTAAGAATAGTTAGCTTTGCTTTTTCTATAGGACAGATCCTCAAGGCATTTACAACGCTAGTTTCTTCCACTTCCACTTAATCTCCTTTCACCTCCAATTTAAATCCCTTGAGACTTTTTGTACCCTAAATTTCTCACCTCAGAGGAAGACAGCAAAAACAGAGATCACAGGAATTAACACTGACAGAGTCGCTAACCTTTTCAGAAACTTCCAATAAATTTACAATTTCAGTAATATTCACTGTCAGGAGAGAAGCTGATTTTACTCATCAGGGCTAGTCTAGCAAATGTACAAGAAATACAGTTTTGAAAATCTAAGATGATAATTGTGCCTTTGGTGATTTTGTCCTACCATTTAGAATAAGATATGTGCAGTATGTGAAAGCAAAATCTTCCTCTAGGATTTAATACTCTTTGCTCTGTAAGTGTGTGCGTATCCAGTGTAGCATGAACAGTGAAAGCTGAATGCTCATCACTAGCTAGAGCTGGGCACATCTGAAAAGAGAACTTTACCACTTGTGGCACACTATTTTGTACGTGGATGTTTTATTACTTCCAATTAAGTATAAGGGCTGGAAACAAAACCTACATGTAAGTGAAGCAGTACACAAAAGGAAGATGCCAGCATTCTCGTTTTAATGTGGCTTTTCTCAGGTGCTGTTCACTTGATCTCAGTGTTCTGAGATGTAAATGCTTTCCACAGATACATTTTTCAAGATGCCTAGAAATGGACTTAGCAGCAATGGACTTAGAATGAATCGTTTTTCTCCAGAGACTAGGAGGTTCACCAATGCAAATACATGTTACATAGCATAAGGTAGGGTTTCCTGTCCCACGGTTCAGAACTGCATGGTTTCCACAAGACCACGTGGCTGTAATAGCAGGAGTTTAAGAAGAGAAAAGAAAGGTTGCCACCAGTATGTTCACACTAACAAACTAAATGTTGATGCTGTTTGAATCACAGTAGCTGCCAGTGCCCATGGGATGCTAAAGGCTGGAGCTCCTGGCATATGGGTTAGAAGCTGAAGTTTGAAATGATGCTATGCTAGCAGCTGAATTGCATTGCTTTACACTTTATAGGCATATGAATTACTAACACTTAACACATAATCTTCTGTATTTTCATCTTTTATATTTCTGCCTCATTTCCTTACATCAAGTTCCTTTGCTGACTGCTGTATTCTCTTGTGCTATGGAATTTAGCACATTGCTGTAAAGGCATGAATCACCTCTCCCACTTTAGCATGAATTGCCTCTACGAACAGCTAGGGGGCTGTATTATTCCACTTTTAAGGCAGCAAGACATAAATCGAGAGATACAACCATCATCAGTCCGTCCTCACAACTTTTTCCTTACCAGTTCGAGCAAACATCAATGCCTATAGCTGTGTATCAGTATTTAAAGTTTAATGAAACCAATTGTATGTGGTATGGAGCTCCACAAGTGCCTGGCAACAGTTTTGCTCATATTTTCAACTTTTAAGGGTAAATGAATTTGGCTAGGTGTGTGTTTTGTTCTCTTTTTTTAACTGCAAGCTCTCTGAATTACACTGTAGTGTTTCAGTACTTATGCATCTGTTCTGCCGAAAAACAGGTAACAGATATGATTTCGTTCAGGACATTTTTTTTTTTCTGGGTGGTCTGACACTACCCAAACACAACCTTTGGTGAGGACAAGGGAAGCAAGAGATTAGGAAAACTTTCTGGCCAAGAACAGCTGTGTGAATTCACTACCGGCTCAGATTAAAGGTGTTTTTGTTGGTGGAGTTGTCATTGTTTTATTTATTTATTTTTAATCTTAATTTTTCATTTTTTAATTTATTTTGGTTTAAGTGGGAGCTTTATTTTCTTATACTTTTGCATGAATTAGGTCACTCGGTAATTTGGATTGCAGTTCCACATGGTTTTTATTTGATTACTGTGTGCATGCTCATTGTTTACTTTGCTTTTGTTTTATGTTTTTCCTGATACTTACTGAAAGCTGTAAACCCAAATAAATGACAAGTTCAGTAAAAACTCAATCTTGCTTTTGTGCTGCAAAAGCCCATTCAAGGCTTCATAAGCCCCTCAAAATTGATTTTTGGAGCACTGTTATTTAATCTGTCCTTTGGAAAACTTTAATGCCTTGAGCAAATCCTTTTTGCCTTATTCCCACCATTAGGTGCTTTGACTTCATGGTAAGCAGATATATGTAAGACAAAAAGAGTTGCAGTGCAGATTCTTCCCCCAGTCCCTAGTAATTCTCTAACTTTTCCACCCTCCCTTTCTCATCATGAAATAAAACCTCCTGTGCAAACACTACCACTTGTGCTCTCATGGCACACGGCCTTATTCCCATCAGTTGCTTGCTCTCCCCCACCTGCTATATCTGACTCATTAGTTCAGCTTCAGCTTTGCTTCACCTTTTCCTTCCCCAAAGAATTACATGTAAAGTTTATGGCACTGTTCTTATTTCAGCAAACTGTGTCTCCACATACCTGCTGGGCCCACAGATAATACTGCACAACTTTCCTCTGGCTCAGTGGCTCCAATATTTTCTTGCAGGGTTCAGTCTTTAAAAGGAGGTCTATGGCAGAGGTGGCAGAGGGAATTAGCTGGCTAGCTGTGGGCCAGTCAATGCATTAATTGGACCTTTTTGTCAGCTTACCATTACATTGTCATCTGAACTGCAGCCAGCCAGAACAGCCTAACGTAGTGCTCCAGCGCTGCAGCTTTTGCATATGGGACTAGCTGCAAAACAACATCAACTAGCATTTGAGTCAGCTTTTCTTCCGTGTGACACCCTTCTGAGAGTTTGCTGTCAACCTTTAATTTACATGCAAATGAGGAGGCAGAAGGAAATCCAGTATGATTGAATACAGAAAAAAAAACAGTATTCTGACTTCACACGTCTTGTATGACTGGCCTGAAGTACCATATGGCCCTGACTAGAGCCGGGGTTTGATGCTGTTTCTGTACTCAGTGCATTTAGGTGCAGCCTGTAAGTGGCAAGAAGCTTCAATCTGCCCATAGTTCTTGGCTTTGGAAATACAAACAAAAAATAAAAATAATAAAAAGCAAAAAATAGGCTTCATTTTTTTCCCCACAGAATCTCTAACAGCAAATAATCCTTTCCTCATTACTGTATCTTTTCTTTATTAAAAGTTTTCAACTAATGAACACCAGCTAACGTAGGTAACTGCAGAGAACCAAGAGTCTAAAATAATGTAAGACTTAAGAAATAGCAGCTATTGCTGGCAGTAAGTAGCTCAAGAAGTTCTGTCTTCCACATTATTTATATTGTAATGGCATTTAAACAATAATTCAGCAGTGATTATGTTGTCATCTGTCTTGTAATGAAATGTTTGTCCCTACCAGATGTACCTTATATTTGTTAAGTTATATTCATTGTTCTGGAACTTTTTAATAAAAATCAGTCAATAGAATGGAAAACTAGCTTAAATATCTTTACAATGTTCACATTACATTTTTTTTTAATACTTTTACTGAAGAGCCTCATGGCTTGGGTGGTTGTCACATGCAAATAGTAAGGTGGACCGTGGTTTGACCAAAATCAGCAGCAAAGCACCCATGGACTTAATTTTACCCCAGAGGAGGTAAAAGGCAAGTGGAAAAGATCATGAAAAGAGCATAGGGATTATGACTCCAGCCACAGAGTGGGTTAGGGGTTTTCAATGAAAATGGCAGATATGTCAGCTGATGATTTTTCTCAAGATGAAGGAAGGGACCTTGCTCATAAATAAATCACTTTATTGTTTGTTCTTCTTGAGGTCTTAAATGTAGAAACAGTGGGTGGCCATACTGCAGGCTTCAGCTCCCTGGTGAGTCAGTTGTCTTGCCTGCCTACAGGGGGTAATTGTTTGAAATAAAATAAAGAAAGGCTCCAGATGAAACTAGTGCTATCGATTAACGTTATTGTTGATGTCCTCCACTGAGGATAAACAGTCTAGCTAATTACTGAATTTACAGATCGGGCTGGGTACTACTGCCATAACCTGTCTGGAATTAGCGCAGTGAAGTCACCACCGAAGCAGGAGTGACTTCTGGCAGCGGGTGAGGTGAGCAGTGGAGCTCTGGTGTTCTGCAGTGGTTGGCAGTTTGGGGTATCTTTAGGCCTTTGAAATTTCTCAAAAACCCTGGAAATGGTTTGTAGCTACGACTTGCAGGAGAGTATACATAAGGTATATGTATACAATGGCACTTGAAATTTGCTGCATGCCTCAAGTGTTGACGGGACAGGAGCCCAACACACAAGTGATCAGTTGGGTTCAGCTACCCAAAACCACAGTGATCTCTAGGAAGAGAGCAAAGTACTTGTGTTGTCTCACTGCTATCAGGATCTTGATGTTAGTTTAGGCATAAACGGAAAGGATGGCATCTGGAGACTAATGAATACTGGACGTAAGTTGACCAAAACTATGAGGAATTCTGTCTCCAAAAGAAAAATAAAATCGTAATTTCTGCTGTGGTACAATTGTTCTCATGATATGCAGTAAGCTTTCTCATGCCTCTAATCCTGATTTAAAAAAAAAAAAAAAAAAAAAGGTAGTGATTGGACATTGAGCAACTGTATGTAGCATGGACTTTCTCCTTGGGTTTTGTTTTTAGAACATAGTTGTGTTTTAAAACTTTTTTTGGATTAAGAAATTTTAACCTTTTTTTTCACTTTGAATGCTAGTTTTTCAGAGATGAACCAAAGACTGGCAAGAGGAGTGTTTAGTGACAATCTTCAGCATTTTGGATGCATGCTTTTCCAGATGTCTTGTTATTTCTGAACTGCCAGTAACATTTTTATTTTTAACACTTTTAAAACATGATTTCAATTTCAGTGTAATAGTAAACACCCCACAAAAGCTGTGTTTTGTAACAGCAAAAGTCACTATTAATGCAGGGCTGTGCAGTGTGTTGGTTTTATACCTAATAATACTGCGTGTATGTGTTTACATATGTATGTATTCAGAACATTAATGCATGAATGGTTTCGCAAATAGTGGTCTGGATTTCAGTCTTACTTTTGCTTGCCTTGCTCTAGTATGAATGTTGTAGCTATTTCTGACTTACACCTCTAAATTATAGGTGAATTAACCTACCTCTTTATCAGACATACAAATAGCTTCTATATCTAGCTGTACCAAATAACTTGTATAACTTTGCGTGCCGTAAAGATGTTAAAATTACCAATGAAGTAATCACCTCTGTACCTCACTTCAATTCGTACTGAGGCGTTTGGAAGGCCAGCTTGTTGCATTGCTTATATAGCAGCTACTCCAAAAGCTGAGACTGACTTATATCAACAATGCCATCACCAATTTAGCACCTTCTAGTTATCTTTGAACGCTGCAAAAATCTGGCCATTGTCTCTGTTTCTCTTTCATGATGTCCTTGTACACGCAGCAGATAACAGATTTTTTTCACCATAGATAGCATGCGTCCCCTCATACTAAACAACCAAAACACACAGAGTTGTGACTTGGTCAGTTGCAACCTGAGGTCAGGACTGTGACTTCTTGGGGAGAATCAGTACTCTGGACAGGTTCATCTGTCTGTTCTCATAGAAACACAGCTCTGCCTGTTAAGAGAACGGGGCAGGAGCTGAAACCCAGAAAAAAACCACCAGAGCTTCCACCCAGCAAGGTTCTGTGACTGGTGTGTTTTCTGTATACCCCAGCATATGCTAGGCTTTTTAAGTAAGTGTTTCTGAAGTACCTGACAACAGTCTAGCTCCATCTGCCACTCAGTTTTCTCTGTAAAAGTGGCCAGCCCGATCATCTCCCTTCTCAGAAGGAGAGGCAGATTCCTTCGGGCAACATTTGTTGTGAGGAGAAACGCATTCCCCAAGTCAAACGGGCCAAACAGCTTGCTCGCAAAATTGCCAAGTACAGCGCATACCGATCCTTTTCAAAGAGAAAACATTTGGCTGCAGCCAAAACCTAAGAACACCTGAATCGAATTTTCCGCGCCTGAAAACGAGGAGGTCTGGAAACCGGCGCTATTTTCGGCTAACTGCGTTCTGCTGGGTTTCGGGGCAGCCCTACCCTGTAGCAGCTGCGGGGAAGCCACCACAGGCACGGCCTCGCCGTTTGGGCCACCTGCCACGAACGGGGGACGTGAGGGGGCGCTGCCACCTCCGGGAGCCGGCTGAGGGCCGCGGTCCCTCTCGGGGCGCCCCGGGGCCGGGCTGAGGGGACAAGGAGCGGCGGCCACCCTGGGGCCGGCAGGGGGAGGCCGCCGCCGCCGGGCCCCTGTGGAGGCGTGGGCAGGAGGGAAGCCGGGTCGGCCTCCTGAGGCGCGGGCACGGCACCCGCCGCCCTGCCCCTAACTCGCTCGCTCGGCGGCGGCTTCCCCTCAGAAACCCGCCCGGGTCGCCCCCTGCCTGCTCGCCCGTCACGGCTTCCCCGGCCAAAGTTTCTCGGCGGCGGCGCCGCACCTGCCCCCGCCAAAGCTCCAGCCCCGGCGGCGGAGGCGAGGGGTGGCACCAACGGCGGGCGAATAAATAAAGTTGCGGGTTTGGGGAGGGGACGAACACCCTGGGGAGCCTTCGTCGGGGCTGTCAGCGGCTCGCCCCGGGTCTCGTTCTTCCCCCCCCCCCCCCCCGCCCCGTGCACGCCCGGTCCCTCCCCGGGAAGAGGCGCTGCCCACCCGAGGAGGCGCCCGGCGCCGGTGCCCCGCTGCCGCTGCTCACTCGCACGCAGCCACAGCCCCCGCTAAGTCAGCCCTGGTGTTTTCAGGTTGCTCAGACCTGAAACCTGAGGGGGAAAAAAAAAAAAGGGGGGGCAACAAGCTCAGCCGCTCAGCCTTTGCGTCGCTGCTCCTGCCGCCGGGGGTGGGAGCTGTGAAGAGGAGAGAGGTGGTTTTCTATTTTTATTTTTTTTTAACCTCCCTCGATTTCAATGGATGTGAACTTGGAGTCTTTGGACCTCGGAGGTTTTGGAATATCTACACGCTGATCCTTTTTGTTGTGGCACAGCAGCTCGTTTGGGGAAACCATCCGAAGACAGCAAGATGTTTCTCGCTCTCTTGTACTTCGCTTTGCCCTTAGTGGGTAAGTTGCCGGGGTCTGATTTCTCTCTGTACATCGCTTCATAAAGCAAGGCATAGGATTTATGGGATCGGGTGCCTGGTGGTTGCCAGCTTGATGTTTAGGCAGAACGGTGAAGTTTCCAGTAGTTTTTTATGGCTCTGCCACACGCCACTTAGCCCAGTCTACGTTTTGAGGTTCGGGAGGTTATACACTTAGGTACTCGCCTGCGTAGCCTCCTGTTAAATTGGGCTCTCGCAAGTTACAGGAAAACTTTTCATTTTAATAAGATAAGGCTGCTTAGGGGGTGAGGAGGGTGACCCAAGCCAGCTGAAGGATTACATCTTCACCTGGAGCTGGCAACCTGCCCGACTGCAAGTGGTTTGCAGCCCCGGCTGGTTCCCTTTCCACAGGAGGTGTTTGCCTTTGCGTCCGTGTCTGAGGGAGTGTGATGGGGGCACGATGGAGAGGAGAGAGTTAATGTAATTTGCTTTGTTCTCCCGCAAAAGCATCATACGTGGAGAGAAATGGGGGGGGGGGGGATCATAAATCCCCCCTTTAAGATACGTGTAGAATAAGCAAAACTGTGTACAGCCTTTAAAAAGTGACTGACGCAAAAAAAGGCTCATATCAGTTAGTGAGGATACTTATCTCTCTGAGCGGGTTGTTTGTGGATGTAATTGAAAATACAGTAAAGCTGTTGTGGAAAGTGAGGCTGAGTGTTTAACCCCTCAGTTAAGCACGGGAGCGGGAAGGTTATTTGTTTGGCCAAAGTGGATCCAAGGAATAACGAACGCTTGTTCTGTCAGGCACGTTAACCCCTGTGGGTTTTCATTCCTTTTTACGTTCTCTCATAAACCAGCTGGCGGGGTCAAAACCTCCCCTTTGCCTGTGTTCCCACTCAAGTGGATCTGCCTAAGACTGTGAAAGCCCCAGGTGGTTTCCAAAAGCCCCAGGTGGTTTCTGAAACCACCCTGAGGTTTGCAAGGTGCCGCCTGCGGCAAGGAGGTGCCTTGTGCTTCCTGGCTGCCTGCCCGGGAGCCCTGGTTAGATCAGCCACATCCCTCAAAGAGCGTTTGTTGGTTTGTGTCTCCTCTTTCTAGATGTACTTCTGTCCGCAGAAGTGAGCGGGCTGCCTGGAGGGGACCGCCTGGACTGCGTGAAAGCCAGCGATCAATGTCTCAAGGAGCAGAGCTGTAGTACTAAATACAGGACACTGAGGCAGTGTGTAGCTGGCAAAGAGAGCAACTTCAGCCGGGCGACAGGCCTGGAGGCAAAGGACGAATGCAAAAGCGCCATGGAGGCTCTCAAGCAGAAATCTCTGTACAACTGCCGCTGTAAGAGGGGCATGAAGAAGGAGAAAAACTGCCTGCGCATTTACTGGAGCATGTACCAGAGCTTACAGGGTACGTTGCAAAACACAGAAACATTACACTCCCCCCTAATGCAGTGTGATTTCGCAGCCCCTCGCGTCAGCTAGCTGCTGCCACTGAGACTAAACTGAGGTTCTGACCTCGTAATTCATATTGTGCACTTCAGCTGCAAACTGAGGACCTTTCATCCGACTCAAGAACAGCTGCTGCTCCATCTCCTGTTGTTGGGAAATCCACAATGAGGGTTTCCTCCAGGGGACCCAGCTGACCTTTCTAAACCAGAGTCAAACGATAAGGGCATTAGCAAGTGCAAAAGCTACAAAAACAGTCATTTGGAGACATTTTCCTAATAATTCAAGTCCTTAATTAGGACTCACCTAACAAGATCACAGGACACTGAAACTGATTTCTTAGCTTTTTGCTGACAGTTAAATGTAATATGAAGAGGAGCATTGTTTTAAGGAAAAGTTTTTCTTTCCATTATTCACTAGCAATATTCCCTGGGCAAGCAGAGGCAGAAAAAAGATCTGTGCTTCCTAGACCAGGTAGAAGTGCCACTTAAAAGGGATATGACAGTGATTGACTTGCAAATTCTGTTCTCATTGATGCCATTGGCAAACTTTCCATAGTCTGTTGAGAACAGTCAGGTCCTTGGGAGAGATCTGTCTTTTTTTTTTTGGCTCTGCTTTTCTCTGGCCCTGGATTTGAAGATGCAGTCTTTCATTTCCATGTGGTCCCCGTTAAACTTTTTTTCTGTAGCTACTTTTGCATTCTTTTGTTGAAGCCATCCCTTTCTGTTCATTTATCCAGGCACCAACTGGAACATTTTAATCAGTCAATATCTATTTGTGTTCTAACTTCCATAATAAATTGCTCTACTCTTGGGCATTTTCTGCATCATAACTAAGTTTCCCTTCCAACAGCATCTTGTTAGGAATGTTTTATTCCAAAGACGTTAGTTTTTTGGCTGTCACCTGGGCTGCTCCTCTAAGTAAGAGCTCTACTGCTAATGTGGGTGAAGAGAAGAAATTCCTGCTACAGCTTCTGTGCTGTTTCCCATGTTGAGATGGGACAGCCTGGGTGATGTCAGACTGTTATTGCAAATTATGGCCTTTTGCATGGAGGAAGGAGAGAAAAGAACTAGTGATGGGGATAAACAACTTGCTTCTTTCTGGTGTTTATAGAGAAATAGCCATACAAGCAGATTAAAGCAGAGTACCTTTCCCAGTTACAGAGTAACTTTATTTGAAAGTAAAAGTAAACACAAAATCTTAGCCTGAATTCTTGTATAAAAAAATTCAAAATATTTTTTGCCTTTAGGAAATGACTTGCTTGAAGATTCCCCCTATGAACCAGTTAACAGCAGACTATCAGATATATTCAGGCTAGCACCAATTGTATCAGGTAAGCAGATTTAAAATTCTTTAGCTGAAACATGCTTTTAATCTGCTGCTTTTTAGTTGAATTATGGAACTTTCGTAGCTTGTGCAGCACAACCCTCGTAAGTGGAATGTTAATGACTTTTTGGATTTAAGAAGTTCATGGTACAGTTGCACAGAGCAAAATACTAATTGTTTTTTAAATAATTAGTAAGACTGAAGGAGTGCTTGGCAGGATGGCAATTTGTATTCTTCTTGAGTCATTCTTGACAATAAATGCTACATTTTCCTGTAGGTGGCAATCTGATTCCCCATGTTCCTAATTTCCTTTTTGGGAATGTGGTCAGTGCAAGTTACCTCCCACTGACATTCAAGAAGAACAGAAGATAATATTTCAAATGTTTCTATAAGGGAATGCTTCATAGTTTCAAACAGTTTTTTTTTTAATATTAATTTCAAAATTAAGGTTTGTCATATTTTCTGGAACTGCTGTCTGTTTAAGGAGCCAATTTACAACTTTTTTTTCTTTTTCCAGTTTTTCTCTTATTTTTTTGCTGTTATTTTGTGCCTATCTTTCAGAACTTATTTGTAGTAATTAGAATATGTTGCTCAATAATGAAATTACTGTTTGTTTTTATCAGATTAAGTTACACTCATTTTGGATCATATTGAAACAATGAATTTGTGGCATTGACAGGGGTTATAGGCTGGAATTCATATTCTTTTTCATAGTTCCAGGGTGAAATCCTCCATATGAGGATGCAGTATATACTCAGGACTTTTGTTTGTTTAGTTTCATAAAACAAACCAAAATAATGTGCAGAGCATAACATGTGTCTGATTGTGTTAAAGCTGTAGTTAACTGATGTGCTGATAAGCATTAG
Source organism: Heteronetta atricapilla (assembly GCA_011075105.1). Lineage (NCBI taxonomy): Eukaryota > Metazoa > Chordata > Aves > Anseriformes > Anatidae > Heteronetta > Heteronetta atricapilla. The sequence goes on along the minus strand of CM021736.1, from coordinate 29,196,330 downwards.
TAGATTGCTCTTCAAAAGAAAGGAGAAAAAAAAATGCCAGAGAGAGTGGCTTGACCAATTTTGAGCAGTACTTACACTTGTTAGGACCTTAAGTCTCATTAAAAGCCAGGGGGTTGTAGGTTGTTAAGCATTTAATGGTACAGATTTTCAAAGGCATATAGACATATAAAATGTAGATAACTGCCCATTGGGATTTTCAGAAGGACTAAGTGATTTAAATAGGTGTTAGATGCCCAGACAATTTTAAAAATTCTAAGTGCTTAATGCATCTTTGGGTATCTTAATGCCTTTGAAAATCAGACCTTTAGTCACTTTTCAAAATGTGGCTTCAGATACAAATCACATACATCCTTTGAAAGGATGATCTGAGTTTGGTGAGCAAGTCTATTGCAGAAATAGAGAGCAAAGATTAATTTCTGAAGAATTTTCATTTATTTATTTAGTAAAACCAACAACTAACAACTGAATATAAAATCAATGTAGAGGACTTCCAGGCTGTTTTCTTAAAGTTTATGGTCAGCCTGCCAAGGGTTGAATTCTAACCTCCCTTTGCAGCGCTGTGATCTCTGAGGAAATACCCTCTGTACGCTCTGACTTTCCATTATACTTCAGATTGCATATTTACTTACAAATTATTTTAGAAATGCAGTAAGTTTTTCTACCTGTTTAGTGTGATGATAAAACATGATGTATTTGCCAACAAGTGATGTCCTTCCTACCACAGCCACTTGGAATGCTGGTGGACTAGTTAGGACACATTCACTGTTAGTAGTATACCACAAATTTCCTGTTTGCTTTGATGGAAGTTTCAGTCTTACAAGGTTTGAAGGCATAGATTCACGCAGAACAACAACAAAAAGTTCTAATAAAGAGGAAAAACATCAATATTTGGAAGTATTGCAATCTTAAAGAGAAATACTAGCAAAAGTCACTTTACTTATCATCATGGTTACTACTGCATATACCGTTCTTTAAAGCTGCCAAGTCTTCAAGTTTTTCAGGGCTTTGCGCATACCGCAAACAGCAGAACTTTGGAAGGTTGTTATGTCTTGATTTTTAAAAAACAAAACTAGAAAAAGGGTACAAGCAGTGTTGGCAGTAGTGTCACAACTGCTGATCTGGTAGTATAATAATTTATCCTTACAGATGTTGCTGCAGTGTTCACTTTCATGAAAGTTACCTGGGTGCAGTTAAAAGCAGAGATTAGCCCATGCTTCTCTTTCAGGTTACTCTGTGGTACTGTTTGACTTAGTATGTGTCAAGCCTACTGCTTCTGTTGTTCTTTTTAGAATTAATTTTTAGAAACAGTGTAGAAAATCACAGTAATTGTCTTCTGTGGTAAATGGGGGGCACAGGGAGATGTTTGGCTAACAGGAGTATTTCGTGTGTTATCTAAGACTTTTGGAGGATACCTAAGTCTAAGAAATGGAGGACAGTTTTAAAAAGAGGTTGAAGTTGGCCTAATTCTGTGCTGGAAGATGTTCAAACTTGCATCCTTTACTTAAACAGAACACCATACTCTTATTCCTTCAAGCATCAAAATGTTGACTTAAAACAAAATTCAGGGAAATATTGCTAACCCTGTTATTAATTTGTAGTTTCCCTCCACTTCCCATTAACATAATGTGAACAAATGATGTGGTCATGCTATTAAAATGAAGCTTTGTGTTACATTTTTAAGTGGCCTGCATTGCACTGACACTAGTGGTTTAATTAATCTAGAACTGTAAAGACAAGGTAAGTGTTCTATATAAAATTCAAAGCAATTTCCAACAACATAGAAAATCAAAATCTAAACCCACAAAATCATTTATCATAGTGCTAGTTGTTAAGCACAGGGTATTGTATATCTAGATACCATAACAAGCATGAATTTCGTATTTGACTCTTATTAAATTTGCAGGGCAAATGTAATGTAAAAAAGATGACTAAAATAGGAATGTGATTTCAGTGTTCGATTTACATGTGAAAATGCATTCTGTGTATTCAGGAGCCTGACCTTCCTTCTTTTCTATCTACGCTTTAAGTTCAGTATTCAGCTTCTCATCTGAAGTTAGTCCTGACACCTCTCATTGCCAATCCCAGGACTGTGACTCTTCCCAGAACAGAGCTGTCTTATTTCTTTAGGAATACTGTGTCTGATGTGGCACTTCTGTTTCAAGGTTGTGAATTCCATGCTAGTAGGCAGCCCTTGGAATTACTGAAGACCTGTGTGTTTGTTTCAGAGAGCAGCAGATTTGGATTACTTACTGTAATTTAAGCTTAAACAACCGTTTTTGGCTAAACCTTAACAGCTTCTGAGAGGTGAAAACATTTTAAGGCTATTGACTTACATCAAAACTATGGTAAATGCCAAATCTGTTGATTCGATTTTAAGAGTTGAGTTTCACACCAAAGTAAGCATAGATGCTTGAATTAGTTTGTCACTTGTTAAAGCTATCTACACTTTTTACTACTTGGGAACAGTTTGCCTCTTGAATTTGTATTTTATTGGACCATCATGACTGAAAGATATCTTACTATTTTGGTATCAGCTGATACAGTGTAGTGGTCATCTCTGTGGCGTATTGTAAGGAATTATCTTACATTAAAACTATAGCTTCGTGTATGTGTAGAAATACGTACAAAACAAATGTTTCTGAAATGTCTCATTTATTTCAACACAAAACTGAGAGTCACTAAAGCCAAATAAAAAGCCTTAAGCCATGGCTGTGAAGTGGTGTGAACCAAATACGTAATGTTAAAAAGAACTGAATATTTAGATCAACATATTTAGGATGGCATATGCCTACGGATTCATTTTTAAGTTACCTAGTTAATCACAGGTTTATTTTCTAGTTTTTCAGCTTCGTGTATCATTTGTTCTTTATTTTACATCTGCTGTGTTAAAAATAATCTTAAATAAGATGCAACAAAAATCAGAGTTTCTTAAACGTGGAAGTTTAGCTGGTAATCTGTGGTTGGTTACAAGCTTAGTGTAGTAAGTTGTTTTTGTAAAGTGTGTGTTGTGTCAACAAAAAATGAGAGAGAAACAGGCTCATATGACTATATGTCAAAAAGGAGCTTTTCCTGATTCTGCTTTTCTCATATTGGGAGCTTATTTTTTTTTTTTTAAAGGGTATACTTCATACTTACTATGGTAAATTTGTTAATTAAAAAAGAATTCATTAGACTGCACAGCACATAGGGCTCCTTACTGGAGTGTGTAATTCCTCATTGGAGCAATGTGAGGAGCATAGCAGATGAAGGTGGCAGGTTTGACTGGCGTAGTGAGTAAGCTAGGAATATGAATGCAAACAATAATTGTCAGTAAGATGGCCTTTTATTGCATTTAAAAAGTTGAGACCATAGAAAAGTCAGCAGTGATGGAATTTTCAGAAGGACGTGTGCTGGTGGCGTTTAAATTAGACAGTTTTATGTACACTGTTTCTGTGAGATATTTAAGGATTTAGTGGAGATGGAGATGGGTCTCCCTGTAAGATCTCTGCGTGGTTCAGAAGAAAGGAGTGGGTTTGTAGTTTTCCCCTTCTGAGCTATTGGAAGTCTTGTAGGCATCCTCTATCATTGGAGTTCACCAGTGAAAATGCATGTGCTGGGAAAGAATGAACTTCAGTATGCAAAACACTTCTAAAACACTTTTTCAGGTCCTCCCCATTGCTTTATCCTTCCCAGGCTGGGGTGCAGGCATCACAGAGATTGGGCTGCAAGCATTTCCTTTGGAAAAGTTGCACTGAACAAAGGCAGGGGAGGAAGACTAGGTTTTCCAAACTGATTCACAGGATCCAGAGAAACAGACCTTCCTTGTCCATGTGCTTAAAGCTCCTCAGGATTCTTTCTGCCTATCCGTTCTCTTTCTACTACTTCTGTAGAGCTCAGGGTACACTATGAGAAAACACCATGTCATAGTGTGTTAATGTTGTCCAGGCCTTCCTAATCCTGAAATTATTTTAATCAAGGGTTGACTATGTTTCCCTATCCATTTTCACAATCCTTGTGCTAACATAAGAGCTGTGCTCTACTAAGTAAAAGTCACTTGCTACTACTTAGTAAACTACTTTTCTTTTATAGAATCCACATATAGATCTATTATTGTTATTTTTATTTATGTTACAGTCCCTGTCCTAGTGAAGAGATTCACTGCTTTTTCCTTTTGGAGTTTGTGGCATGTGAATTTGTGGCTTCTGCAATGAGTAAATACTGTATGACATCCCCAGTTCCTGCAGCCTGAGGCCTCTAATCCTGAGTCTGTTCCTAAATCTACGCGTATTTCAAATACTATGTATTTTTCTAATTTAACATGCTCTTTAGATGTTGTTATAAGAATATTTGCAGTGCCACGTTTCTACAAGGGCAATTTAATTTGCAAACTACTAAATATGTTGTTTTTTCTTGATTGTTTACAATGCTCTTATTAGCTCTTGCCTTTTATATTGTTGCATTTTTTAATTCCAGAAAAAGATATTTCACGTTACTTACCTTGCACATTCACCCAATTTCATAAACAATAAACCAGATCCTATTAAGTTAATAGGGGTCCTGCAATCTGATTCTGTTCCCACTGAAGTAAGCATAACACATCAAAATCTTTTTATTTGATTACAATGTATTCTGTTTCCTGTTGTAATTTTTTGGCTTAGTTCTGGTTTTCTGACGTGTGGTCGAGGCTTTTGAAACAGAAAAGTAAAAAATGTATTGTTAATTTTGCTTACACTAGACTCTCCGATGCATAGCTATATTTTCCTTTCTCAGATACTGTGTATTAATCAAAATAATAGTTTTCGGACTGATATTTAATATTAGTGTTACAATAGTAAATCTGGAGTAATGCTCCAGTGAGAATTTGTGTCCCTTTGCATGTTTCAAGAAAAAAACCACAACAAACCCAGGCATCTATTTTAACTGCATTTAACAAAATGAAAATAGTTTGACAAAAATAAATCTAATAGGAGCATGTGCAATGTTTGTGTTCTTTGACATTTCTGTCTGCAGATTTTCTTTGCAGAGACAACTAGGCTGGCTTCCAGTCAGATAACAAGTTATCAAGGCTGAATAGATACTAGTTGCTGATTTCCACTTCTGCCATTTCCATAATCAGATTGGACTTCACACAAAAGAGTGTCACTTTGGTGACTGTTGGCTTGCAGGAGCTCTTTGAATTTCCTGTTTTCTGCATTTCTTGAAGCTAGATCTGATTATGAGAGGGGAATTAAGTACCTTGCTGAAGTAACTGATTGACTATCTTCTAAAGGCAGTGCATACGCACTTTAACTTCAGCAGGAACGTGAACAGGCCTTGAAACACCAAGTAAGAATATATAAATATTCAAAGCTTAGTCCATATTTCTTTCCTTGGTGAGATAATTGGAACCTTTTTTTTCTAATATCTTTGAAGATTTGTTAGAAGAAAATTTCTGTCCTCTTTAGCATGGCACGGTTCTCAGCAAATGCAGAGTTGCTTTTCCCAGTAGTCTAGGCAGGGCTTGTCAACCCATTTCAACACGGGAATGGGATGAAATCCATTCCATGGAAGGACGAAGCATCTGGTGATACAACACAGAGTATTTCTGCATGAATATTCAACATCTCCTTGAATGCTAGGAGCAAGAGAGAATATGTATGTAGGAGACTTGAAGGAAACTCCAAGGAGAGCAGTGTTCTTCTGGAGCCTCAAAGGGAAGTGGTGGGAGATAGCTGGCTGAATAAGCATGGCCTGGCTTTCTGCTTTTAGCATACAGTACGTACAGTGGAGCATATCTTTGTCTCAAGTAGCTGCTTTGGAGAGCAGAATTGCCATCCCTTTAGTCTGTATCTTTGCAGGAAAGCCTCAATTGTAGCGTGGTGACCAGCTATCAAATGAACAAACGTGTGTGTGCTTTTGAGCAGCAAATTGTGTATCCTTCTGTTGCTAATCATAGGCCAGCTTTATGGTTTGTGTAAGTACCACACTACTTAGGAAGTAGGAGCAAAGGTGGACGGGTATCTGCCGATATCCCAGCGGTATTGGTGGAATTACTTGGAGAGATGGGGTGCTTATTGCTGGGTCTGGTCACCCATGGGGAGAGATGCATCCATTTCAAGGAGCTGGCTAGCAGGAGCAGTCGTGGACTGTGGGGGGACAGAACAACTCACCAAGAAGTTCACGGTTTTGTCAGGTATCCGCAAACTGGTGTGTTGCAGGGATAAGCAGTTGGAGGCAGCGGTCTCATTTGCAGTTGAAGACATGACAGGATGAGAGCAAGAGAAAAAGTCCGTGTTTCCTCTGACATAGGTCCGTGGCAGCACAGGGATGCTGCAGTGGTGCCAGGAGGACTGGTACAGCAGGGACGGTGAGGCATCTGTCTGTGGCAGTCCTCCTCAGGGGGCTTGTCGGTAAGCCGCATCCCCTCGTGAAACGCAGAGAACAGTGCCAAAAAGAGCAGCGTCCTGCAGCTCTCTGTCTCTTGATGGCACAGCAAGGTGCAGCTCCTGGCAGGTGATTTGCAGTCTGGCTCTTAACATTTTAAAATATTTTAGAACTTTACTTTTATAGCCCTATTTGTGTTTGATTCTCAAGGATAACTTTGTCAGCGCTGGAAAAGCCAGTGGTATCTGTCAGCAGTTGACAGTATGTTAAAAACGCTGAGAGGAAAATGCCTGTATGTGATGAAAAGAAATAAGAATTTCTGAGTTGCAAGGCAGAACTTACTTGTGATAAGCATCATACGTTTCTTATTTTAAGCTGTACATTGTATTATTTTAACCTTGGAAAGGAATGTGTTTACAGCTTTGATTTTAGATGTGTGATGATTTTTGTTGATGAAATGAATTCTGTAATTATTTTATATTAGTGTTTTTGGTTTTATTTTGACATGATTGCATTTTCGTTGGGTGAAACTAACGCAACAGTGCTATCGATGTAGTTAGGGCATTAACACAATTAAGTTATTTTCTGGATAGTTCTTTAGTTACTATGATGCTTTGACGACAATTTTTGTGTCAGGCTATTGTCCTGTGCAATCTGCACTCAGCCGAAAATTTAACATGAGAGATGCATGACACAGTGTAATGGCATAGAGATAGCTCTTCCTGCATAGAAATTCACAGAAATGATGGGTTGTAAAGAGAGTTGAAGATATCAAACAATTTGAGCAGGAACCCATAAATAAAGATGAATTTCTGCATTCACTGGTTATATGATTTTATCACTGTCTGGTGTCCATAAAATACATGTTCCCATTAAAGTTTTGTCATGCAGCTGATGAGGTTCAAAAGTGTTAAAAGCTTCCACTTTCCTCCTTTTAAATTCCGCACCCTAAATTCCATTTTAAAACTCAGTTCAGCAAAACCAGTTGCTTCCTTTCCCCTTTTTTATGACAGGCTCCTCCATGCTCTCCTGCCTGATGGCTTCGCCTTGTGGCTCTTCTCTCCCCCACCCTGCCCTCCCCTTCTCCGTGCTCCGGTGCCTCCCTGTCCTCCCCTGTCCCGTGCCTCTGCTGATGCGTCGCCTCCTCTCCTTGAGAGCTGCCCTATAACTCTGCTTTTTTCCAGTGTTCTCCAAACCGTTCTCACCCTCCATATGAAGAGTTTGAAATGTGGTCTAATAAAAGAAATTGTTCCAGAGTAATGGCGCTAATAAAGCCTGATTTCCTATAAATTCAAGTCCTCAATCTCCGCTCTGCCCCCTGCTCTCTGCACAGACACACCTCCTATTTTCTGTCTCCATGCCGTGCTCTCTCCCCAGATACTCACTCATCAATTGTCCTTAATTCTGCCCCACGTCGCTGGTCTCTGTGGGGCAGCACGTGTTGCGGCTGCCTGGATGTTAGGCATGTGCTGAAGGACTGTAAGCATGTCTGGGTTGGCACCTTCTTCTCAGAGCCAGAGAGATACCTGCTTTTTCCTCAGCAGGTAGGTCCACTTGGCTCCATCTCCCCCACCCAAACCTGCAGTTTTTCATCAAATGTGTAAGAATTTCCTGTTCTCTGTCAAACATGGCCAAGTATGTCCTGTGGGTTGAAAGGTTGCTGAGAGCATCAGGGGTGTGGAGATGAGAGAAGAGACTGATACTCAACTTACCTACGTTTCCTTGAAAAACTAGGTTTAAAAAACAGGTATGATTCCTGTCATATCACAAAGCATTAGACTGTGACATATCCCATCGTATTCTAGTCTCATAAAACATCTACTGTGTCGTGCAAGTGATATAAATAAACATGTAATGGACTTGGAACGCACAGACAATTAAGTACAGTCGATGGCTGACAGTTGTACCGGTAATTGAGCATCTCAGGATTCTTAAAATGGAAAATAATTCATGCATTTAGGTTAGTTGGCATGAAGATTATTTACTCACATTCAAAAATAAAACAAGAAGGTAGGATCGTGTGCAAAAGCTGTTATGTGTGAACACATACATCACATTTAATTATTTGAGTAATGCTATATCATATTTACAAATGACATCGCATTTCTTGGAGTCATCTTCTTTTCCAGATGGAGTATGGTCATAAAGAAAATCAAGAAAGATGATATCTTTTGGTGGTAGTTTCAAGGAAATATGTCCAAATACCCAGAGTTCCCCATGCTTGCCGCTTGCAAATAGAGTGGAATCTATTCTGCACAGCAGTGACTTTGCATTAATGAACGCTTAAGCAGCAGATTAAAATGTCTGTTTAAAAAATAGGTTAGGATTATATAATAGCACAAGTCTGGGATACTAATAGCAGCGAAGATAATTTTATTGAGCAGATTAAGCGCAATTAGTTCTCAACTACAGAACGTCTAAATACAATACCAAATCAAAACCCAGCCCCTGCAGCTTTACTTGCTTTCCTTCGCACCTAAAGGATCTGCACCTGACGGCAAAGTGAATTATTACTGTTGTTGTTGATCATTTTGTATTGCCATGGGAATGTACTTCATGTTATCTATTAGGACCCAGACAAACAAGTCTTCTCCACATGCACCATTGTGAAATGAGACATGGTTGAAGACAGCAAGGTGTCGGCACTACCTGAAAGGCTTTTATAAATTGATAAATTTGCTTGTCAGATTTCTTTAAAGGATTGTATGGATAACACCTGCTATAGCCTTATGTGAAAAGTTACGAGAATTACAGTTTTATCATAAACCCATAATTATTTACCTCATAAGCTATTTGCTTAATTCTAGTCTCCTAAATAGTGAAAGGGAGACAAAAACTTGCAGGGGTTGATAACACTTACGACCTGATGAAGTAAACTGCTTTGATCCTCTGAGAGGTCAAACTGTGTGTGTGCTTCTAAGCAAACATTCCCCAAGGCTGCTGATGCGTGAGATGTCTCTTCTCATTGCCAAATGTCCCACCTTCGCAACAGAAAATTAGAGGAGACTTGTAAAGAAATGTGGTGCGTTAGCGTATTTGATCTCGTGCATAAATTGGTGCGAGATTTGTTGAATGCAGGGTGTTGTTTTCTTTTTTGCACTACATAGGGATACCTAGACGGCTCTTGTGGTTTGAGTAGAAAGTGAATGCATTAATATTACCGCATTAATGTGTAGGGAGAAAGGCGTACAATGTTGATTTTTTTTTTTTCATTCAATACATAGAGAGTAATTGGACTTGAAGCTTCATTTAGCTCTTTAATACATTGCTGCTGCGTAGCTAAACATATTTTATCTTCATGCCCTTGACCTTTCCCTAAGAGCTGTGGGAAGATTAAAGTGCATACATGAGAATAAATTTAGAATTAACCTATTTTAAGAAAAATGCTACCAAATGCCTTGCTAGCCATAAAATGATACTGCTTTTGCCTCTACAACATGCCCGGCCTGACAGAGCTGAGTAGAACAACCTTCTGCTGGAGCAGGGCTCTGGTACTCCCAGAAACAAGAAGGTAGGTGGGTCATTTTTCACTCCCCACTCAATCCCTGTGCTTGCGGAAGCTGCCAACAAAGGTGCCAATTACGGTGATGATTTCTGTAGCTCGGGTACCTGTCCTGTAGCGTGCTCCCTTCCCCCAGTCTCGCTCCGTGTGGTTCACCGTGTGAATGCAGTATAAATACTTTTGGTCATTACCCTCTTGCACTGTGTTTGAACTAGCGACTAAAAGGTGAGGTTGTCAATATATTAAGGACATCATTAATGGCATAACCACAGCCATAAACGGTGAGTAATTGTGACAGCTGAGCTTTATTTATTTATTTCTTATTACAAAATGTGTTGGTATCTCTGGGCATCTTTTAATCTGTACAGATACTTCTGAAAACAGACTTAGTGACATCCACTGTGAGTAGCTGCACTGCAGTGTTCTTAATTATCTGCTTTAAATTATTCACTTTAGACAGAGAATGGCTGTACTTGTGAAGCTGTCATCTTTAGGGCTTAGGTACTGTGCAGTAATTATATAGTCTGAGGCTAGCTTTCACCTATGCTAATTGCAGGTAAACTTACAAATTCCTCAGACTATTAAGATGAGAGTTAGCTCCTTCCTGTTGCATTCAGTCAAGGATTTAAATGGTGCAAACTTTTGGTTCTACTTTGAAGAGAAAAGGTCAGCATAAAAATCTTACAAATATCAATACTTTGCATAGCTCAGAAAATGAGCAGTGTTCTTCCTTTGTGCCTTACAAAATTGGATTTGTAGCACTGCAACCATATGTAGAGCTTTTTCCTCATTATTTTAAATTATTCTTGTGATTTAAATATCTATGTAATCCTACACAGACATAGTAAAACCAAAACCGTGTCTAAAAGACAGGCAATAAGTGGCTATACCTATGATAATAACAGGAGGCAAAAGAAATCGATTTCATAAATTGCAGTGTTTTCTCTAAAGTTGCTCTTGGTAGGATGTTCAGAAAACATCACAAATTTCTGTCATGCAGGCAGTGCGCTGTATCTGGTCTAGACTGTGAGGAGAAATGTAATTTACAACTAAAGAAGGAACTATTTTGTCCCCCAAAGAATAAAACAGCTACCTCCTCTTGAGCAGTAATATGCGCTAATTGAAGGGCTCAGGACTGCTCTGGAAAAATCAGCGTTCAGGCTTGTAGAATATGTAAAGTGACTAGTTTCTCTCTTTAGCCAGAATGAGAAGTATAATAAATGATTATGGACCCGGACTGGGCTGAAAAGAGCTACTTCCCACGGCAGCTATCAGAATGGGAGACATGTAAAGTGCTTGTAACAGATAGCTGCTCTATCTCCATAGCAGGCTGTGCTTCTTCTGTGGCAAAGAGTGTCACTGATAGATTAGGGTGACAATTCATAATGTTCCTGAGAGTGAGTGCTACGTGTTGAACAAGATCAGAGGCTCCAGGAGCATGTCTCGGAGAATTAAGGTTTATTACTTAGCCGTCTGTGTAGTTTTCAGAATTTAAAAGGATTAATAATATTTGAAATACGTTTAAACTCAGAAAATACTGGTATTTCAGAGGAACTCTTTACAAATCATATTTTCCTCAGATCTTAGTTGTGTGCAGTGTCTGATTTGGGGTATTAACTTCTTGTTGTGTGACATGGCAGAGTAGCAGAGACATATTGTAAAATTCTAGAAATTCCTGTGCGTATTTGGAGTGATTTCTTAGGTTTCAGAACAGGAAAGCTAGAAAGTTTTTTTTTTTTTTTTTTTGAACGTCTTAACTTCTCAGATGTTTATTATTTTGGACTATTTATTTTTTAAAGAGTGGCAAAAGTCTTAAAACACATCTCTAAACCCACCTGCAGCTGTTCAGCAGCAGGATTTCGGCCAGCTGCCAGGACTAGTGCATAACGGATATTAGGGAAGAGGAGGTTTCCTTGAGGTGTTTTTACCACTGGGGGACTCCTGCTGTTCACATTTCTTCCGTACCATTTGGAGCAGCTCGCGTTTGGTTTCCACGAATGGAGTTCATGTGTAGGGCGGAGGGGCTGCCGGGGCTGCAAGAGGTGCAGCCAGTGTAGGTGTCGTGGAGAGCTGTGATAATTTTTATTGGCAAATGTGGCATTTACCTAGTTCCTGTTATAACACCCAGATGTTAAGCTAGGTTGGTTCTCTTCACATCTGGTGCTAGCATGAGAAGTTGCACGGTTTGTAGAAGATGTGGCTGAGTTCATTCTTTTAACAGCTTTATCCTTAGCCTTTTTAAGGCTCGAGTGAGGAGGTGCTGGCAGGACGTTAGCTTTTTTCATATTAAATGTAAAGGCTGAGCTAATGTGTATTTGGCAAACACAAGCACTTTGAGGTCAGGACACTTAGGATGTAGCTTTTTCTCTGTTGTACAATTCATTTTTGTCACAGCCTTGAAATTATATTCAAATATTCCTTTTCCAGTATATAATATAAATTAATGTTTTACCAGTATTGAAGATCACCTTTGCTGATGCACTTAAAGTCTGACTAATACATATATTAAAGGAAGAGTTAAGGTACAAATGCATCTCTAATTATGGCCCTGTCTGACTGAAAAGTTTCTTTTCATAAATCATGCAAGAATGGGTTTACTGAAAGGAAGGCTAGGAGCCTCATTCTTGTAAACTTCCAGAACTTGCCCCCAAAATAGCTCTTTTCCATTGGAAAAAAAAAAAAAAAGTGTTTATCCTAATTTCCTGACTGTATTTTAGATGGGCCATTCTGTGACAGTGTATTTTTCTTCCTAATAGGAGTTTTCAAAACCTTTACAGGTGGTATCAGCAGACCACTGGCTTCTGCCATAGTGCTTTTTAGGAGGGACTGCAGAGAAGTGATGTGTTCCTATCTGTAATACAGCTGTACAGCAGCTGGCAACTGGTAAAGACCCAAACCTTCCCGCCTGTAATGCGGCGTGGTGTCCTTATACCACAGGATATTTAGGTCAGCGTGTTTTTAAAGACATCTAGAAAAGGGAAGGCAAAATATTTTCGAGGCGGTATTTGTTGCGGTTGGATTGCAAGCTCCGTCACAGTTCATTTCGTTGTGCTATTTCTGCTGTCTGTAGTTGTAGCATCACAGCCAAGTGAGTTCAAAGGTGTTAGTTGGAAACAGAAGTCCCTACCCTCACATCTAGCTTTCAGAGCCTGCTTAATTTATTGAAGCTAATAAAATGAATCAAACTTCAGATTGTCAATCGTGCCACTGTTTTATTTCATAAAACAAATGAAGAACCAAGTTATGTTTGCTTCATGAGGAATTTTATCTTTTGTTGTTTAGAGAATGTATCCTGTGATGACTGTCATACAGCATTAATTTTTATGCTGTATTTAGAATTTCAAGACCTGAATTTCTGGCAGTTTCTTTTCTTCATTGGTGACAAGTAAATGTTGAGTATGCAGTGGAATTTCTTTTTTTTTAAAGTAACACCTGAAGTGGGGCAGGCTAATACAAGGCAAGAAGGCAACAATTTGTACCTTAGTAAAACTAAAAAAAAATAATCTCAAACTGCTAATTAAAGGGCTGCAGGTAGTGTAAAAGGTATATTTAAACAGAAGATCCTCTGGCCATTGTCGCTCTACTTTCATGTGTATTGAACAACTATTCCTTCATGTACCAAAACTGGGCAGTTGGCAGCATCCTCCTGGAGGAGGACATAAATTCCTGTATTTGATGCTGGAGAGAAAGAAAGGACAGGTTTGCCTTTAAATGTGGTATAATTCCGTAAACACTGGTGCTATATTATATCCTAATATGATAAATGTCGATGTCTATTGAAGCATAAATGTTTTTCTAATTGTTACTCTTTTCGCTGGTTGGCCACTAATGGGAAGCTTAGAGCCCTGTTCCGGAGGAGTTCAGGTAGAAGGAGAGCAGTCACACCGCAGCAGCCATTTGCCAAGCCCAGTGGCAGTTCTTAGGGACACGTGACAGAGCAATAGAAGTGATGTTTGCGTATTTGAAATGTAGTATTTCGTCATGTTGCATATTTCTGTGAAGAACGTATCTTGAGCTAACTATAATAGTATTCCAGTTACTTCTTTTAGTTTCAGATTTATTTTTATTTTTATTTTAAAGGAGGGTTAGATCACATTCTGTAAAAGTTTGCTTCTTATTTTTGCTTTCTTATATGTTGGCAAAATGTGTTTTGTATTATTTTGTTTGTTCATCTGGCAATTTTTATTTTATTTTTTGATCTGGATAGCCCATATTCATAACATTAAATTATGATAAATGTTTATTGTAGGCTATATTTCATAATTAACCAAAACCAAGTGTTTTCTCTTGCTTTCAGCCAGAGGACAGCCATTTGTGTTCTATTATTAGGGTCTCTTTACTGTAGGCCCTGGTTACCATTAAGTCTCTAGTTGTTTTCCGTCAGTGTTAGATCAAGATCAGCTTCACTGGACCTGATTTGTAGTCCTTCCTTAGGCAAAATTTTTGTTTAGATCAAGCGAAGCTTTCCCAGTTGAGCTACTGTCAGCAATGCCGTGGCTTTGTGTATTGTAGATTGCAAGTGTGCCTTTAATTGCATCTTTTGGAACTCCGTATGTGTGCCTACTTTATTCACACAGCTATATTCACACCAATACTACCTTTCCTCTAAGTTATTTCTAAGCTCTATGACATTTAAAGAATATTTTTCAAGTTTTTATTCTGATTCTAAATTTCATTTTTGATAGTAAGTTAAAAGCTTTTTGGTGTTATGCCACAAAAAGCTCACGGGCTTCCATGCAGTAGTCTGATGTTTCTGATAGATGATCCTAGAGGTACCTCTTCTAGAAACAGTACATGTTCTTGATAGTTATTCTTGTATTACAACTTCTGCTTCTTGGCTTTGAGCAATATGGTGAAGAACCTATATCAGCCTAAGCCTGGGAAATTCCTTCCAAGCAGAAGAGAATTTCAATGTGGATGGCTCTTGATATTAAAGACTTGTAATTCTTTACAATGCATAGGATGTTCCATACTCTCTCTTATATTGACAAAAGTTCATTTGATATTAATATGTGTGTTACTGTTCAATAATTCCTGACCTTCTATCTCATTCTGCTGAAGGTTCTGAAAGGCTTTTTTAGTGACAAGATGGGCTTTCATCGGGTGCTTTGATGTTCTGTTTGTGATGCTCATCGTGCATCCTGTAGGTATTCTAAGGGCTGCTGTGAAAATCACCTGACTCTTAAAATTGGTATTCATTGCAGGAGAGCGAGCAAGCTTTAAACAGTTACGGTGTGAAAGCTGCATGCCCTGATATATCACGAAAGACAGTACTGAAACTTTGTATGAATTCATTCACAAAACTGGTATCTGCATTGCGCTAAGAGAATCAGCGGCCTTATGTTTTTCCCCTAAACTTCATACTACAGATGGGGAGAATTATTTATGTGGAGCACTGAGTTTATAGCTCAGCAGTCAGATGGCAGCTGTATTTTCCTCCATTGCCAGATCCTCAGCAACATCTTGTCCTGTTTGTAAAGCCATCTAGTTTATGAAAGTTAAAAGATCACAAACAGAGCAAGCCACTCGAATTTGTGCATTACACAGCTGCTAGATCCAGAGCTGATGCACAGGAAGAGCAGGATACCCAACTTCATTTAATCAATGATGTTGGCACCTTTCATGCCACGGCTCTGAAAGGACTGCGGCTTAGTAGTCACCCTTGCCTGGCTTTATGCTGGCATGCACCCAAAGAAAAATAAGTTAGCTCTCCTATGGCTGCTTCAGTTCTTCAAGATGCTTTAGTCAGTAGAAGTTCACTGCTAAGAAGAGATTTGAATCACGAGGAAGATGAGAGACAGACTGCTGCATCTCTGTGTATGGAAGCACTGAATGTTAGAGGTCATACATGTAGCCATGCACAGAGCTGGGCACAGACCTGCGGGGTCCCGAGGTCAGACAGATGTGGTGCTTGCCTACTGCAAGGTACTGAACTGCAGCCCCATTGACCACAGTATTGCAAAGAGCCACAGATATTTATCAGACAGTTGTTATTTTTGACACGATAAAGCAAATTTAAGTATATTTGTCGCAAATACACTTCTTAAGTACCTCAGGTTTTCAGTACACAAAATACATACCATTTAAAATACATTTATCTCTGATACTGGTCACGGTTGTCATTGTAAAATTTGCTTTCATCATTTAAAAACAGTTGTATACAACTTTGATCATTTTTCAATGTTTCATTTAAATTACAAAGTTCAATATGCTTTCTTTGCCCAGCTTATCTGTAGAATGTATATGCTTTATAAATACCCAGTGCACCAGTACTTAAAAGGCTGTGTGTTATCGGAGAAAACTCATGGAGAGAATCAACAGCTCTACCATAGGAATCAGTCAGCATAGTACTGCAAACAAGGGACCTTTTGTACCTCTACAAATGCAGAGCAGCATGAAGTTTACAACTGCTGAGTGTACTCCAAAGTTAATTACCATTTAGATTCTAAATAAAATAATTCTCTTTAAAAATTGTGTGGAAAAAAAAATTAGTGGCATATACCATCTTATTTATTATTTATTCAACTATAACTGAAATTGTAATAAGTCAGATTGGTATCATAGGCTGTGTGGAAAAGTACATCTTTTCAGTGGGGCTAATTAGCTTGAATAGAAGAAAGTGCTAATGCAGCTATCTGGAACCTGAGTTACTTTTTACTTTGCTCTGTAAGACACATTCCATGATGCCAAAGTCTTAGTTTTAATAAAGGGGTTGAGATCAATATGATTATGCCACTAAGCGATTTAATTGAAAAGAAGAAGCAGTGATGCTCAGGAGTTGTTTAAAGCACTGCTGTGTATGTTAGAGTGTGTACTGCGGTGCATACCCTGTAAACAATAGTGTGCAGTGCATATATAGTGCAGGAATTGCTCTCTAGTTTGGGGGATGTGATTCCAAATTCATATTTTGCTCAAATTTTCATTGAGAAAGAAGCCGTGCCACAGGTGAGGGAAGTATTCTTAATGAAGCCCTGAACTCAGTGGACTGGTGGTGGTGAGGAGGTTCTGTGAGTGTTTCCCCCCATGGTTCATAGCCCATCCAGCTGCACCACCTGCTGACTCTTATTCTGCAGTCCTCAGCACCTCCGGGGTCTTCATTTATGTTCAGGTTTGGCTGAGGTCAAGCTTTCCAAACATAAGAAGAGAGGTGTACTTTCTGTGAGGTTTCTGGCAATTGCATGTCCTTCTTTCGCTGACTTTTGATATATTTTGGCCAATATGATTGTGCTTTCAAATATTTTGCATTGTTTCAAAGGAAGCTTGCTTTCCTGTTAAGCTAAATAAAGCTCATCAATGCTGTGCTTGATTTTTATTACTCTGTATAATTGCTACTACAGACTGTATCGGATGTCTAGTAGTCTCACATTCTTATTTCGAAGTCCAAGATCTTCTCAGTTGGTCTCTGTTGACTCACTTCCTGAGCTGTGTCCTTGTTTTTAACCAAACAACTGTAGAAATACTTCTTACTGCATTTTACTTTCTCATAGCTACTTTTGGAGAAGTCCCCTGCTTCTCAAACACTTGACAGGCACGTTGTGTAGTTGAGTACATCGTATTACATCTTGCCATGTAAAGCTATCAAATGTGACTGATGGGGACAAACCGAGCACTTTATAGTCTCTAGGGCAATGACACTGGAATGCAGATTGCTTTCAGGAATAAAGGGTTGTTTTTAAAGGTTTATAAAATGGCAGTATTTAATACTTCACTTTTGAATAGATTTAACAAAAAATTTCCATGTTGTCAAGCTAGAGAAACCAGTGTCTGTGTTGTTTTAGAGAGCACTTTGCTGCAAAAAGTCTTGCTTTGACATAGATCGAAAACCAGATGGGATGATCAAAAGGCACATGGGTAATTTTGGGGAAGACAGTGCAGTCCAGGATCTAAACACCTGCAAACGGGAAACAAGTGAGGAAGTCCCAGCTATTGGCACCTTTGGTGGATGAAAGGGTTTCTCAGTCTTCAGGTTTACTTGCTGCTGTGTTTGCTATTTTCTTGGTCAGGAAAAACTATGTTAGTTTATGGGAGAAAATAAAACTCGCCTTATTAAACATTTTGGGTTATCTTCTTCCCACAGTGTTACTGAAGCCAGCTGCATCTTGTGGTATAATTAATATATTGCCATTCCACAGAGAAAGTTGAAATTTAAATTAGGTTCTGCTAACCTTCCTGAAAATCCCATGAATTTGTATTTCTGGAGGCTGTGGTGTCATGCCCAAACTAACACTTCCTTTCTGGCTTTTGAACTCCCCTACCTCCATTTTGTACAGCAGCCTTCATTTCCAGGCCTGTTGCTGTGTAGCCAGGCTGTATCACCTGCATCCTGATAAAAATGCTTGGGAATTGGTGAGGTGTAAATTGCTTCCATTTAGTGCTTAATAAAGAAGCTTTTCCTGAAGGAAAGATGAGATATAAATGTAAAATCTTTGCAGCAGGAAAGTACCTTTTACAGCAGTAAAACTTGCTGGATCATAACTAGGGCTGAAGCATGCCAGCAAGAATTTGATACTAGGAACTGAGTTGGCATCTAAGCTTTTATTGCATTTCAGATCTGGAGAATCTGATTATACAATATTTCAGTGCCAGTTTACCATAACAATGATTCTTGGCTTTCTTCCATCTTTGTTTTTAAAATAGTATGGAAGTTGAAATAAAAGCTAAATAGGAGCTAGACAGTATGTGCAATTAGTATGAATCAACATCCTATTTGAATGCAGACCTTACTTGCTGTAAATGTTATATAGGATCTCTGAACTACCTCACAAGTTCTCCACAGTGCATATATAGATGTGAGTTGTTATCAGCTCATTTTTAAATACAGCTGAGAGAGCATTTCTGAAAAAGTCAGAAAAAAATCAGTGAAGTTTAGCAACATGAATCCATTGTTGACTTGGGACATATCAATTGTGCTGGAGGCCCAAGTAACCCCCTTGGGCCTCCAAATATTGTAGAAAAAACAGAATATCCCTTTCATAGAACAGGGTGCTTAGAATAAGGTCCTCATATTACAAATGCATATTTATATCCGTTTGGGTTTTTGCATGTCTTTTTATTTCCGTAGGGGATATCTCACTGTAGGTTGTATTATTTAATGAAACACTCATAGTTTCTTTTTCAGCAACGTAAATTAGACATAAGAGTGTTCGTTTTGGGGGCGATCTTATTCACAATGCACGTGTGTCTTTGGGGACAAGTTGCACAATACACCGTGCTGGTGAGCTGCATCTGTTCCACTAGTGAATTTTGTACTGCTTTGCAAAGAACGTTCGACTACTCTGGATAGCTGCATTTACAGAAGCTCTTTTCATGATGAAAACGAAAAACTGTTGCCTTTCAGTCTGATGTGCAGCTGCCTCACATCTTTGTTGGGTATTTCTTTGATGTAATTTCAACAATGATCAAATTTGTTGGTGACACAAAACCGGATGGGCAGAGAATGCTCTTGTGGCCAGGCCAAAATGCGGTGACCTTGAGAGATTAGAGTGGCCGAGGCCATGGGGGAGCCACGGGAGATTAGCTGCTTAATAAATATAAAGTTCTGCAAGGCAGGGGCGAAGAAAGGCTGGATATGGGAGGACCTGAACACATTTGTCACATTAAAGGAAACTCATTTTCCTGATTGTTCTGTCCTAACATGTCTTTTTACGAAAGCAAACATTTCAGACTCCACAGTCCTAAAATAGCACAGATGGAGCAAGAAAAAGCTCAGGGAGAACTAATCCACAAAATGAAAACTTTTGAGGATACAGCTGTAATATAAGTAATTTACATTTCAACTCTCAAAGGAGTGACCTTGCCAAAGTACTTTGAAAAAAAAAAAGTAATCTATATGGATTTGCTAGACTGAGATAAGTCATCACTAACAGCTAGAGGGAGGGAGTTTAATATATTTTTATATCCCAGAGATTTTAATAAAACAGCCTAAATATTTGTACTTGAATTCATTATGCCTGAATTAAATGTATTGTAATTAAAAAGTAATTGAATTTAAGAAATTCTAAATGGATATAAATTGTAGTATTTGCATACGTCCACTAGTAACACATCCTGTTCTGAATTTAGCTTTTAGTTTATGAACGGAAAAAAGACCGCTGCACTTCAGTGTATGCCTTTAAAAACCTTGCTACTAAATTTAATATGATCCATAACAATGAAAGCCTTCCATAAAATGTGTAAATGCATTACTAGTGCAAAGCTGTTTTTATTATTTTATTTATATCTATATAATGTCTTAACAAATCAAAGCTGTAAAGCATTGTAGTGAAAAGCAGTTCGTTCAGATAAAAGCAAGTGTATGCGGGTTTTTCTGGGGTGATATCTTTTCTACATGATTCTTTGAGAGCAGAGCTAGTATTTACAGCTCTTGTGGTAGAGAATCATACTTTAAAGATTTGAAGAAAGAAAGGATAAAACTGTAACATTCTGGTCTTCTACTTTGCAAAATACTGAAAATGGTAAGTGATCTTGGGCTGATCTCTGAAACTTGTGAATTGCAAGGGATGATGGCAAAATATCTAGGATACAAGCCCTGATAACACTGGACTGAGATGGTGGAAAACACCTTCCATTGTACATACTACTTGGAGACAGAATAAATATCAAAGCAAAGAAAATGGTAAGTAAATCTTAATCTTAATCTTAAAATAATGGAAGTCCAAAAGCAGAGAAAAAACAGCAAATCTTTTTGCAACCTGTATTAAAAAAAAAAAAAATGACAATTCACTGGAGCAAATACAGAACAATGCTGTCGTAATAAGGCAGAAAAAAAGAAGCCTCAAAGGCCTCAAGAAAGAAATTGCACTTTTCTGTCCAGAACTTTCAGTGTTATCAGGAAACCCAGATGTCTTCCTCAGAGGAAAAATACTTAGGAAGCATTGATAATCACAGATACTTATTTGCAAACTAGCAGCCAAATAAATGTAAATTAGGCTGATTAGTCTGATTTTTGACTAGATGTATATAGAGTGAGACTTTTAACTTGTCCCGACTTTGCTATTCACTCCTTGTGTCCTTTTTAAGAAATCCTACAGCCCCAATATTCCCAGTAATAATGTGTGGATATAGCAATCTTTCCAAGTTTTCTAGGAGCACCTCACAAGATGGGCAAAGTGTGTGGTCACTGCTTTTCTGCAGCAGTAGTTATGTCACAGGGTGAAGTGGAGCACTGATTTTTTTCCTTTTAAATAGATCCACATTGAGGCATCCTACTTCATCTTGTCTTCATTCATATCTATTCTGTATAAAGAGAAAGGCATACTGGAATTTCTGTGCTTTCTCCCAAATAAAATATGAAAAGAAATATAAAGAAATAACATTTTGCATGTGAACAAAGGCAGATCCTGAGTGGTATTGTGAAATGCATTTAGTCCTTCTCTGAAGGGTAGAGGAAGATGCTCCAGGACGCAGTAGAAAGAAGAGATTTCTCTCCCGTGATGCGAGCAGCATGAAGCTGGGATGCAGTTTGTAATGCCCTTTGCGTTTAGGAACAGCTCTTTAACATGTTCTGTGCAGCATGCTGTATTAAAAATATACAGAGCTTCTCAATCCTTCCCATTCTCCCTCTGCCTCTCTGCATCTACCAGGAGGTATTTGTATCACACATACCCTTCCTGTTCTTGAAACAACTGCCACAAGCAACTGCGGGTTGCCAACTGAGCAGGGTGCAGGCAGTGGTGTGTAACGGTGCAAGTCCCTTTGCTTCAGAGCATATTTGTCTGAACTGGCCATCTCCACAGTCGAACTCCTTGTTTTGTTGCTTTTCAGACTAGCAGCAAAATTCCCCTTATTTTACTTATTAATGGTAGGAAGAACAGTTAGGAATTGGATCAGAAGGTTGATAAAACATAATTGTCACTTTTTGTGAGTTAATGCTAAGTGTTGTGAGCACCCATGGCCTTACATGAAAGGAATTATTTCTTCTTCTTGTTCACAGGCCCTATCTCTCGTCTCTTAAATTACATCACTACCAATGAATTCCATTTAATGCAACTAATTTCTGGCAGGAACCCCATAAAGTCACAGTGTAAATGGTCTGTAACAGGGTGATCTTTCATCTGTTGTATGTTGTTGCATTCTTTCCTTCTGTATCTTGTTTTTGAAAAATAACTGGAAAAGTACTTGTCTTTGGGGGTTCATGTTTTTATTTTATTTTGTTTATAAATGTGTGCTGTTCAGTAATCTTTCTTCAGAATGTTCTTGTGGGTGGAAAACGAGCTGAACATACTTATTAAGAAAAGATGAAGAAGCTTTATCAGTTGCCTAAAATGTTTATAATGTCTTGATATTCTATCCTGTCTTCTTAATTAGTTTTATGAACTACACCAATTTGCCCACTGAGGCTGTCTGGATATTAGAAAGTATTCAAGTGTAAAATAAGCATTAGGCTGATGCTCCTATGCTATTATTTTAGAAATACCTATGTGTTTACTCTAAGAAAATTGGTTTGTTTGGGCTTTTTTATCTTGAGTTACAGATTTTACATCCCTGCGCTCTATTCTATGATTTACTGTCAGGTTAAGTGGATTAATTAAATTAGTAACCTAATGAGTGCATAGTTTAGTTTGAAAGATAGATGCTCATGCTGTTTTGTTACCTTTGTTGAAGATTTTCCATATTGCAATCAAATTGCTGCCAAGTTCTGGGAACCATTTGAAATACATTTAACACATGTATAAGGTTTAACTTTATACACTTGAGCAATGTGTTCCTCTTTTTCCTCAGATGGTGTAGAGAAGTAATACAAGCATGCGTTGTGGCACAGCCTTTAAACAGGAGAAAGGGTCCCACTCCTGCAAAATCAGGTTTTGGCCTTTCTGCAGCGACAATCAATATAGCGATGGGATTCTCCTTTTGTTGCATGCTGTTAGCATTGGAAATTCACCTGGAGATAAAGCTTAGTGCTTGCTTACTTGGCAAATGTGATTAAACTCTGACAGATAAAAGGAGAATGAGAGTAATTGTATGACAGAGGAAACAAGGCAGGGCATGAGCTACGCAGATCCCGCGGAAGAGCATGTGGGACTGGACTTTTGTGAAAGCTTAAAACAGGCTGCTTCATGAGCTGGTTGAGTTGCCAGGGGAAGGCTTAGTCTGGGTTTACGTCATCCTGGAGGAAGAGGAAGGTGTTCCTCTGCCCGACTTCCATGCCCTTGTTTACAGGGTGGTAGGCTGATCTTTGCATAGTTGTGGAGGAAGGTGGTGTTTCAGAATGGGTGAAGGAGATGCTCGCTAGTCAAGGAAGTCTCCTCATGGTTCATCTGAACAGGTTCATCAGATATAGAAATGGTCTGGTTGTGTGTTATGCTCCCGTCCAGCATAACACTTTATCCATGCTACTCCAGCTTAATGTATCTAGTAGCTTAGGATAGAGAGCTTTGGATCCAAATGCGCATTTACCCAGCCTACTCAAATCTTTTTAAAATTAACAATGAATCTTTCTCTTTGACCAGACTGTTTGAGGTCAAGTGGATTTTCTTTTCTGCGTGGCACTGTGAGGATACATGTCTGGGACAAAGAACATCAGATGCAGGGTTTTTAATATTACAGCGTAGCAGAGGAAGCGTAATTCATTCAGAGTTGCAGCCGGTCTCTAGATGGCAAGATAGCTTGTTCCCAAATGTGGATGACCTCCGAGATTTTTATGGTAAATCTCAGTTTTGTAAAACAAAGTTCAAAATGTTTGCATATTTTCTAATCTACTCTTTATGCTTATGCGTATGGGAAAGAATAGATGGGGTGGGAGTGGCGATTATAGAAGTAGAGGATGGGAAGATGTGAGGGTGAAACTTCTCGCAGAAGAGGGAAATGGTTATAATCTTATAATCCTTGAAAATGGGAGAGAAGTAATATGAATAACCCATATAGATTTCAGCAGACAAAACATATCTGGGATGGAAAAGGGAATTAAAAAACAACAACAAAAAACACTGATAAAACCACCACCAACAAAAAACCACAACTGTTTTATTTTGTTTTTACAAATCTTGTGGCTGTGTTTTCTACAGCTGCCTGTGGTTCACTGGGCATGGGTAAAGAAAGAATTACTGGAACAACCTCTGTGCCATTGTCAGTGACTTTGGGAAGGAGTCCAGGAATGGGTATTTTGTCTTTAGAAGACCCATGTCCCTGAGCCTAGGATTCATCTTACATATAGAGTGACCTATGGTTACTTGCTGCCAAGACCATCAAATTTCACATTCTCAAAAGCATTATTCAACTTGCAAAAATGTTGTGCTCACGCTTTTATACTGTCCTTTTTGTTTTGAGACCAGTAGCTTTATTGATATAGTGATGGATCTTTGGACAAATTAATCCTAACTGATTTATTGCTTCTATTGATATTAATATTGCATGAGAACAAAAGACAAAATTTTATGGATTGAAGTTATTTCAGTGCCCACCTCAAGGACTACAGGGAGAGAAAGATGTGTTCTGTATTGTTCTTGCATAGACCTCCTTTTTTTTGTTTGATCACAATCAGTATTTTAGGAAATTCTTGTGAATAAGAGGATATTTTTGTAAAAACAGGAGTATGCTTTTGTAGCATGGAGTGGTGATTGTACTCACAATCACCTTTTTAAGAGTGATTTTTTGCTTTTCGAGGGGTGCTCACTGGCAGCTATGATACCTCCTGTCTCCCCTCTGACAGAGTGCTTGTTAAGCCAGCTGAGCTGCACAAGTTACTGGTTTGTCTACCTCCCTGCTAGCTGCTTGTAAAATGTACAGCATGAAGTGCATTCTTCACCCTTGGAGGTTTCAAAACCTGCCTGGATAAGCCCTGGGCAACTTAGTCTGATACCACAGCTGACCCTGCTTTTTGTAATACTTTGTATAGAGACCTCCTGAGAGCCCTTCCAACCTGGATTATTCTGATTTTATGAACAAACAATCAACGCCATTTGAGGATACGTGTATATTGCGTTTGTTAAATAAGGCAAAACGGAGTTTTTTTCCTAAATGGTATCTGGATGTAATTCTCATTATGCAGTAATACGGCATTACTCTGTATATGAATAGCAGACTGTAATAGAAGGCCAATTCTTCGGGGGTAAAAGTCATTGAAAGTTTTGCCATCCACAAAGGGGAGGTTCAGAATCCTCATTCAGAATTCATGAGTCATATTCTCTATTGCCTTCTGCTTTATGGAGTCACTATCTCTGTGCACAAAGGGTAGAAAACATGTTATCAAATCAGATTGGGCCTGAATGTTTTTCACTGTGCTTTCCAAGGACATTGCGGATAAGACGCACAGAGAAGGATGATTCATGTTTCTCCTCACTGATTTGCTTTGTTTCAGAGACCCTTCAAAGAAGGGTATATGTTATGGTGGGAAGAGCCGATCCACCAAGCAAGTGGTGCAGACCTCAACGTCTGCCTGCTGCTATTGCAGCTCCGTGACATCCGTTTCTGACATCCTTTTAAGATTAATAAATGAAATACCTACCTCAAGAATGGATAGCTATAGGCATGATGATGTTTTCTTAAAGATATGGGAAGCTGGTGCGTTAATTAAATTAATTACATAGTGAATGCACTTTTCATTTTTGCCATCATCAAAATGCAGTCCCTAGTAGTCTTTATTTACACAGTTGTCTGTCTTTCTCTTGAACATCAGGAGGTATGAATGATTACTGGGGGCATATGGTACGGGAAAGAAGATGCTTACTGTCTGTAAGCTATCTATTATTTATTTCCAGAGGCTATATTATCTTTTTTTTTTTTTTTTTTTTTTCTTTTTTTTTACTACAGAGACTTTCTGTGTACTTATAACCCAACATGAGCATGCTGTAAGTTGCATTAGAGGTTATATCTAGTTGAGGTTGAACAACCAAAACCGAAGAGGGGATGCAGCCTTTTTTTTTTTCCTTTTTTTTTTTTTGTCTTTAATGAAGTATCTGTTGTGGGAATGCATATCTATTGGGAACCTTTCTAATTGGCTTGAGGCATCTAGACAGCTTTAGTTATAATATATTTTATAAATCAGAAATAACCACTACCAAGAGTGTAGACTGAATTTCTCATGTTACCGGAGTTTCTATTTATAATGTGAAACAATCTGTGTGCAAAACACGAGACAGACTTAACCATTTAGGATGATAAAATCTAAGTGCTTTATTTGCAAACACATTGAAGTGCAAAGAATAAATTTAGGTTTATTACTAAATAGCTCGCCATACGTTGTGAAATTTGCCATTCTATTGATAGGATTTGCCAGTCAGTAACAATGATATGCTGTTAAGCATATTATTATGAAATTTTCTCATAATCAGAAACTGAGTAACATTTTTAAAGACTGGAGCAGTTATTGTTATATGGTTATTTCCTCACATTATTATATGAGAAGAGTTTTCTTATTGGGAGGAGCTACTAACATTATGAACATTGAAGTACTAAAAATGTTTTAAAATTTTTACTCTGTGGAAGGCAGTGCTTTAAGAGCTGCTGTATTGAAAGCCTAGAAGTTCTTAGTTCATATTATTGTTCTGTTTTTAGATATAAGGCCGTTAGAGTTGCTGGGTGTGATGTATGGTTTATTGCTCTCACTATTTTAATTCGTTTTTTTTTTGTTTTAGAGTGTTGAAAAAAAGACCAAATAAAATTGGTGTTAGGTTCAGCAAGTGTAATTGAAAGCTTATAATTGCTTTCTGAATGACATGTTGCGTAGTATGCCGGATGTTAGCCAGCATCATACAAAATCCAGACTTTGTATATGTCAGATTGTTCTTGACCTTCTGAGAGAAGTATTAAAAAAGCAAAGAAGAGTGGAGGTGCAGCTTGCCACTGAATGAAAGGACCATAGCCTTGGCTGCAAGTGGAAGCAACAAAACTTTAAGATGTAAAAGATGACTGTAGCCTGCAGAACAGCAATAGCAGTGCTCCTTTCTCCTGAAAGTGCTGAGCATATGCCACTTTCAGCTGCAGTACCTGCCTCATTTTTACACTTGAGAGACAAGGCCGGGACTAAGCCGTAGCTCCGGCCGCTGAAGTCGGAGCCCTCTCTGGGCCGGTGCCTGGTTTTCTGCTTTAACAGTGGTGTGAGAAGGAGCCCAAGTACAGAGGGGAGCTCCTGGAGCTGGTAAGAAAGCTTCTGTTAGACAACATTGTCAGAAGGCTACAGAAGGCCACCTAAACATGTGCAAACAGGTTTTTGTTAATGACCTTTTGTGCAATTGCCATCAGGCCAACAAGGGAGTGAGTCCGTGTGGGATTGTGCTTTCCCAGAATCTGAGCACTACATGAAACTTCTCTCATCTCTGACCCTCTGCTTGTCTCTTCCTCTTTCCTCCAGACTTGTACAAAAGGGTTCAAAAGAGCCAACCCCCTAGGGTGTCTATATTTACTGTAAAACCCGTCTTCAGAGTATCATGAGGGTAC
This sequence comes from Heteronetta atricapilla, assembly GCA_011075105.1. NCBI lineage: Eukaryota > Metazoa > Chordata > Aves > Anseriformes > Anatidae > Heteronetta > Heteronetta atricapilla. Next base: position 29,169,113 of record CM021736.1, on the reverse strand, counting down.
CCTTTGCTTACACTACTTCAAGAGACTCTTGCTAAAAAAAAAAAGTTGTATTCTGAAGTGCCAGCAGGAAATGTGCTTTTGTTGGATTTTTGTTTTTATTTTTTTATTTTTTTGCATACCTATGTGGCCCAAAAAGAGCATGTTACAAAAATATAGCAAAAATACGTTGATACGCAGATACAGCAGATAGAGGTTTCAGCCTACTAGAAAGACTTAGCAGATATGGAACCTGAGATTCCAGGGAATCTCCTGACCTAACAGCAGACCTGAAATAGCGCTGCTTCAGTTGCCTGTGTTTTGTAGGGTAAGGAAGGATTAATAATGCTGTCAGCATTATTAATCCCATAAGTGTGGACTCTTGTAGTCCACACTTATGCATCGGAGGCAAAGGAATGGTTTTTTGGGTAGGTTGCCTGCCTGTGTTGACTAAGGCAGTTAGTAGCCTTGTATTTAAACTATGGACAGATAAGTGCTGGAATAGTATTGTGGTTTGGCGGTATGGTAGTTTAGAGCAGAATGGGTTGGGAGCAGGTAACCTTTGATAAAACATTCTAAAAAGCTTCCCCTGAGTAATTGATATGTATTTATTGCCTTAATTTTGTCTCAAGTTTTATTTGGCATGTCTCCAAAAGTTCAGCTCGTCTCATTTTTCAGATCTCCTTTATTTCCCAAATGTCTGTCTGATTTATACTGAACAGTTTTGGGGAAAAAAAAAATCCCAAGTCCGCATGCCACAAATGAAAAATTTAAGACAAAAGATTTTAGTGAAGGAGGTAGGAAGGGAAGCAGGGTTTTATTAATACGACAAGGGGAAAAAAATTGAATTTATAAACCATTTCAAACTTAGCAGCGTAGGAATACGTTTATTAATTTACTGTCAAGTTGTTACTTGAAGTGTTATATCAGCGTTGGGACCAAGGAGGAATCGACACGCTGTTGGCATCGCCGTCACGCCGTGGAGAGAGAACTCGGGGCAGTACGAGGGAGCCACGGAGGGGAGGAAGGAAGCTTCTCCTGGTTGAGAGCTCGTGCATCTTGCTCCCCGCTGGAGGAAGGGACTGAAGCGTGACTCTCCCGAGGCAGCGTATCTTGCATGGCTGCCAAATCTACTGCTTTTGGCAGCAGTCTAACGCTTTTATGAGTCATCTATCATCCTACCATTTTTTTCAGTTTTTCTATCACCAGTGTGAAACAACAGATTTCCCCCTCCTGCCTTTCGATTCCTGCCCTTGCTGTCTGTTTCCAGACTGCCGTATGAGCAACATGCTTGTGCTCATCGGTTGCTGCCCAGTGACAGGGAACGGGTCTCTTTGTCACCCTTCCGAAGTGCTGTACGGGCTCCATTCAGCTCAGCCTCTGCTCCAGCCTCTCTCTGAGGAGAGCAGCTAGCAGGTTCAGGTGCTGGAGCACGTGTGTGGGGATGTAGGATGACCTGTGCTTGTATAAAACACAGCCCACGTCGTAGGCGTGTATCCATTCATCAGGGAAGGGGCCGTGCCAAAGACAGACCGGCGCCTGGACATCACATTGGCTGTGGTTTGGATTTTGAATATGAGGTTGGAGCACGGCTACTCTGTGTCCTTTACTCAGGTTGCAGGCTAAAGCCACCACCTAGCCTTTAATCACTGTGGGGAGCTGGCAGCATTCCTCTGATTGTATGGGAAACTTTTGTTTGGACACGCATACTGTATTCTTGTAAAACATCAAGATACAAGCGCAGTATTCATTTCAGCAAACAGGAGAATTGAATTCTCTCTTCATTAGCAGTGCGTGAAACAGTGTCTGCTGGTTGGTTCAGGGCTTTGATTTTTATTCTAAACCCAGATGGAAATATTTGCATAAGTCCTACAGTAGTCCTTTGTGGGGGCTTTTTAGTTCTCCTCACCCCAGTTAATATTGCAAACTTAAGAAATCCTCTAAAATTAATCTTTTTTCATTATGCCTGTTACCGGGTATTACAAATATGACAGAAGGATCTAGAAACCACAGCTAGCGCTGCTTTCCAAGGGGCTGTGAAGCTGCAGCGATTATTTGTGTGTTGCGCGCTTGTGCTTATCTCTTTTGGCTGGTGAGACCTTCCATGCTTCCCCATTTTATTTCCCCTCTACACACACTCCTTCCCAGCTGCTGTAACCAGCGCAGCATTCGCCCTCTGGCCAGTCTGGAATAAGCTGTTTGTGAGGCTGCTGGTAATGCCTCTCTGGCCGCCACTAGGCAGGACGCATGCAGAGACACTTGGCATCTGTGCCCTGCCTCGCTATCAGGCAGCCTGGTGCCACCTGGTACCCTCTGGTCCAGAGCTCGCTGCTGTACTTGAGCCTGAGTGCCCTGCAAAGAAACCCTCGGTGGTCCAAATCCGTCCCCCGAGCAGCTTCTGCTGCCTTGTCCTATAAAGGGTATGTGCGGCCGTTTTATGCTTCGTGCTGCTGGAGGAGCAGGACGTTGGATAATATTTGCTGTTGTTTCACTGAAATTCTGCTTACAGCCGTAACTACAGCTCTTAGCCTGCGCCGAGAAAATCTGTGATTTCTTGGGTTCTCTTTCTGCATCCTGGCACATCCCTGAGCTCCTCAGTCAGGGCCTCTGTTCTTGCATTTGCCTGGTCTCCTAGGGCTCAGCATGCTGGAGAGGTCTGCACGTGCTTAGTGCCCCATGCGAGGGATGGGGGCACTTACTGAGGCAGGGCCTGACGGATCTGAAGGGTGAAGCTGGAGCTTTTCTACTCAATATGTTTTATTTTACTGGAATTGGGGTTTATTTTCCTTGTAAAACAAAAGTGAATTCCCTTTTCTCTGTTGTCTGTTTTTACCCTACCAATGCTTTTATGTTAAATGGTATGGTGCCTGTGCAGTATTTATTTTTAATTGTGTGTTGTATGTGTTTTACTGTTGGAAATAAATAACAGCCCAGTGTCTTACCAGCTTAGAAATTCTGCCATCCACGCTGTCACAGAGATCCTTTCGTGAACCATATCCTTCTTGAACTCCCTGTGACTGGTTTTTAAATGTTGCAGCCAGTGGACCGTAAGTTCTGGAGTTACATTTGTTAGAGATGCCATTTTGCATTCCCTAAGAAAGTACTGTTGTGTTGTGACACCATTTCCTGTCACCCTGTCTCCTGCTTTGGACCAGCGTGGAATAAATGCAGAGTGTATAAATGCATTTTCTGAAGTGTTAATCGTAGGTATATAATAATCTAAATTACGAGGCTGCTTGTCTCTGTACCCGTGTGTACGTGTGTTTTATAAGCCCAGCCGGTATTCTGGAGGTGCTCTGTACGTTACGACAGCCCAGCAATCAGCATAAAATCAGGCAAGGACAAGATGAGCACTCTCTATGCACTAGTCAGAGGATTTTGAGTTCATTTCCAGTTGCCACACATGTAGCTGTTTTTAATACCTTTCCGTGACAGCTTTTATAACATTAGAGGTCAGAGTGAAATTGTTATCTGTTTTATCCTTCTGAAACCATATAGATATAACATCCTTTGGACCAAATCCAATCTCTGATTCCCTTGGATTGCAAGTGCTGAAAGCATGAAAAACATCCCAACTGCAGTGATGAGATGTATGGGATAGGTGGAAGCAGCAGAGAGCTGTTAACTTCCCTGGTAGCTGTTTTCACAGGGGTGTGTTGAGGATGTTGAGAAGGGTGGCAGTAGCAGTTAGTGAGCCTGCAAGCATACAAATTACTGGCCAGAGCCCCGGCACAACATCTACATAGCAGGCATAGATATGTCATAACTCCACAGCTGTTCCACCTCCTGTGACATTACATATGGTGAGGGAAGCCTATCCAGCCTCTGCATTGAGTTTCCTTCCTCAGGGCAGTGTCACTGGGTTCTCTCACCCAGCAGTTTTTTTTTTTTTTTTTTTTTTTTTTTTTAAATATGTATATATATATATAAATTGCCCATAATAACAATGTCCTGATGTCACATTTGCTAATCCTGCAACCTGGGACGAGAGGCTGAATGATTTTCATTTTTTTCCCTTTTGTGTTTTTTTTTTTTTTGTACCTCCCTGACCTCACAATCCTTCTTTTGCCCATTACTGGTCTTTCCTTCACATATTACCTTCTTTCTCAGTCTGCCTTTTAAACTAGGAAAATACCTACTCAAGCTAACTCAGAAGTTGTAACTATATCATAACTTTTATTTATTTATTTACTTATTTGTATTACTGAATTACCTGAATCAGTTACCCAGCTGCAAGAAAACGCACCTCTGTGTGGAAGGAGGTGATGATATCCATGCAAAGTAGTTAACAGGCACACAGACTGATAGAAACAATTCTTTTGAAGGCCCAAGAGGATATTCTCACTTGAATTTGTTTGATGCTCAATTGAAAAAAGGAGATTTCTCCACTTTCTTTAAATAAGCTTTTTACCTGCAGTGTCATGGCTGCATGTCACCCACTATAGCTAGATTTGTCTAACTTCATGTCAAGTCAGGGTTTCTTTGTATAAACCTAATTTTAGAGTTTGCTTTTCTATGTAAAATATATGGGTTGTTTTTTTTTTTTTTTTCCCTTTGATTTAATTTGTCCGTATCATGTAGCATTTCTGCCTCCGTTTCTCTATCCATCTCAAGTCAGTTAAGTCAGTTTGTGGATAGTGGCACAGGTTTGATGTTCTTTTATTTTTATTTTCTTTTCATGGCTTTTTCATGGGGCTAAAAAATGGTGACAGTCAGTGGAATGATAGGAGAGGTCAAAATCAGGATGAACATCACTGTGTAAAAGTAAACGCAATGCCACTGAATAAACAGCTAGTTCTGGTATGCTGCTTGGGAATTTGGTAACAAACTAATTAGGGATGGAAATACCTGACAGAAATAAGAATATATATTTTCATACTTATGCTTGCAAAAAGTTTGTGTGAGGTACTAGTAACAGCACAAATACTAAATGTCCTGGGAAAAAGGCATTATTTTCAAGCCACAATACTCCTACCAAGCTTCCAAGTGCTGTCCTTCGTTTTCTCTAAGTTTGAAAACTCAAGATTGTAATCGCCGACCAGTGGTGCAAAACCAATATCAGCTGCTCCTGTTTCGTACAGGGAAGTTACAGAATGTGGTATTGCACAGCCAGACACTCCCTTCTGAGCAGATCTGGACTAATGAGAAGGCATGAAGTATTTTAGAAGATCTCAGGCTAAGATTAAGGTCTCTTTAATCCTGTGAGAAGTCACGGGTGGAGGAAGAATTGCAGGGTGAGGGCTAAAACTAGCATTCCATGTTTGGTCAGAGGAGATTCCCCTAATGGTGTCCACTAATCTGAAACCACAAAAAAAAAAGCTTTTATCAAAACAAAAGCAGCAAACAAACAGCATACACACACACAAAGTACTGCATCCAGGCCTGTAGTTCAAGAGAGACCTGGACATGCTGGAGAGAGTCCATCAGAGGGCTACCAGCTATGGAGCACCTCTCTGAGAGTTGGGGCTGCTCAGCCTGGAGAAGAGGAGGCTCGAGGGTCTTAACAATGTAAAGGAGGGTGCAAAAAAGACAGAGCCTGCTCCTTTCAGTGGTGCCCAGTGCCAGGACAAGGGGCAATGGACACAAACTGGAACACTGCCAGTCCATGATTCTGTGATCTGAACCCAAGTCCAGAATCTGACAGTCATTTTGTCCTCTCCCTTTGTGTATGTTTATGATATAATATACAAGAATAATTTGGTTTAAGGATTAGAGAATAATTTATGTTTAAAGTAGTAGAGTAAATAATTTTTCTGTTGACTTCCCATGAGTGGCGCTGGACCCTTATCCAATTGTGACAAGGATAAATCAAGCTAATATAAAGTAATCCTTTATTTATGTCAAATGACACTTTTTTTGCTGTGTACTGTAGACGAATCTCTGAGAGAAAGTTTCTGAGCAATCCTTTAAAACGGGGAGCTAGTGGCAGAGCTATGGGTTCTCTGTGGATTTAGACATTCATCGTTGGATTGGCTTTGTTTTTTTCCTCCCTTCTGGAGAAAAAGGCAGGTAGTTTATTAAAAAGAAAAAAAAAAGGCAAAACCACATGCTTTGAGTCCCCAGTAAGTGTGAAGGCAGTTTATATGTTGTGGATAAGTAAACAAATGGGTTTTTAAAATGTTTCAAAAAGACATGCTTTTACTTTAGGATTGGTCCAGAAAGATAAAAAAAAAAAAAAAAAGCTGTAAAATGTACATGTTTTGAAGGGACGTATGCAAAAACTCTTGCCATTGATTGCAGGGTAGAATCACTTAAAATCCAGTTTCACCTGAAGATCCTTGCTAATTCTTAAAAAAGAAACTACAAATGCTGATGTTTTCTTGAATCACTTAATTCCAAAACACAGATCAGAATTCTAATTTCTCTGTGTTAGTAACAGATAATATAGAGATAAAAACTATGTAAAATATGAATATTAATCTGTTAACCATATTAAAAAACCCTTCTGCCCATTTAGCCCTGCATTTTTGAAGCAATATTCTGGGAAGTAGCTGATTGAATCCCATTAATTTAAATGAAAGTGAAATGACAGTCTGTATGGACCTCTTTGAAAATGTGAAGTTGAGTTCTTTATTCCTGTTTCTTTCAATCTATTGTAGAAGACTTTCATGTATTTAGTGGACTTTCAAAGGCAGACATATATAGTGCAGTTAAAATACTACAATTTAGTACTTGCACCGCCTAAGTTGTCATTTCCTGCAGAGCAAAAGAGTATAGTTAAAACATGTTGTTTTATTTGATGTTGCAAGATATAAGGCTTCTAGGCGCTCACAGTGTAACTGGTGAAAACTTTATTGCCTGTTGTCAAAAAAATCATTTTAATTTAATTTTTGAAACTTGAATCTAAATCTTAGATCATACTTTCTTTATAATTACACACACTTATTGGAGCAGCATATGGTGAAAATATATAGGACTTTGCTGTATAAAAGAACAGAATACAAATGCTAGGCTTTTACGTTGATTGCACCTGTATGGGGGCTTTATAAGCTTACAATTTGAATCATTTATAGACACAGACTCAACATAGTTCTAACATATCTAGTATTGCGGGGCTTTTTTTTTTTTTTTTTTTTTTTTGCTGACTAAATGATAGGCAAAGCAATTTTCAACAAATGTCTCCCAGTAGGCTGTCATCATGGAAGCCTTGTAATGTTGCATTTTAACCTTAGCACTGGCAGCTATCCAGAAATGATTTCGTTTATGCCAAACCGTTCTGCACAAGGCACTTGCCCTTTTACTGTATGGGAAGAGAATAAACTTAACTTTCCCTCCATCTTTCCATTGTTTTATCAGATCATTTTCACCTGTGTTCTTAAATGCTTATGAGCAAAAGTGAACTGGCAATATATCACCTTTTTTTTGTGGGGTAATCGTGGTTTCATTATGGAAGGATAAAATTGAAAACTCCTAGGAACTCAGGTGCCTGATTGCCACTTGTGCCTTTCAGAATATTTAGCATCAGAATTTGATCTTAACAAGAATAATTTCTGCTTCATTACATTCAAGCTGTTTGCTCTTTATTAGTTTGGTTTGATTTAAAACACTTGTATACCCCCTAGAGCAGGGACTCAGGTAGTAATGTCGCTGCCTTCTGTAAAATCTTTCCCGTTTATTGTTTTATATATATCCATTCATCCTTTAATGCAAGCTAAGAGCTTTTTTTAATTATTTTTTTTCTTTTTCTTTTTAAAAAACAAACAAAAAAACCTGAAAGATAAACGATCCCTTAAATTAAGCATAAATCTAGATTACATTCAGGACCAAGTCACGAATAAACTGGTGGTGAGGTTTGGTAGGTGTAAAGCCTCTTAGATCTGTCTAGTTCTTAAAACTTGCATTCATAAAAAAACCAGCAAACAGAATTTGCAACTGAAGTTGTATGCCTTAGCTAATCTCTACTGTGACATGCAATTCTTCCATGTAACTAGATGGAAGACAACTGTTGGTTTAACTTCATAAAGTCTCCCCATGTGGTCTGCATTTCTTCATCGGTAGGCACTGCTCAATAGCTCAGAGATGAGCAGATATTTGCCTAACACCCATACATATCAAATCTATGTTGATGGATTTGTTGACAGTACTTCACATGAATTTTCATACAATGAAAATGTAATTTTGAGTTATTTCATAACTCAAAGGCTCTTTACAGCACTTCTTGCTCTGCCCTGCGCACAGTATTCTGAACTGTAGCACCTTATGAATAAGGGCTTCAGAGAAGACTGTGATGGTTTGTAGTTTTATCACTCCCTTTGTCACAAGGAGCTTGTGTCTTTTGATTCTTGCAGATCCTCTCAGAGACAGTATTCAGGGGAAAGATCTTACCTACAAATTATGCTTTACGTTAGAAATTGATCCACTCCTTGAAATTATTGTGTCATATCACATTGGCTCAGGCAGCCTGAGTTTTTGGCTCCTTCAGCTACTGAATTCTTATTCTTTTTCATTTTTCTTTCTTTCTTGCTTTCTTTGGCCATTCTGTCTCTGAGAGGCACTTTCAGTCATGCATTAAATGGTTACTGGTTAGCCAGTGTTTTTCCACAATTTGGCTATTAACCAACAGAAAACCCCACAATTTATAATTCTATTCATTTAAAGTATAGGTCAAAGATGTTCCAGAAGAACCAGCTACTATTTGCTTAAGTATATAAATATAGATGAGGAAACCTAATTTTAGGCATTCTGCTTCAGACGTCTTGACCCTTGTGGTTTCTTTGGTTTTATATCTCCTTCAGCTTCCAGCACTCAGAGACTTAGCTACACATAATTTATCCTCTGTAAAGTCAAATATTTCCACTGAATGTGTTTACTTAGTAAAGCTACTCAGGGCAATTGGTCCAGTGTTTTTTGTGGTTGTGGTAGTGGAAATATCAAATTGTCTTAGGAACAAGGGTATTCAGTAAGAGTCAACACACTGGCCTCTATTACCTGAATCTTTAAAGCAATACAGATAATTAAATTCAAAAAAAACCACCACACCATCAGAGCTTAAAAAACACACAACCCGTGCACATCTGTGATATTCCAGTGGCTGAGACTTGATGCTATTTGTGCTAACTCACAGAAAGATTCCTTCATGTAGCTGAAGTGTGAGAACAGAAATTAAGAAAGGATTCAGAGGCACCCGAATTCTCTGAAGATGACCTTCTGAGAAGCAGAAAAGTCAAACCATTTTTAGTAAAAATGAAAAGGAAACAAGACTTCTAGATTTAGACTTCTTTATTTACGAGACTTTTCAAACGTTTTTGTCGTTAGAGAATTTGCCTTTTGGTCTGTTTCTTTCACATCAGAGTGTGTTTGGTTCCTGTGGATGATTGCTACGGCCTGAAGAGTATAATTCACCAAATACGGCTGGGGAAGAAAGGCAAAGTTTTGCTAATAAGAATCTCAGATAGACTATTAACTTAAAACTTCCAGGAGATGTTATTAGTTGCAGGGAGAAGGGTCAGGTCTCTTTGTGGATATATCTTCTGTTGGCTTTCAGCCTAACAGCTTTAAGGGACATTAGCTTGGAACTGAGCAATATAAGCAGAAGCAAGTCTGTTGCTGCTGCCTGGTGGGAGCTCACAGATGCTTGTAATAAAAATTGTTAAAAATTGTTTCATTAGTTTGCAAAAAGCAGATTTCTTGGAATACTGTACCTTAATTTGCCAGGAATATTTAATTTCTTTTGTGTGCTGTATGTGACAAATGTAAGCAGAAGTTGGCTCCACAATTAATTATGAAGATGATCTATAGGACTCAAAATGAACACTCAGCATTTTTTCATTTGCACGCTGAAAACAAAAGATAATTGGGTAGAAAACAATGTGGCATTTAATAAAGCTGTTCCTTTAAGTGGAACATTCTTCCAAAAGATAAAGAGATATCAACCTTCTAGAATTACATAATATCATAGACATATAAGTAAAACTAATCAGATATGCCACGTGCCCTCATTTTGTAAGTGCAATAGCTCATTTAGCTGTTAGCAAAACCTTGCTTAGTGATGCATCAATAATTAGAAACTGTCACTGTCTGTATATGAATAACACTTTTTCTCTCTCTTGCTATTTTCCTCTTTGGAAAAAAAAAAAAATCACATATCACATTTCATCTGTCCCGGAGTACAAACATAGTTGGACACTTCAAGATGTCTATATACAGTTTTTTAAATATCACAAATTTAAGTGTAGAATTTTTATACTTATAATTACAACCGTGTTTTTATGCAGTAGGCATATAAGAAGGGTTGCCTTTGAGGTAACATGTCTGCAAAGCAGCCTACTCAGTGTAGGCTCCATTAATACTCTATGTTTATTATGTACTCAATTAATATACTTAGTTGTCACGCAGTTAAAACTATATATTTTAGAACTTAAAAATATGGGTCTTGTTTCCTAATTTTAAAGGAGCATTTGCACGTACACCTGTTTAGAAAGTCAGTGACAATCCATTTGCTGGTGATTTTTAGCCGACAGGTTCCTCTGAGCTCACAGCTATTTTATCTATTAGAGGGACTGGGCACCACGGAGGGCACAGTGAACTGAACTGCTGGAAATCATTAAACCGCTGTAAGCTGCAAACAAGAGGGACAATCTTGTTGTGTGATAGTGTTTCAGTATCCTTTTCTTTGCAGATCAAGGGTGTCTTTGCTAGCCTACCCTGTTACAGATAACTGTTTATGAGGACACAGTTCCTCTGTTCTCCAAGGCATGCATTTTATGTGCAGCATCTCTTTGTGGATAGCCTTCCTCGCTGCTTCTGTTGCTGCCTTTCAACTGAGCAACAAAGAAGGGGCAATATTTCTGTATGTATAGATGTGTAACGTCCCCAAACCTAGTAGGGTAATTTGGGGTCAGGCATATTGCATGAAGCTCCTTTTAATTCACTTTTGGAAGCTGATCCTGTTCCTTTTAAAAGTTGTCACATACATAAAAGAATCTCAGCTACACTTTAAAGTGGACATCCTTAAACCTAAGCTCCATTACACTTTCTAGCAGCTCTGTGACAGCGAAATGGGTTTTAGTGACCTCCCCACGGACACCAATTTGAGCAGGTGAGTTTTCCTTTTTGTTCAAAGCCAGATGTAAGTGGATAGTTCTGAACAGTTGTTCATCCATTTTTAAAGCTCGGCTGGGCTGTTATCATTCACTGGTGGGGTACTTACTCATCTGTATAAAAACGGGGAGAAGAGTAAGATTTAGCCTCATTTACATTATGTGGGTGACTCTGAGCTGTCCTCTCGCACTAAGAAGGATGGTGGTGCAATGATCTGCTTACCCAAAGTCTAGACAAGATCAAAACCTGAGTGACAGTTAGATAACTCGGGTAAATGGAGATAAAACCTTTGCTCTTGGGAGGCACATAAAAGGTAGAGGACCCTACATGCTGGAGAGAGAACAATCCAGAGCTGTTTTGGGGAATGTACATCCATTCAGATTTACAAACGATAACCCTTAAAAGCATTTCCTGAGTCTAGTTTTTCAGTCTGTCTTACTGCATCTACTTCTCTGTGAACCAGGTTATTTATACCCATATAAAGGCCACATTTTGTAGTGGGATAACTCCGAAGGTTATTTGGAAGCTCACAGCTAGTACTCAGTGCAACTGTTCACGTTACTTGATGGTAGCACATTCAGAAAGCGTATTGCACAGTTGCTCCAGGGGAAGCACTGTTTGCCTGTTCTCTTGTGTGCTACTCAGGTTCCTCCTGCAAATTTAGAAAGCCCTCCATAAGAAACGGCGAGCTTCATACAGTGCTGCACAGGTGTAGTTCACCTAGGCTATGGTATTTTTCAGCTAGTGTTTAGCTGTAAATATCTGGGGACTGTAAAATCTTAGCTTGTGCTAAGGTAATGCTAAAAGTTTTGGTTTTAGTATGTAAACTTTCAATTTCTTTTTAATGGAACTCTAAAATAATGAAATAACTGTAGGACTTGAGGAATTCCCTGTGCAATTTTCTCACCGGCTCCAAATTCCTACTTTCTCTGTGCTGGTGGGATTTCAAAACTTGATTCAAAGACCAGCTGCCGGAACATATAGGAAATGTATTAAAGGTGCATGATGTCATGGACTCACGTACGTACATACATATATAGAGAAACACACGAATAGTTGGATGACTGAGAAAATATGGACATAGCCCCTTTGTCTCTTGTTACACGACACTGGGCCAAGACTTTCACTCCCACATGTGGGCTCTGGAGGGGAAATTTCCGTCTGCTGTATGTATAAATATGAGAAAGGATGATTTTATTATTATTTTTTTTTTTTTTAAAGCAGTGCTATTTGTTATTCACAGTCTGGAAATATTTATGGGCTATAAGAAAATACACCTGCTACTTATTGCTCCATGTGAAACAAAAGCACAGGAAAGAAAACACTGTAAAACAAAGGAGATGCTGAGGTATATTTTATCAATTACAGATAAGTATTAGATGTTAAAATGTTTTTTTTTTTTTATTATTTTTTTTTTTTTCTGAGACAAGATTAAAACCAGCTAACGGTGAAGTTAAACCATGCTATTGGAGAACCTGGCTCAAAAGTCTCTATTTAATAGAAGTCTTGAAGGATGATTACAGCATTCTCATAAATGGATGACAGTTGAGTCGACTGGAAAAGTAAACTCAGGATGTTTTCAGAAATGACAGCTTTTAAGGGTAATCTATATAGGCAAACCAGCTTGAGGAATCCCTTTTATTACAGGACTTAAGGGGATTTTATGATCAGGCTCATCTGAATTGGCATGTGACCATGCAGAGCTTTCCGTATTAATCTGAGAGACCCCTGGGTTTAGAAGGGCTGTGTCCACACTGCATTCAGTGTGCAGACATTTTAATCAAGTTTGGATTTGGGTGCCAGGTGGCCTCAGTGCAGACGGCAAAAATACATCTGGGAACTTGGAAAAAACTCTTTGAGTGCTAAACTTGCACTGTCTGGCCGCCTGGTTCTCAGTAACAAAAGTAGCTGTTTGAAGCATTCAGGAGGAAGCGTGCTTATTTTTATTGATGAGATGCCTACACCAAGAAGTTACAGTGTTTAGTAGGATGAGGCTGGTTAGCTAGAATTAAGCTATAATGTTGCAGTAAGATATCTTCTCAGATAAAAGTCTTGTAAAAGAAACCTTTCACCCCAGAAGTTAACACCAGAGAACTATGAGAGAGAGCAGAGAGACAGCTGCTCGCTGTCTCTGAGGGGGGACACATTCGTGCTGGGGTGCCATTTTTTCGGAGTTGCCATCCCTAGTAAATGTGTAGAGTTTATGTCCCGCTTATAGTTTATGAATAGCAGCAAGCACTACCGCCTGTGTTTGTATCTCTTCGGATGGGAACATGAGTGATTGCAGTGCTACAAAGTCTATGGTGTAGTAAAGGAGCAATGGTATGCCGTGATTATCACTTTCCATAGTGCTAGAAGCACTGTATCATGGATTTGAAAATTGTTCTTGAATTGTTCTTGTCTCAATTTCTAGATGTTTGCAGTGGCATTTAATAGCTTTATGGTAATGCAGTGCTACTGATCTGGCAAGCTCCAGTCCAGATCCTGACCACATGCAAACTTCTAATGGCATTGCCTCTGTTACAACCATGTGATGATGCCCATACAGCTTCCCCATGCAGAATCCTGTATTTCTGACCTGTGACTCAGGGAGAAGCTCACACAGTGGCAGAACTCAGAGCCTTGAAGACAGCTTCAAGATTTTATTAGCAGGCCTGGTAAAGCTGGAGCTGGCTCATTGTTTTCTCCTGATTAGACTGTGGTAAGGTCTGATTAGACCTTGGTAAAAACTAGTGAATGCTGGTAAAATTAGCATGTGGGCCTTGAAAAATATTGATTGAGTAGTCTTCTGATAGTACATTGTAATTCAACTTAAAGAGCTTAATCAGAATCTATTACACGCTGCTAAAGTGGCTCAGCAATGGAGGGCTGATTCATAACCACCATAATCACTTCATTGCACTTCCAGTTTGGATCTGTTTTTCTTCTTGTTTTATTGCTCACTAGAGTCTCCATAACTAGAAGAACCTTGGAATTAAATGTTTATAACAGTAAAATTGGGGGTTTTGACTATGAAATAATGAATCAAGGGGCAGTGCACTTCCTTAAGTTTTATCACTTATCTTGCATTTGTGGTGGAAATAGGCTTTCTGACCAGTGTATTGACATTTATATTTAAATCTTTTTATCATCACGGAAAATCCCAGGGTTGGATTTTTTGGGGGGGAAATGCCCTTAATTTTGAGAATGTTTTGCTAACTGGACTGCTCTAAAAATACTGGCTTCCAGTATTGCCTGAGCTGATCAGAAGTTTGAAAACACTGCTGGATTTGTAAAGTAGATTATAATCCTACTCATTGTGCTCCTTTCCAGAAAAGTTCCTCCCCCCCCAACTAAGGTGTAACAACCATCAGAAGTGTAGCTTGAGACCCCTCTAGTGTCCCCTGGGGAGCTGCTGGGCTCAGTTATTCTTCTCACTCCTTTACTGGATGTCACTTTCCCCTCTGCTGAGCTTCTGTAAGAGGTCATGGGATGATTCTGAACCTTCTTCTGTGGATTTGCTTTCAATTACTGCTGCAGGGTGATTTCATATAAGAGACACATCATCCATTATAATGTCTCTTCTGTAGGGGTCATGTCAAATGCCTTGTGGGTGACAGACTGTGAAGTCGCTATAGCTTTTTGCTGGAATTACTGTATATCCATGCTCAAATAGTTTACCTGAAAGGTGGTGGTGATATCATACTGAAGTTGGCCCGTTCCTGTAGCCTTTGTTCGGGTGTCGCATCCTCAGTTGTGTGCTCAGCAGCAGTGTCCAAATGTGCAGACAAAAGACGTGATCTTAAGGGGGCTCAGCTGATGGCCATCAGCCTTGTTCCTGAAGGAAGGCATTGCTGTGTCATCAGCAGACCTCCAGACACGACACTGACTTCCCCGCTGGTATCTCTGTCCCAGTTTATCCGTCCATTCAATAGGAATAAAATCAGCTTTCCTTCAGGTCAAATTTTTGTGCAACCTTTTATAAATTACTTGGAATAGATATACGAGTTACTATGTTATTACATTAGACTAGTAGAATGGATTAATTTAATTAATCTTGATTTAAATGATGGCTTAAAAGTAGTCTCTATTTGCATAACTGATTTAAATCTTGCTTTGTGTTTTACTGTCTCATGCATTCTCTAAAGACTGATTTTCAGTTGTTAGTAAGCATTGATTTACAATGAAATTCACAGTGACTAGGACTGATTATTTCTGTTTTCCATGCCCTACAAAACTTGTGTGAGGAAATTTCTTGCACTTTACATTATTCAAGGATTGATAAAAAGAAAACAAGCTTTCTCGATCTTTCAGTTCCACTCCATCTTCGAGTGAACTAAGGGAATAAAGTGTAACAAAACCTGTACTCCCTCGGTGTGCCTATGCAGTAAGTTGCCCTGAGTGAACTTTTTTTTTAAATGCAGACAATAAGAATGTACTGCTTACACGCATGTGATTCAATTTATATCAACATAATAGATAGTAATAAATGCACTTGCTTTTAAAGAATATTGAAGTACTATGCTTTTAGCATAGTTAATAAATTCAAATTTAGCTTTAGATAGGTGTGTTTTAAGGGAAAATTTATTAAATTGCAACAACTTCCACCAGTTTCAATATTAGCCTATAATTTTCTTTTTAAAGTAATTGACTGTTCTCCTGCTATGGAGCTACTTTTTAGTTTTTTAAAAAATTATTTAGTATTTATTTATTTATTATGTTTTTCCCTAGCAAAGGCTATTCGTTCAGTCTACTTGGTACCATTACTTCAAAAATACGTTTATTATGGTAACTAAGGCACTATTATTTACATATTGTGAAGGAAGTACAGAAGTTTGTCAGATACCACTGTCTTTCAGATACATGAGGAGTGCAAAAGCATTTTTTTTTTTTTAATCTTTAAAGATGATACTCTTACAGAATCAGTTGCTTGTATTAGTTACAAAAATAAAAGGACTTGAGGCAGGAACAGCAAAAGCATTCTGGACAGAAATGAGAAGCAGTTCTATTATGATGCTTACTTCCTTTCTAAAGATAAAGGCAAGGTTATGTTGCACTGGTAACCACAGGTGAAGGGAAGCAGAGAATTTTAAGAGATACCTGAATAAGCATGAGAGGGAGTTGTGTTTTGGAAGGGAAGAAACAAAGACATACTGTACGTTCAGCGTTGTGTTGGCATGCATGGCAGAAAAAAAATAAGCTGTAAGTGAATTTGTGGGAAGCAGAAAGGAACAGAAAAGGAGAAAGGAGTTGTAGAGAAACTAATTAATTGTGGAGATGTACAAGACTTTGGAAGTAAGAATCAGGAACTTGTACTCGATCCTGAAAGTAATGGGTAACTAGTGAACGAGTAAATGCAGGCAAGAAAGATAATCATTTTAGTAGCTGTATTTTAAGTTTATTAGGGCATAGGGAAGAAGACCTTAAACAGGAATTTGCTGTAACTGGTGCAAGTAAAGCTCAAGTCTTGGACAAAGATTTTAGTGGAAGGATTGGAGAGGATATGGTGGATATTGGAGGTATCATAGAAAAGTACTGATAGGATTTGATGACAATTTGAACAAGCAAAGTGATGGAGAAAAGAGTTGAATGGGCCATGAAATTCAAAATCTAGAGAATTGAGAAAGATAGCGGTATTGTCAACAGTAATGGCAAGGAGGTGAGAATTGGAAGAAATGATAAGAAGTTCAATTTTCAAGAGGCTGACTTTGACATCAAAATTGTGTGTTTGAGAAGCAGGCAGAGAAGTGAGACAGTCTGCAACGTAGGGGAAGTGAGAGATGCAAGTGAAGATCAGTGGTCCATCAGTGTCAAAATGGTGCTGGCAGCTGAGGGCAGGTGAGAAAGTCGGGAGGAGGAGTGGTAGATGTTTGCACTGGAGAGCAATGACGGCAAAAGGAGGAAAATGGAATCACTGACCTGTCAAGTCCTGGAGAGGACAACCATGTCAGGAAGCAGGAGCAAATACCACTTGTTATATACATGTGCCATAAATCAAAGACACAAAAGCTTTATCCAATTTGAAATTTGAAAGGGGATAGTAAAGAATATTTAGAAGAACAGGGAAATGTAAAGAATAGGAAAAATGTAAGGAATATTTAGAAGAGCATGCATATGGAGCCTGAAGACCAACCAGCCAGCTAGACAAACAAAACATATGGGCTGTAGCTGAAGAGGCAACATGAAACAAGTATTTTATTAGTAGGAGATCTTTCCTGTTACACATGTAATAAGAAACATGGTTTCTAATGTTTAGAAGGCATTAATTTTTAAGAAGGTATTAATTATGGGAAGCCCAGATCCTGTCATCCTATTCTTGCTGCTTAGAAGTGTCCTTTGGTTTTGGTATAGTTAAGTACACTTTCCAATGTGTAGGACTCATTTCTCAGGTCTAATTTGGCTCAGATTATCACAACTGGTCTAACAGCAAAATATGCTGGTTTCAACAAGTAAAGAACTTGTGAATTTTCCTTTCATGATTCAACTACTTTGTAACTAGATTTCTCATGTTTATATTTCAGACTATCTTTTTATTTAAAAAGTGACTTCATTTCTGTAGTTTCTTCATTAGGCTGCTTTAGCATTATCTATCACTTTTTCCATTGGTATGATCTCCTAAATCACTATATTTAAACAAACCTGTCTATGGTTTCAAAGTCTTAAAACCTTTTTCTGGTAGTTGTTCATATGGGAGTGAGCAGTGCAGGTGCACTGCGGCTGGCCTGAGTTTGGGCACTGCGCTGGGCATTGCTAATGACACTTCTGTGCCTGTCCTGGGTGTTAAGTTCCTCCTTGAGATCCTTCCTCTGGCAGCGCAGGCAAGAAATCCTTTTTTTTTTTTTTTTTTTTTTTAATATATATAAATTGTAAACAGTCACCAGCTCTTTGTATGTATGGGACTAATTTGATTAGAGGTCTTTGAGAAAACTGTACATGTACTATCTTTAATTTATTGAGCAAGTACATCTGAAAGAGCATTTAGATGATCAGTTCCCCCTGTGTCTTAGATACCTTATGGCAGGACTTTTGAACACATCCAATAAATCCATAATTCCTCTGAGACACTAAACATTATTTTTAGCTTAAATACTGTGAAAGAAATCATTTTAAAAGCTTATTAAAATGTTATATTAATATTTTTCAAATATAATTTATATTATCACTGGTGCATAACCTTTCAGATGAATAATTCACAGCAGCAAGTAGTCACTTTTGATAATCTATAGTGGTGTATTATGTTGGTTCTGCTGAGAGATTAACACTTATGGCCTAAGGAATAAAACCAGAGAATCTAATCCATTTGTTTGCCTATTCACAGTGACAGATATTTTCTTAAATTAAAACCTATTAGTCTGAATTCGGAATCGTAAAATTGAATCTGTTTTGGCTCATTTTATACTCCTATAAAACAGGATTATGATACATAACATATTACAGGCACAGAAGTAGGCAGACTATTGATTTTCAGCACAGTGTTCCTATTACAGACACTGAAGAATGTTTCTAACAAAAAATTATAGGATATTAAGCAGATAAATGGTTTCAAAAAGCTATTGGAAGATGCAGGAAATGGGATAGACCTTGTCTGTTAATAATTGCGCATTATAATTTTTCTGAAAAGCAGCTGAATTTGAAATGGGCTTTCATCACATTACGATGGCACGTCTAAAATAAAGGTAGGAAAACATGTAAATGCTATGTTGGTAAAGAGAATTAGGCCAGATGCACAGCCTATTACAATAGTATATATTTAACTCTACGCAGTGATGTAGTAGAACTTAAGCTTCACCAGGGAAAATAGTGGAACATAAGCAAACAAGGCAGGTAATGTCTGTTTAACCACTTCTATTGCTGGTTAATTACATTTTAACTCGTGTAACAGAAATGTTAGTGCTGCGCGTTGTTGTCTTTGCTGGTTGCTTTTTGGCTGGAAGCAATGAGTGACCGCTGGTATTGTCTCCTGGCAGATAACGTGCAGCCCTGCACAAACTGTCCAGTGTTTAAGGAATATGCAGATGCGTCTGTGTGGTGGGACAGGAAGAGACTAGAGCACTGGGCAGAGAGGTAATTTTAGGAAACACACCTCAGCTGTAAGGGAAAGGCTTAGGGAAAGTGTTTTATCTACTTAGGTTTTAGGGAAGATGCCTCATGAGTTAAACCCCTTGTTAAAATGCTTTCTCTTCACCCCAAGTTGTGGGCAAGGAAAACAGCCCAAACATGAATGATGATCTGATTAAGTATCAAGGTGGTTGTAAAGAGAGTGCATACTTACATACTGTGCGGTATGGTAAATAGCCATTAGAGCAATTGCTTTAAACACTTGTAGTGACACCAGTTAAGACAATTGGCAAGTCAGAGAAAAATACCAGGTGATGTAGTTACTGGGGCTGCATCTACCAAAATTGGGTGTGAATTTGGTCATAAATGAGCCTTATCAGACAGTCTGGGGGAAAAAAAAAAAAAAAAACCAACAAACTTTTAGGATATGGTCCCAGTGTGCCAGTGACTTTTAAGCAAATTGTGAAAAATCACTTCTCTATTAAAACCCCTTACTTTGAAAGCCATACAGCAGTTTTTGGTTAAGTCATGGCAAAAATGTTGTCCCTTTTGAGCATCTTACTGGGGAAACTGTGGTACCTGATACAAGGGTATGGTGCTTACATTCGGCAGCATAGAAATTGTGTATCAGTGTAGTTCTGACCAGAGCAGGTGGCCAAGTCATACAAGATCTGTAGTTCAGCAAAAGATCTAAAGATCTTACTGTTAATTTCTCTCTTCCTGTGACAGAGATGGTTTGAACAGCTTTACAAACAGCCTGTTACAGTAGGCTCCCGCTTTCACTGGATGATCAGGGAGCAATTTCTGAAAGTTGGTTTGTGTAGTAAGTAGTGCAGCTATTACGTGGCCCTGGGTAAAATGCCAAGATTGTACTTAAGGATTAGAGTCTGCTAATATTAATAAATCATTCAAAAAACAGGGGTTGCTGTTGTTTTTTTTTTTTTTCTGTATCAAGTAACTGCTCTGATTTAATTACAGTAAAGTTTTTCATAGAAGAGAAAAATATTTTGGTAAGTTATTACTTTAATAAGCAATGAAAAAGTAATTAAGTAACTTGAATCTGTTTTCTGAACCAGAATTGGCATTAAATATATACTTGAAAATTGCTAGCAGAGGAGATGAAACCTTCGCAAGTTTTGCATTAAGAACAAAAGCTAAAGTATTTTTTAAACTGAATCAGAAGGTTAATTAGAATTACCATTGGGTCTTGTCATTGTCCTGCCTCTGCACACCTCCCTTCCCCCAGCCTCCTGATATGATTTCGGAGTATTGTCCCCGAATGAATGCTAAAAGACATAGCCTCCCAAAGAAAAAAAAAAAAAGTAAAAAATAGGTATTATTTGTGAGTCTAGTCTAATGTGCCTAAATCAGAAGTAAATGTATAATTAACCTTTTTTCATGATAAATTAACATTAATTTTCTTAGGATTAGTGGGAAATAGCACAATATAGGGCAGGTTTAGCATTCACAGTAACCGTCACATGGGACCCTTAACACTCTTACAGGATTAGTGCAGTCAGTGATTCATCCTGTTACCATGCACACAGAAGTAGTGTGCAGCTTCTGACCATCAAAGAGGCTTTCCTAATTATCAGCTTTTACAAGTGAGCATAGAAAGATTAGAATATAAATATGAGGAAGATGGCTTCAGAGTTCTTGAGGGAGCAAGATAAAATGCGCTCTTTCCCCAGCGAGTAGCTGGATTTTGAATGAAATTTTGCAGTATTGTTTGAGACCCCATCATTAGGAAGATAATTAATGAAAAGGCCTGTTGTTAGGCCTAAGCGAGTGTGGTGTCTGTATGTCTGTCCCTCCCTTTTTCTTTTACAAGGGCATTTCTTCCTTGTCTTATTAATCTGAGCATTCTTTATGCAAGGAAAAATGAATAATTTTTGAAGAGTGGGAAAGAATAGTTGAACTTGAAAAGCACTGGTTGGAAGTGGATGCTTTGATGGTGCTGAGAAACAGGGCAGCTCTGTTTAGGTACTGAAGTACAGACTCAGTGCTTGATTTTGGGAATCCAAGAACACAGCAGAATTCTTCTGCTGAAAACTCTTCTGAGCCAAAATAGGAACCGAAAATACAGATGTTTTACAAGCATTGTGCTGGTGACTCATGCTAGTCACTCCATACTGTGACTCGCGCTTCTCTGAAGTCTGGCACAGAAAAATGTGCTTCAGAAGTTTTCCACACACAATCTGAGCTGTGGCTCTTGTCTGTGTGTCTCTGACTTGTGACCCAGTGAGGTAATTCAGTGTAGCGTAGCCCACAGTGATGGATGTAATTTGCCCTGCTTGGTGCTGTTAACCCAGCTCGATTGTGGATCTCAGTTCACAAACGAGAATTTTTTCATGCAACTTGTTCCATGTTCTTCTCTTCTCTTGATCCTTTCATGTAGATGCAACAATTTATAGTATGTAATACACTGACTCTGAGCGGCTCAGCTGAGGCTCCTTTGTGCCTGCTGTGTTAAATGTGAGCCCAATGAGGAGGGAATGTGGGGAATGTGGGACTGCATCACCTGAGCAATACCCTGGGAAAGCAAAGGGTACTTTTCAGTATATCCTTCTCTAACCTGGTGAGCTCTGGTTCATAACTCAGAAAGAAAAACTAGTGGGGATGATGGCTCCTCTCTGAATGTCAGAGACTATATATTGTTTGGGCCATTAAACCACATCGACCACATTAATCTGCATTCTCCTGGACATATGCCCTTTTGCACCCAGAGATTTGCCTGTGTAGATATCAAGAATTTAACAGATTAGTCTGGGTTTCCTGTACGTCCTAGAAGTTCAGACGCTACTGTGTAGGCTGCCATATGCCCGTAGATCTGAGACATCTGGCAGTCCAGCTGGAACTGGTGTGTCCATGAAACCTCGTATACCCATGCACAGCAAACAGTGGGAGGAGTTGGGTTCCCTCCACATGTGCTGCACACTTGACTTGGGCACGGAAACGTCCTGAGCTGTTGAACTGGTTCGTTGCACGTGGACAGGAGTGTCTGCAGTCTGTTTTTCTTCATATCTAATATATTTGTCAACTCAGGCTTTTTGAGCACATGCATTTGAGTATGTAAGGCTGGATTCTCATCTTAAAAACCAAGTGTAAATTCAGAGCACCTTTTGGATCTCAGTGCATTTTTTCCAGGTTTACATCGTAACAACAGAGATCAGAATGGGAACTGCTCAGTGGGACTTCTTTGTTTTCTTTTCTTCTTTTTTTTCCCCCTATCCTGAATACTCATGTTTACAGGGAAACTAAGAATACCGAACTTCTGTGGTGTGTGTTGAAAACAAGCCTTTTTGTGCTTAATGTGTATTGGAGGAATTGTTCAAGAACAATTTATCCATAGACTGTCACTGCAGTGCTTTCAAGGACAGTTTCATCCTCAGTTATCCACTGTTGTAAGTGCTAGTTGCACAAAGGCATATTTAACTTGTGCACTCAGTTTTCTTTGTAGTCAGATTTTGCATTCATGAACTTAAAAAAAATTGCTTATTATTTGAAACAGTTCCCTTCCTTTTATGTAAATTCCTCATCTTCTCTTACAATCCCATACCTCTATTACATGTCAAAGAAGAATCCGATCATAGGGCAAAGATGTCTGTATGTGAAATAGAAATTGAATGTAGGTTGGGGCAGCTGGGTTCAATTGTCTTTTGGATTGCAAATTACATGGAAACCAAAAAGTATTCAGCATGTATGTTCGGGTAGAGGAAAGCGATAGAATCACGTCTTTCTAGACAGAACTCTGAATTCGGTATTGGTTAAAACCTACATATAGACATGAATCCTAACAATTTGAAGCTGTTTCATATGAAACCTCAATGCTTGCATGAGGTGATATATGCAGTTACCTGGAAACCAAGAGGCACGTGTACACATAAAGTTCAACACTTTGTATATGGACACGTAGGGCAAAGGTCCTCATTTTCATCTTGTAGTGTCAGGGAGATGGTAGCTTTGTGTTGTAATTAAATCTTGATCAAGAAGAAATGACTGTGCTCCCATCTGAAAATTCACTGTGCAGCTAAATGCTTCTCTTTGCATAGAAACTGTTTGTAATTAACAATCCCTTTGATAGATTATTAGTGCCAGACTGGATTGGCATCTGCACTTTGGACACGATGTACCTGATTGTACTAACAAGTTATAACAACGTGTATCAACTACTGTAATTATCATATTGCCACTGTTTTCTGCAGATGTAAAGATACATAATTCAAGCTGACAAGCCCAAAGATTTTATTGGAATGACCTATGATACCCTAACTTCTCATTAATATACAGCCAAATGCACAATATCAATTAACTATAAGATACAACCTCGGGGCTTCTTAACATTACTAGCAGTTAAAAATTAATAATGCAACAGAAGTTCTTACTATTTTATTTTCCTACCACATTGAAATGAAGAACTTTGCAATATAAAAGCTTTTTTAGAAATGTGTGCTTTTAAATAGTCAGTTCTTTTTTGTGTTTTCGATTTTTACATTAGTATGGAGTAGGAGTAAATAGCATTTAAAATGAAGCCATTGTTTATTCACAAATCAAATAAGCTACCGACAGCTGCCCTAGTGGCTTCCTCATTCACTTAAATTAATGCCTAAGGCCTTGGGGTGAATAGTCTTCTGGGGAGAATGTGGGCATTTATTTTCGATTTCCATTCAATGTTGGGTCTTTTAATGCCAAATCCTATTTAATGTGCACATGTTATGTTGAACTGTGTGCAAATTTATTCTATGGACCACTTGACAGAATTCATACTATTAAAGTCAGATACAATTTGTACTTAAAAATAAGGCCTTTACTTCTGTTTTGAACAACAGCATACAGTTCTGTCTTTATTTTAGTTTAAGATCTACCCAGCACTGAGAGTAAGTCCTACACAACAGTAGGTACTTTTTAACTAAGCTTGAGGTTTTGATCTTTTGGATTTGGTCCAGGCCCTGTCCTTTTAATCAGGATTTTCCTGTGCCCTCAAGTGTTGAGGCAGGAGGCAGTGCTGTGATGGATACAGTTCAAGAACTGAGGGGGAGGGTGGTTTTGCTAGGTTCAAGTATCCTCCTTCTTTTTTTTTTTTTTTTTTTTTTTTTTTCCTCCTAGTTGGAAACTGCTTAAATGTATTTGGACGCTTGCATTATGTCAGGTTTGATAATTTAATTAGGCCCTAGGCCCATGAAAAGACTTAGACCCTGTGACAAAGAGGAGAGGAGAGGAAGTAAGAGTGATAATGAGCCTGTAACCTTGTGGTTAGCCTTCTGCTGGGAGGTGGAGTATGGAGCTCCAGTTCTGCTCCAAGGATTGCTTATGCATTTAACAAAAATAATTGAATTGGATTATTGTCACTATCTCATTTTCTGTCCTGGCCATATGTTAAAATGGCTGCAGTTTTTGCAGCATCCAGTTTATTAAGCAAGTTCAAATAAATTCTGGTAGGCTTTAAGCTTCTTAGGTCCGAGAGAGAGGGAGGAACATTTCCAGTGAGGATCTTGAGGGACCTGGTTATCAGCTGAACGGAAAGCTGCTCTGCCCATTTACAGCAAGGTTATGGACAAGTGCAGGGGCTGAATTCAGAATACAGCTGAGTAACAAGAGAGTGGCAGGAGGGGCATGAGCAAAGGTCCAAGGTCTAACCTGAAGTGTGGACACTTCAGGGTTGAGACTAAAGTGCTTACAGACATTGCGTGTCTCTCGTGTAGCAACTGAGCAGGGGCCTGGAGTTTCACAGGTTTGGATTAAGGGCTTAGCTTTCAGCTAAGAGCCGGCACAGATATGTTTGAAACGTTTCTCTGAAGCTGGTTCTAGATGGCTACCAGCAGACAGCTGCATTTACAGTTGAGAAGGAAAATCAAAGGCCAAAGACTGACTTTCTGGCAACTCCCCAGAGGCATGTAATTTTCCTTCTTTTCATTTGCAACTCTCACCAGCTTTCATTTCAGAACTCATTCTAAAGCCTAGGTTTCACAGGAGTTTGTAGCTGGTCAATATGTGATAAATTGCACTCTTCCTGCTTCTCTTCTGTGACTTTCTGCTTTCTTCTGTCTGTGCAAATTCTCAAAGTTGTGTAGCTACGCCTGGAATGGGAGGCAAGTAGTCCTTGTGCTGTTTCTATCTCTTCCCATTTCTGCCTTTTATCCAATCCTTCTGGTATACGTCCAGGTCATGTCTTGTCTACTATTGAAGAGCCACTACCCTTTTTTCTCTCCTTCTCTCCTTCTTCTCTCCTTCTTCTCTCCTTCTCCTCTCCTTCTCCTCTCCTTCTCCTCTCCTTCTCCTCTCCTTCTCCTCTCCTTCTCCTCTCCTTCTCCTCTCCTTCTCCTCTCCTTCTCCTCTCCTTCTCCTCTCCTTCTCCTCTCCTTCTCCTCTCCTTCTCCTCTCCTTCTCCTCTCCTTCTCCTCTCCTTCTCCTCTCCTTC